>QTSX02002879.1:0-507795 GCA_014839935.2 Entomophthora muscae
CATGCGTCATGACAGTCATGAGGCTTGTCCAAACAGTGTCCCACTTAGGGCTCAAAAGGTTTGATCCCTGTAATAGATGGGCAATTTATAAGAGTGTCACCAGCTTAATTATTAGTCAGGGAATCACACAGGGAATTACTCTCCTGAGAGGTGCTGTAACTGTGCTGTTTCAGCAGAGTTACAAGGGGAAAAATATTTATAAACTAGATAATATTCTTTATTGAGAGATAATGATCATATAGTTATTGTGAATTGTGGGTAACAGGAACATGATAGTGTTGGCCATACTGTGAGATGTTGAAGGGGGTGGCTTGATCCTGGTAATGAGTTAAGCGCTAAACAAGTTACCCACTGGGAGTGATCAGCTTCTTTTCATGTTATTGTTTTTGGGAATCTGAGTTGTCTTCCTAACTTAGCTTCAGGTGAATGGATAATTGGGTCACGGGTCACAAACCTGCTTACTTGGAACCTTGCTGATGGGTCAAGCCTGCTGTTTTGACACCCCCTGGCTGAAGTTTGGCCTTCTCTGGGGGAAGGTTGTCAGGGAGGCTGTTGGGAGCCCAGGCGCCATACTGGATTAACTGCTGTTTGGTGGTGGGTATCACAGTCTCTTGTTACTTTTGTCTTGCCTTGCAAGGCCTGAGGCAATCATGGTGGAGGACTTTGTCTTGTTTTTGTTTCCCGAGTCCTTGTATGAGGTAAGTGTTTTTTGTTTACCTTTAGGATGATGGCAGGGCCAACCTTTTCTGGCTGTAGTTTACTCTTGCCAGTATTCATGACCCATACCTTGTCACCAACCTCATATCTGTCTTTGATGAGGACAAAGGTCTTTTGTAGATGCTTTTCTTATTTTTCTGATTGGTTGCCATTAGGCTGTATGACCAGGGGATCCAAGTGGGGTGGAACCTTGCTTGGCATCTTCAGCTTGGGTCCTGATAGCGCCTGGATGATATTGGGTTGTGTTTCATAAACTAGCTCAAAGGGGCTTTTGCCGGTGGATCTGTTCACACAGGTCTGGCATACAAGCAATGCAGTTGGTAGCTGCTTGTACCAGCCCTCAGGTCTCCCAGCAGTGAGCTTGGCCAAGGCTTGTACAAGGCTGCCATTCAGCTGCTCCATGCGTCCATTGGCCTGAGGATGATAAGGTGTTATCACCGTGTGTTGGACCCCATTCTTGGTGAGGTATACATTGGTATCTTCAGAGGTCAATTCTTTGCCTCCTTTGGTTATCAGGATTTCTGGTTTTACGAGCTTGCTGATGATTTCTTTTCCTATGAAGTGTCACACGTGATTACCTGTATGTGTTTTAACTGCTTGTGCTGCTGGCCATTGTGTGGCAAAATTGATTGCAGTAATGATGTACTTCTTGTCATTATGTTTCCTGAGCATAGGCCCCACAATATCCAGGGCCCACACTTTGAATGGTAGTTGCATAAAAATGGGTAACACTGATTTAAGCAGGGTCTCACTCTTTACAAAATTCCTCAGATACTTTGCACTGATCCAAGACTTCCTGAACGTCCCAATATAAGGTCGGCCACCAGGCTTTGTGTTTAAGGAATTTTTAAAGGTTACAGCTTTTTGTGTGGTCCAGGTCTCTGTGGTAGCGCAAGATTGTATTGACTTGCTGATGTGTGGAAATATATGGGATGGTTGTTCCGTCAGAAATTTTTCTGTGTAGGGTCCCATATACATCAGCAAATAGGTGCTTGTTTTTAATGATGGTTTATTTTGTTATATCTGTAGTACCGGGGGAAATCCTTTGTCCTTTGTACGCAGCACCAGGAGAGGCCAGTCTGGTTCAAGCCCATTCTTACCCCTTGTGGCTCTGACATATAGGCGTGATAGAGTGTCAGCCATGGCTAGCTCTGGGCCAGGCTTATACTGTATGAGCATGTTGAACCTCTCCAGAAGCTCCATCCAGCAAGCTTGTTGGCAGGATAGGTTTGCTTGGATCTTGAAGTAGATGAGTGATTTGTGGTCTTTCAGGGCTGTGAATTCTTCTTGCTATTCTAGATAGCAACGCCATTTACTAAGCAGTTCACAATTGCCAGCAGCTCTTTGTCGTATATAGAGTATCAGCACTTGACATCTGTCAATTTGCATGATTCATAGGCCATGAGTAGGAAGTCACCATCATTGTTTTTGATTTGTAGTACTCCTCCAATGGATGCATCAGAGGCGTCTGTCTCCATTTGATATTCCCCATCATATTTGGGGTATTGTAGGATGGGCGCAGTTGTGAGCTTCTCCTTGAGACGTCTGAAACAAAGGCCGTGTTGGGGGGTTCATACAAACTTAGATTTGGCGCCAGTTATGGCTGATAGAGGTGCAGTCAGGACACCACAGTTAGGGATGAATCACCATACATAGGCAACTATTCCCAGGAATGTGTGGAGTTCAGACTTGTCTTTGGGCGGTGGAATTTTGAAAATGGCCTGGATTTTCTGGCTGTCAGGTTTAATGTCATCCTTCAAAATTATGTGTCCCAAGAAGGGCAGCTGCTTGTGGAAGAACTGGCACTTGGAGGGCTTGGCTAGCAACTTATGTTGTGCTAGGGTGGCAAAGACTGCCTCCAGGTCCTTGTGATTCTGTTACACCAAGGGATTGTAGACAATGATGTTGTCCATGTAAACCAGAGCATGCTTGCCAATGTGGGGGCAAACACCTTATTCATGAATGTCACAAAAGTTGACGGGGCGTTTGTCATACCAAAATTGAGCACCACACACGTGTACAAACTGCATTTAGTGTGAAAGGCTGTTTTGGGGATGTCTTCTTCCTTGATACAGATCTGGTTATAGCCTGTGGTTGGGTCAATTTTGGAGAAGACTGTAGCGCCACCCAAGGCATCAAAGAGGCCGTCAATGAGTGGTAGTGGGTAGCAATTCTTGATAATAACTTTGTTTAGGGCTCGGTAGTCTGTGACTAAGCGCAGGGTACCATCTTTCTTTGCTACAAAGAATACAGCAGCACCAAAAGGGGACTGTGAGGGGCAGATAAGTCCTTTCTCCAATGCCTCCTTGAGGTAAGTGTGTAAGGTGTTGTAATTATTTGGGGCAAGGCAATAGATGGGTTGCGCCTTAGTTACCGCTCCTTTGAGTTGGATGGAGTGTTGGATGTGTTTCTCTGGGGGCAACTCATGTAGAGCCTCCTTAAAGATTTCTGGATGCCAGGCTATGATTTCACAATTCTGAGGTGTGATGTTGTCCTGGTGGTCTTTGAAATTTATAATCTTGTACTGGCAAGAGTCCCAGTCAATTGCCTTGAGGTTCTCCTTTTTGTCCAAGGTCTCTGTGATACGTACAAAGACATGGTCACGCAGGAGTTGTTCTACTGAGTTGGGGTAGATCTAGTGATTGACACCTTCACACTTGATAGTCAGTACGGAGGTTGCCCAGTCTACATGAGGATTGTTTTTTTGTAGCCAGTCTAACCCCAGTACAATGTCAAACTTGGGAAAGTCAATGGCAGGACCTTGGATTGTGGAATGTAGGTTCTTTAGCATTATAGAGAAGGGGCAGTTTCCTGTGTCACAGCAATGTGATGTTCATCAGCTAAAACCACGTTTTTAATCTGCAAAGGATTAGTGGCTAACTTGAACTTATCTACAAAGCTGCTGTTGACCAGGGTTTGATCTGTGCCTGAGTCCAGGAGTGCTAAGCCCATGTAACTGCAAAAGTGGAAAGGGTAAGACATCAGTTTATTTGGGTGTCTGGCAATGATGTACAGTACCAGGTCTTCTGAGGGTACTTGAATCATTGGGCATTGATCCATATCCTTGGGTTGGTACTCATTGTTGGGCAAGTTGGGAATAGTCTGGGGAGAGCTTGGCTTGCTTAGTGCTCTCCCCAGGCTTTTCCCTTGTCTTGATTATCTTGAGTGGCAGTGACACAAAAATGGGTTTGGTTTGATTGGCTGTTGTTCCTGTTCCTGTTTCCATTTGAACCTGTGGGTTTGTGGTTTGTACTGCTGTTGTTGTTCCCAGGGGGTGGTCTGTTGGAGCACCCAGCTGGGTGAGAATCTTTGAGGCGCTCTCTCTTGCCTGCTTGTGCCTTGTGGAGGGCGTTGGACGTTTGTTCTGCTTTCTCTGCCTTGTAATATAGGCTTTGCAAGTTGGTTACTTGATCCAGGTTTACGTGTCTCATTACATGTGACTTGAGTGTGTCATAGTACATGAGATAAGTGGCTGGAGTTTCAAAGGCCATATCTGAGGGGGCACATAGACAGAGTTCCTTATAGGCGCAGGTGAGCTCTTTTACAGTGCTATTCTGGGTCAATTTTTTCACTTGGCAGATGATCATGAGTGCGGTGTCCTTCAACACAAATATTGCCAAGAAGTCTTGTTTGAAGGTGACCCAATTCTTCTCGGTGTGTTCTTCATGCCACTTATTGCACCAAGTGCCAGTGTTGTGAGTCAACTGAATGGAGATTTCTGCAATCCAGAACTGTTGTGGTCATTCCATCTGGGCCAGCTTACTTTGGGCAGACTGTATCCATGCCACGGAATTATTGCCATTGGCTCCAGCAAAAGGTTCCAGGGCAGCGCTTTTGAAGTCTCTGCGCTACGTAGGCAAGTATGGTATTCTCATCAGTTGGATGAGGCATAGCAGGGGATGCCTGGAAGAACCCTTGTGCAGACAGGGCTTGAAGGTGGAGATTGGGATCACTGTGTTCTGATACAGGACAAAGCCATCAGGCATTTCCGTACCAGGTGTGTACGGCGTCCAGTCCAGCAGAAGGCCAGACATGATTGTATCAAGGTTTTGTTGACTGCAGCGGGTACAGGCAACAGGCGGAATCTTGGGGAATAAAGTAGGATAGAAACCCTACTTCTGCTACCAATGTTGTAACTGTGCTGTTTCAGCAGAGTTACAAGGGGAAAATATTTAGAAACTAGATAATATTCTTTATTGATAGATAATGATTATATAGTTATTGTGAATCATGGGTAACAGGAACATGATAGTGTTGATCATACTATGGGATGCTGAAGGGGGTGGCTTGATCCTTGTAGTGAGTCAAGCTCCAAAAAAAGTTACCCACTGGGAGTGATCAGCTTCTGTTCATGTTATTGTTTTTGGGAATCCAAGTTGTCTTCCTAACTTGGCTTTGGGTGAATGGATAATTGGGTTGCGAGTCACAAACCTGCTTACTTGGAACCTTGCTGGCGGCTCAAGCCTGCTGTTTTGACAGAGGGAGTTATCAAAGATGTTGCAATATCTCCCCCTGGGGTACTGGAAGGTGGAACCTTGGGAATTTTTTTGAGAGAGTTGGGGATTTGGGCTTGGTATTGATCCAGTTTTACATTGAGTACAGGAAGTCAAGAGTTGTGTTGTGCTGCTCTTGCATTGAACAGGCAGAGCCGTTCATGGTGCATACCTTTCAGTTCAGTACCAGCACCAATCCCCTTGATGAAGTAGGTGCTGTCTGGCTTGACTTCCATGACAATTCCTGGTCCGTGTAACCCTGGTTCCAGTTTATGTGCATCACAGTTAACAACCCAAATTTTGTCCCCAACTTGAAACTGTTCCTGTTGTAAGGGGATTTCTTACTTCTCAATTCTTTCCTTTTCTTTGTCTCCCTGATCTCTTCTGGTGTGTTGTACATAGGATCACTTTTGTCTGGTACTTTCTTAGACAAAGTTAACCATGGCCCTAGTTTAGTACTGAAAATTGTGGTTTTGTACCTATAGACAATTTAATACAGGCTTTTCCCCATGTTATGGTTGACTTGTGTTCTGCATACCATGAGTGCTGTTAGGAGCATGTTAGCCCAAAGCTTTATTTTGTTGGCAGAGATTTTACTGAGCGCTTCTGTAGGGGAACCATTTAGTCTTTCAACTCTTTTATCTGCTTGTGGGTGGTAGGAGCTGGCCATGGTGTGCTCTATTTCACTTTATCCAGGTAGATATTGGCTTCAATAGTCTTAAGTTTGGTTCCTCCATCTGTGATTAGGAGGTCAGCTTTCCCAAGCTTAGCTATGATTTTCTTGTCAATGAAGCAGCTTACATTGTTTCCTTTGTGTTCTTTTGTGGCTTGTGCTACAGGCCACCTAGTTGCATAGTCAATAGCTGTGATAGTGTGCTTTTGGCCTTTGTTATCACCTGGAATTGATTACACAATATCCAGCAACAACACTTTGAACATTCTGTGACTGGCACCAGTATTACTGACTGGGGGTGCCTTGGAGTGGGCATACTTTCACATACTTCACATTGGTCCAGCGCTTCCTTGATGCTGTCCGGCATATTGGGCTGCCAGTAGCCTGTCCTGAGGTATTCATGTAGACCCCTGCTATAGGTGTGTCCCAGATCTCTGTGGTATCAAGGGATTGTGCCAATCTTTGTGTTGACAGGATGTTGGTTAAAGTATTGCCTTTGGTAATATGCAATGTAGAGTGCTGTATACGTTTTTCAACAGATGTTTGTTCTTGAGGACTCCCTCTTGGACGTCCATTAATGTACCAGGTGGGAACCCCCTTGGAGATTCCCCATTATTAACTTAGCCTAATCAGGGTCTTCCCTATTGGTGCAGAGTAGGTGCTTATGGTACAACATTGACAGTATATATGCTGTAAATAACCCCTCACCTGGTTTATATTCAATGATCATGGGGTATCTTTGTGTAAGGTTCATCCATCTAGCTTGTCTTCTTGATAGGTGATGTTGAGTCTTAAAGAGTACCAATGGCTTGTGGTTGGTTAGCACTTTGAATATCTGTGCACCTTCCAGACCGCACTGCCACTTCATTAAGCAGTGGACAATGGCTATCAGTTCCTTTTTGTGTATTGGGTATCTTTTCTCAATATCAGATAGCTTTCTTTATTAATATGCTACAGGGAGGAAGTCCTTTTCTGCAGTTTAAATTCAGAGTACTCCTCCTATTGAATAATTAGAGTCATCATTTTCTAACTTGTAAACTCCTTTGCAGCTTGGGTACTATAAGATAGGAGCAGTGATCATGTGCTCTTTTAATTGTCAAAAGCGTTGATCTCTCAATGGTGTCCACACAAATTTTGTTGTCTTGTCAGTGATTGCAGATAAGGGAGCATCCAAGGCGCTCCAGTCAGAGATAAATCTCCTGAAATTGGCTACCATGCCCAGGAATGTACAGAGATCACTCTTATTTTGCAGTGCCAGTATATTATTTATGTTTCTTATCTTCTCTGGGCTGGGCTTGATCCCATTCTTACTGATAATATGGCCTAAGAATTGAAGTTCAGACAAGAAGTCACACTTTGAGGGGTTGTCTATAAGTTGGTTCTCTTTGAGAGTGCAGAGGACCAGGCAGATATCTTCACAGTGTTGTTCTATAGTTGGGCTGTATATGATTATATTGTTAAGGTAGATGATAGCCCTTTTTTTAATGTGACCTTTAAACACTTCATTGATAAAGGTCACAAAGATACCTGGGGCGTTATTCATGCTAAAATTGATTTATTCAGGCTACCCAGACATTGCTGACATGGTATAGCAAGCTTCAAAACCAAAAAAGTATGATCAGAATTTATAAAAGGGGGAGCAAGGAAACCTGCAGAGCAGGAGGAAAACCTTGTGGGTGGTGGGTGCTTTAGCCCATTGGTACTGTTTCTTCATGGGAGGGTCTGGATCAAAATAGACTTCAACTGGAAGGTGCTCAAAAGCGCTTAATCATGGGGTTGGAGCATCAGCCAGGTGAGGGCGTAGGAGGGATAAAACTGTACTATCATTATGAAGGGAGTCTATGAGTGAAGTGTCTGGGCCAAGTTAGATAAGGCCTTGTTTGCATTCATGTGTGCAGATGATAGTTTTGTGATGTTGTGTTGATACAGATTTGAGCTACAGGATATAATAAATTGAGTGTTTATCAATGTAAGATCCTTCAAGCATTGTCAGAAAAAATAGATGGATTCCTCTAGGGCATCTTCAAGTTGACTGGGGGTGATTACTGGGATAACCAGTCTTGTGATGTTAGACTAAATGGCCACATTAAATTTGGATAATGCTTCTACTTGTTGAGAAGGCATTGATTTGTTTTTTATCTTTGTGTCCAAACAGCAGGCTCAACCCGCCAGCAAGGTTCTGACTAAGTGGGTTTGTGACCTACAACCCAACTTCCTAGTGACCTGTAACCAAACTAGGGAGTCAACTCAGATTTCCAAGTCCAACAACATGAACAGATGATGATCCCTTATGGTGGATACCTCAATTTGGCAATTGACTCATTACCAGGATCAAGCCACCTCCCTCACCATCCAACTGTGTGATTGACACAATCATGTTCCTGTTATGATGATTCAGCCTAACTATATAATAACTATCTCCTAATAAAGAATATTATATAGCTTCTAATCATTTTTCCCCATGTCAAGTTTATACTTCTTGGAAGTATAATAAACAAAATAAAGGGGAAGATTAAGAAGAGAATGATACTTTATTTGATATGAATATAGGATATCATATAGTATCATGACAAGCCACATGCTGTCCATGTACGTCATGGAGGTCATGGGGCTTATCTGAGTAATGTTCCTCTTGAGTCACAAGGCTTAATCATGTTGTGTTCCATTTAGGACCTGGATTGAGTGATCCCCGTCATAGATGGTTAACTGATAATGGTGTCACCAGTTTATTGACTGAGCAGTGAACCACTTGGTGAGCCGCTTGGTGATTTACTTGGGGCGTTAATTCCCCAAGAGAGAGTAATCAAAGATGTTGCAACACCCGTGTAACTCTGCTAAAAAAAGCACAGTTACAACATTGGTAGCACAGGTAGGTTCTCCATACTACCTTTCTTTTCTAACTTTCTCCTGTTGTCTGTACCTGCCACGGTCAGCAAATATATGAAAGAATTATGCCCAGGCTTCCTGTAGAATAGACATCCTATACTCCAGGGACCAAAATACCAGAAATATTATACTATATCATAACATGGTGATGCTGGCCCCTGCCTTCAATGCCATATCTGCCCAAGGGTTCTTCCAGACGGCCGCCACCATTCTGCAAAAAACCAACAAAAACACCATGCCTGCTCACATAGCTCAGCAACTTTGCAGCGCCTTCTTAGAGTTGTTTGAAGGGGCTAATGACAACAATATCACAGCCTGGATCCAATCCGCCCAAACAAGCTGGCACAAATGGAATGCCCCACATGCTTTTGGATTACTGATATATCTATTTTCTGACCCACAACACAGGCACCTGGTGCAACAAATGGCACAAAGATCACACTGTGAAGGACTGTGACACCTTCAAACAAGACTTTATGATGAGATTTGTAATGAAGGAGACAGTCCTCATGATCATACACCAAGTAAAGAACTTAAACAAAACTGGCATGGTAAAGGAACTTACTCAATCCTACAAGGGGCTCTGCCTACAAGCTCCCTCAGATATGATGTTTGACAACCCAGCCACACACCTCATGTACTATGATGCTCTTAAGCCATATGTAATGATACATATGAACCTGGACCAAGTAACTAATCTGCAGAACCTGTACCAGAAGCAGAGAAAGCAGAACAAATGTCTAATGCGCCACACAAGGCACAAACTGGGAAAAGGGAGAGGTATAAAGACTCCCACTCCTTGGGATGCTCCAATGGCCCTCTGCCTAACAATGGTAATAACACAAACAACAAACCTTTTGGCTCTAATGGCCATAGCAACAGGAACAATGACCAGTCCAATTACACTCACTTCAGAGTTACTAGCACTCAGGATAACCAGCACAAAGGAAAAGCACAGGAAGAGCATTAAGCGAGCCAAGCCCTCCCCACCAACCTTCCGCCTTGCCAAATGATGGGTATTTCCTGGAGGACGTGGATCAGTGCCCAATGATCCAGGTGCCCTTGGAAGATCCAGTGCTTTACACCATCACCAGACATCCCAATAAATGATGCACTATCATTTTTGCTTTCAAAGTTACACAGGTTCAGCCCTCTTAGACTCAGGTGCAGACTGTACCCTTGTCAACAGCAACTTTGTGAACAAGTCCATGTTATCCACTAATACTTTGCAGATTAATAACACGGTTTTAGCTGATAAAATTACATTGCTGTGACACAGGAAACTACCCCCTTTTCCATCACACTGGAGAACCTCTACTCCACCATCCAAGGACCCGCCATTGACTTTTCCAGATTTGATGCAGTACTTGGTTTGAACTGGCTGCAAAAGAATAACCCCCACGTAGACTGGGCTACCTCAGTGTTAACCATCAACCAAGAGGGAGTCAACCATCAAATTTACCCTGATAAAGTTGAACAACTTCTTTGGGACCATGTATTTGTACACATTACAGAGACCCAAGAGGAAAAGGATAACCTAAAAGTGATTGATTGGGACTCCTGCCAGTACAAGGTCATACACTTCAAGGACCACCAAGACACTACTACCTCCCAGGATCAGGAAATTGTAGCACAACACCCAGATATTTTCAAAGAGGCACTACCAGGGCTACCTCCTGAGAAATACATACAACACTCAATACAACTCAAGGGAGAAGTACCCAAGGCACAACCTGCCTACTAACTCATTCCCAACAAGGATGGCATGCTCTGTGCTTGACTTAAGGAGGCCTTAGAGAAGGGGCTCATCCAACCATCCCAATCACCCTTTGAAGCTGCAGTGCTCTTTGTGGCAAAGAAGGACGGGTCCTGTGATGATCCACATGTAGACGGTTTTGCAGGTGAGGGTTGATTTGGCTTCAAATAAAGACGCTATGCTAAAGATTGACAATGTGTTGTTGGTTGATTGCAGGTAGAGGCCTAGTAGGGAATGATGGCTACTAGGGAAGATAAGGCCTAGCCAGTAGGTGTAAAGACTACTAGGGGGCAGATTTTGGTCTCCACCCAGCAGAGGATATTGGCTGCTGTGGGATAGAGGTCTTCACCCAGCAGGAAACGGGGGCTGCTTGGGGTGAAGAATGAGATAGCTCAGCAGGGAACTTTGTCTGTTTGGGGTGGGGAGTGATCCAGCCTTATGGGTAGTGTTTGCTGCTCAGGCTGGAGACTGTTTAGACCCTGGCAGGTAACACAGGCTGCCAGGGTAGAAGTATTTGCCAGCATGGTAGGGGACGCCTATCAGGGCTGTAAGTTTTGGTCCCCTGGCAGGTAGCGCAGGCTGCGAGGGAGGAGAAGAGCTCTAAGGGCTCTATTTACCCTGATACACTTACAGGAGGTCTGTGAGCAAGCATCCTACCTAATGGACTGGTAGGGTGTCCTTGTTTATGCCCCTATGGGAGCTTTAGGGAGAACCCAAAGTGAGCATTAGAGGGTATAGATTTGCTCAGAGGTGTCACAAAGGCGGCTTGCTTGGGGAAGTAGCTGCAGATTTTGGTGTGATCAGGCCTCTGGGAATTAAAGATGATTACTTTGCAACTGAAAGCCCAGACTTAATCACCTGGGTGGGTAAAAATAACGGCATAGACTTTGATGATCTACGGTTGGATGGCCTAAGTGGAGTGCCACTTGCAAGGGTCCAGTCAAACACCAGTTCAATGTAGACTCATGCCTGGGTCTACAGGTTTTGGTAACAAGGACTGAGATAAAGAACTGAGGCAGTTCATGTTTTGGGATCAGCAGAGAAGACGAGTAAGAAGGACTGTATGATCACAGTGAAGATTAGTTGAGGGGCTGTTGGTTCATATTGAAGTTTGGAACCAAAATGATTCATTATGCAGGTGGAACCAAGGTGGTTCCTAGTGAGGATAAGTCAAAGGGCTCAAAGATCATGATGTAGGAGTAGCTGGTCATGATGAAGGAGTAGCCAGAGGACTGATAAGCTGTTTGAAGACTGGAAAGGAGCTGTTCTGGAAACTAATATGGGCTGATTACTGATTAAACTGATGAGCTGAGAGATGTGGTTGAAGAACAGGAAGAATAACCAGAATATGTAAAAAAAGGACTGGAGTATGACTTAGAAGGACTGGCCAGACTGGAAGTAGAATCTGGGAGGCTAATTTTGGTGTCTTAAAAGAGGAAATATTAATATAAAGAAGCAGTTAAATAATAACTAAATACTGCCTAAATATGATAGAAAAGAAATAAATATTACATGAACAGAAAGAAAACAGAGAAAAAATGGCTTGCAGTGTTTTAAACTGTAAATTTATTGAGTTTGAAATGGGGCAGAAAGAAGCCAGAAAGAGGCTGGAAACATGACAGAGAAACTGTGAGGCAAATAAGTGAATTTCACCAAGAACAACTAGGAGAGGCAAAAAGGCGAGCAACAGGTGATTTTAAAGCCGCAAAACATTGAAGAAAACACAGAGAAACACAGAGAAACGTTGTAAAATTGAGGTTTCAAAATTTGCTTAAGTAAAACATATACAGAAGTGCTTGAGATTTGCCAGAGAAACGTGACAGGAATCACAGCAAAACCGTTCAAAAAGCAGAGCAGTTGTTTACCCGGAGCAAGACAGCCTCAGGTTCAAACCATAGTCAAGAGCAAGTCATCTGGGGAAACTATTTGGCAAAACAGTCAAATTTAGGCGTATGATTGGCTGCGAGCCAGAGTCTATTTAATCAGTGTTTTGAGGGCTTTAACTTGAGAGTTAAAGCCAAAAATGAGGAGCAGAAGCAGAAAATTCAGGGCTTTCATTGGATGAAGTAAGTTTTAAAGTTTAATATATTGTAGAGAGAGAAAAACTGGATAGTTTAAGCTTTTGAAAAACAGAGTTCTGAGAGAAATTTTGGTCTGAAACAAGGAGCTATAAAAGGGGGAGCTATCTGAGACTCTTCAGGGACTGGATCAGGTGGATTACAAAGGCCATGAGGACTACAGAAGGAGCTGAAGACCAATCTAAAGATTAAGAAACCCGAGATAAAGCAGCCAGAGCTAGAGAAAAGGCGACAGAGCTAGAGCAGACTGAAGGAGCCCAAGATAAAGGTGCAGGTGCCCGAGACCAAGTACAAGGAGTCCAAGAGATTGTTGTAGGACTCCCAGTATTGGCAAGCCCATATTGTTTTCCTTACCCAGGCATTATATCAGAAGTTTTATGAGGGGATCTTCCTTCTGACCGTGAATAAAGGCCTATTACAACCCCTGCTCAAATTTCCAGTAATTAGAGTACAAGCCCAATGAGTGAACTACCCCATATATTTTACCCTAGTCAAGGGGAAGAGGATACCTATTGTCAGAGTTGTAGGAGATTTGCCACTAGTAAGTCTTCCCAGGAGGAGTGGGAGAGATTGACTAGGCATCTTGAGATGACAGATAGGGGAAGAGAGTTTATAGTGAATGAATTTATCAGGTTGTTACAAGAGTGGTACAGACCCACAGAGGGGTTGGCGCCCGCTGAAGTACAGGTGCATGGTGGGGATGCCTGCCTAGTGATTGGAAAGGTGCTGGAAGAGCTTTCAGTTATGCAGGCCAAGTACAAGCTTCTGATCAACTACTCACCACTGTTGGGAAATAACAACTCCTCCAAGCTGGTCCCTGGCTATGACCCAGGACACACTTTGGGGACTGGTGACCAGGAATCCCACAGGTCCATCAGGCTAGTTACTGACTACTGAGCGCTAACCAAAGTCACCATTAAGAATCAATACCCTCTCCTGCATATTGATGATCTTTTTGACGCCTTGGGTGGGGCAACTGTCTTATCAAAGATTGACCTAACTGCCAGATACAACCAAATTTGTATCAAGGTAGAAGACATCCCCAAGACCTCTTTTCAAACCAATTACAGCTCATACAAGTGCAACATACTTAATTTTGGAATGACAAATGCATCCTCAATCTTTGTCACCTTCATGAATGAGGTTTTGTACCCCATATTGGCAGACACATACTAGTGTATTTGGACAATATTATTGTTTATATTCCCTCTGTGGAACAACATAACAAGGACTTAGAAGCAGTATTTGCCACCCTGGCACAACACAAACTACTATCAAAGCCATCTAAATATCAATTTTACTGCAA
Source organism: Entomophthora muscae (assembly GCA_014839935.2). Lineage (NCBI taxonomy): Eukaryota > Fungi > Entomophthoromycota > Entomophthoromycetes > Entomophthorales > Entomophthoraceae > Entomophthora > Entomophthora muscae. Next base: position 13,910 of record QTSX02002879.1, read on the forward strand.
AAAACTCCCCTTTCTTGGACATATGGTGTCAAAAGAGGGCATTAGACCAGACGCTCAGAAAATCCAAGCTATATGCAAGATGCTGCCGCCTAAAGACAAGAGTAAGCTCCAAACTTTCCTTGTAATGATAGCCTATGTTTGACGTTTTATCCCAGACTGTGGTGTTCTTACCACACCACTATCTGCCAACATGGGCGCCAAGTCAAAGTTTGTATGGACTCCCCAGCAAGACCTCTGTTTCTGTTGCTTGAAAGATAAATTGACATCTTCCCCCATACTGCAATACCCAAGAAGGGATGTCAACTACCAGATGGAGACTGACCCCTCAGATACCTCTATTGGGGGTGTACTACACATAAAGACAGAAACAGGCAACTACCTGCCAGTAGCTTACAGGTTGCGTAAACTCATATACAGCAAGTGCTGGTACCCAATTCACAATAAGGAGTTACTGGAAATCATCCATTGCTTAGTCAAATGGTGTTGTTACCTAGAATGGCAGGAAGAATTCACCGCTCTGACCAATCACAAGTCCCTTATATATTTCAAAGCACAAGCCAATCTGTCCAGGCACCAAGCCTGTTGGATGGTGTTCCTGGAACAATTCAACATGAACATTCAATACAAACCTGGGCCAGAACTGTTCATGGCTGATAACCTCTTGGGCCTATATGTGAGGGCTTCCAGAGACAAAAATGGCCTAGACCCAGACTGATCCCTACTGGTACTTTGAACTAAAAACAAAGGGTTTCCTCCAGGCATCACAGATATTACCAGAGACACCCCCATCAAGAACAAGCATTTTTTACAGATGTGTATGGAACATTGCATTGTAAAATGACCAATGGAGTAACCATCACATACATCCCCACACACCAAAGAGTTGACACCATCCTACACTATCATCAAGACTTAGGCCATACAAATAGCCAGAACCTCTACAAGTTCCTAAAGCACAAGGCATGGTGTCTGACTCTGTATAGGGACATACATGAGGTCCTCAAGCAATGCAAAGTATGTGAAAAGTTTGCAAAAGTGACACTCCCCCAAAGTCAGTATTATCAATCCAAACCCAATTACCCTTTAAAATCCGGGCTCTTGGTATTGTAGACATAATGACAAAAATTATAGCATTACTGCTAGTGACTTTGCCGCCTGTTGGCCAGTGGCACACGCTTTCAGGGCGCATACCAGCAATGACGTGCAGCAATTTTTTGACAAGGAGATCATCAGTAAGTTTGGAAAGCCAGAACTATTGATTACCAGGGGAGGCAAAGAGTTGACCTAAGAAGACACAAACCTTTACCTCATCAAGAACAGAGTTAAACACACAGTGACTACACCATACCACCCTCAGGCCAAAGGCAGGGTAGAGCGGCTGAACAGGAGTCTCATACAAGCCATTGCCAAACTCACTGCTGGGAGACCTGAGGAGTGGCATAGACATTTGGCGGCTGCGCTTCTTGTGTGTCGTACTCGGGTGAACAGATCCACTGGAAAGAGTCCCTTGAAACTTGTCTATGAAATACAACCAAACATTGTTCAAGCACTCACAGGGCCCAAGTTGGAAATACCCAACAAGATACTGTCCTGTTCTGATCCCCAAATACTCCATGCCAACAGTGACCAAAAGGAAAGGGAAGAGAATCATCATCAAGATACCTTTGTCCCCATCCAAGCAAGGCGCAAAGTTGGTGAAAACGTATGGGTGATAAACATGGACAAGAGTAAACTACAGCCTGAGAAAATGGGCCCCACCAGAAACAGTGTGGGACTGTCCTCCCCGCAACCAAACAACTGCTGGTGCAGTACGGCGCCCGAGCTCCTGGTGACCTTCCAGCAGACCTCCCACCAGATGAGGCCAACTCTTAGCTGGGGGAGGGTGTTGCAACAACGGGGTCAACCCCCCGGAAAGGTTCTAACTAAACGGGTTTGTGACCCGCAATCCAACTTCCCAGTGACCCATAGCCAAATGTGGAAGTCAACTTGAATTTACAGAAACAGCAACATGAGCAAATGATGATCCCATACAGTGGATGCAACAATTTGGCGCTTGTCTCATTACCAGGATCACACCACCCCCTAACCATCCAGCTGAGTGATTGCCATAATCATGTTCCTGATATCTCCAATCCATTCACACTATATAAGCCATATCTCCAAATGAAGATATCTATCTAGCTTCTAATAATTTTCCCGGTGTAACTCTGCTAAAACAGCTCAGTTACGGCAGTAGCTTTGCTCTGTGACTGAAACAAATGTGTTCTAGTGCTTGTTACATCTGTTGTTGGTTCATCATACATTTGTTCCCGGTTTGCATAGGTCTTGTGTGGCTGGATATTTTTGCCAAATAGGGTTCATTTTCTATAGAATTTGCTTCTATTTCTATAAAAAAGGTTAAAATTCGTTGTGTGACTGAACCTATGCGTTCTAAGCTGAGCATTTTTATCTCGGCAGGTTGTAAAGCTACTGTATATAGCTTTAGATACTAATAAGTGTTAGCGACTCTTGGATACCTCATGTCACCGTATATTCTGTTAGCTTGAAATCCGTGTCGAGCTTGACCTAATTTCAGAAGCTTGGACAATAGCTGGCCACCCTTGTCAAATCTCGTTCAAGCTGTGGTAGAGCTCTGCTTGGAGGATCTCCTTTCAACCTTCTGGGCGAGTTATCCTGGATTTCATAACCAAGGTTCAATCTATCTCGTTTTTCTGGAAATCTCAATTAAGATGGATCAAATAAAAGTTGGACGAACTTGAACCGAGTCGAATAGATCCAGGATCGGTTTGTATCTAGTTGCTTAAACGGGTTCGAATCGGAATCACATGCCTTAGTTGGGGACCGAAAATACTGGAGCCAAGGGTGAGGAAAAGGTGTGGTGAGCAGATCGAAGAATGGTGATTATTTTTTTCAGAGCTGATACATTGAAGAACTTTTCCTTGACTCCTTCTGATATATCGGATACTAAACATAGGCTAGATATATAGGATGGAAGGGAAGACTAAGGAGAAGCACTCCAAAAGCAAGAGCAAACGCCCCAGAAACGAAGATGAGGCAGTTAAGCCCAAGCAGGCCGAGCTCAACGTTAAGCTTGAAATCCTTGACCGTCCAAACTTACTAGCTGGCCCTCTTCTTTGTAAGTTTTACTGCGATCGAACTTCGAAAGTTCCTCCATCGTATTAGCATAGTTTTCCCTTGAATACGTTCTGCAAACTTTCTTACGTAGCTTCGATCTTCACACTTCCTATTTCAATCTTGGCTTTACTGGATCATCATTTGCAATAGTTTAATCAAACTTATACTCATATGTTTTATTATTACCAAGATATACTTCGTTTATATTTGGGCATGACTTGTCCTTGGGAATTTTTAAACCAAAGATAGTATGCTAAACTTAAAACAAAGGCATGATTGTTTTAATGTGTTACTTACTATCAAAAAGTAAACCGGCCCATTTAAAGGCTAACTCTCGTAGTTAAATGTCTATCTTCACTCCTTCGACGCAAAATTCATTTCGCTTGGGTTCAAGTTGCTATACTTTTGCTTACACTAAAAAATCGAGAACCGAACCTTACAAATAGTTCAATATTTAAAGTAAGCTCAACCTTTGTTGATCTGTCGTGGTTGTTCTTTAGCCTCTTATTTTATTGATTCAAGTTAAATGCAGTCCGCATCATGTTTCAAGCATTTGGTCATAAAAGTGACAGCACTTGAATTGCAACTAGGGCTAACTTTGCAACAGAAGTAAGGGGGAAGCTACACCCTGTCTTCGTTTTAAAGCCCAGTTCTTCTATATTTTCAAATATGATGTCATTTTCTTCTCGATTTTCACGTTTTTATTTTCAAGGCTCATTCTAACTAAATCGGATAGCTCAATTCAAGGGCAGACTTAATAAAACCACCACAATGATTGGATTTAAACATCTCAAAGAGCGCCGCAGCAAAGAAAAGGCACCAGAATACGTTATTAAGGGCCAAACAGATACGATGGCTTACCAAGCCTCTAGCCCTTTGCCTGTCTCAAATGCAAGTCAGAAGCAAGGTGACTACAAGTACTTGGTTGGAGTGTACAACAAGCAACAAAACCAAGTCGCTCTTGTTGAGGCGCCCTTCTTCGAGTCTCAGATGCGCCCAGTGCGGCTGATTGACTCGGACACATTTGGGCGAACCACCCAGATTGAGTATTCTGATGCCAAGAAGGGACTTGATCTCGCCTTTGGTACAAGAAAGAAAAAGTCAGCAATCGCGTCCATGGAGCGCAACCAAGTTGACTACAGTTTGCTTACTTCATCCACGTCTATCATCCAGAAGATGGTGTCTGATGCCAAAGTTGTTGATGCTCAAGAAGCAGAGGGTAAGTTGTGCTTGTGAACTAGACTAAAACGCGTAGATGATTCCAGCATTGGCATTGAAGGCCTCCTTCCTCCCCACGATTCACTCACTACTTTGCCTGACCTTATCTATCCTCTTAATGATATGATCAATCCTGAAATCCTCAAGACTATTCAAATCACCCAACTGTCCAAGAGCTCTGATAGTTTTGAGCCGAAGGAGTTCCTTGCCTTTGGGAAATCCCCCTTTATCTGCTCTGAAATTGCTTCAAGCATTGCTTCCCAAACATCGCACAACGCTTCTCGTGTTCGCCTCCTTGTTTATGTAGACTGGCTCATTGAACTTGTCAACAAGCGTCGAGGTGAGGTCTATGCAAATCCAAGTGCTCTTGGGAAGGCTCTAGCTTCCAGAGGGAAGAGTTCTATCTCTTTGGCGCCTGTTATGGCTAGGCATATCTGTGAGACATATTTGGAAAAAGGACATGGCCAGGCACCTGGCCGCCAGTCAATTGGAACCATCTACAAGTTGACCAGTGGGGCAACGCTTAAGCTTCACATCCACATTATCATTCTCCTCCTGCACCTCACTCAATTCAAATTGGATGTCGCTATCCCCTCCAAGGCTTTTTCTCTAGATTCTTCCAAGTAAGGCCATGCTAAATATAACACTAACCTCCAGGACTCGTCTGATCATGAAGGGCATTGGCTGCAGATTTAAATCTGCTGTTTCTACTGAAGGGGATAAAAGTAGCAAGTCAACTGTTGGTGTGCTCACTGCTCCGCTGGTAATACCTGAATTCCACAAGCCTAATGGCAAACGCAGATGAACATGATTACTCACCTCTCCATGAGAAACCATAGAATAAACCACACTCAGCCTCTACCAACACCACTCCTGTATTGCTTTTATCCTGTATGCTTACCTTCCCTTTTGATTAACTACACCTTCTAATCCCAATTAGCAGTTCTACCTCCCCTTAATGCTTTGACGTGGGCCAATTAAGTTTTCTGGCATGAATTCATGGCCTGGCTTACTGTTGTCTTTTTATGCCAGCTATCTCGTTACAAGGTAAGTTTAAAGGATCCTTCTATGAACTTTATCTAACCTCTGTCTGAGCCTCCAACCCCTTTTTGGCTTTTTATTATCAAAAAGTGTCTAGTTTCAATTTTGAGGATAAGGTTTGGTAAACAACCTTTTGTTGGGTTTAAACTCAGATCTAGATTTCATGCACATTGTCTTCTTGGTGCCAAGTCTAAGCTCCTACTGTTCAGCAACTGTTTTACTGTAGATAGCTGCATCCTAAATGCAAAGCTGTATTTCTATGTGGCGTCAGGCTGACTCCTGGGCTATTCAAGGGTGCAAACATTAATGTAATGTAGGTAAGAAACCTTTTAAGTTATTTTAAGATAGCTTTCTCAGACTGGTTAATAAGACCCTGACAAAGCTTAATTTTTATCTATAGTTCCTTAAGGGCTTTGGTTTGTGCTTTTTGTAAAAAAGAATCATATTCTAGTTAGATTAAGTAGCCTATTCTTGAAGTCTGTGGGTGATTATGAGAAAATCCACATTTCAGATGTATACGCTGCTAGTTTTAGCTTTAAGAAAGCTTTTGCTATTCATTTAGGAGCCTGAAAGAGATAGTTTTTGACTTCACCCTTATTGATACCCCTTAGGAATCCAAGTTGGTCAAGCTCTGCCAATCTAGCAGCCACTTTGGCTTTCCTAGCTTTTGTCAACTAAGCTACATCCAAGCAACTTCGCTTTGCACTCATTCTAGACTAATCCATCTTTCTAGGCATCTACATGTGCCTTTAAGGATGACAACCTCCATAACCTGATTGTAGATCTAATGCTAACCTTCATATTTATGATTGGGCTAGTGTTTATGGAGCTATCCTTTTAGTATTGCCGTTTTAGAGGCAGTTAGATATCAAAAGCTTAAATTTATATATCGCAAAAGGCTTCCATTCCATGCCTTTCTGACTGCTTCTGTTTAGGTTTTTATTCTACTTTCAAAAGAGTTCTTGCTAATTATAGTTCAAATCATGTATTTCATATTAGTATTATCTTTCTTCTCGCCCTTTAACATGTAGTTGGTACATCACCTTTTCCTCTCATTGCAAATCCTAGTGCCACAAACTCAAATACTTTAACCAATCTGTTCATCTTACAACAGATTCATAATCACATCACTCTTATCTTGGGCTCTCAGTAGCCCACCACATTGTGTTTTATAACCAAGCCTATCTTTTTTAACTTTCTACTTGCATTGGCTTGATGGATAGCTTCGTCATATGTTTGTCAAAGTGATGTCTATCCAGAGAGCCCAAAGGTTTACATTAAACCTCAAAGATAACTTGTTTTCTTTGAGCAATCCAAATGACACCATCACTTTTTACCTAACCCTGCAACTGAGTTTTGGCTTTGCTATGATATTGACCAGCTTCATTAGGATGGATATCCCACACAACTACAAACACAATGCTGAAAAGCCCGCCTTCCAGATCCTGGATCCGATGGATGATCAATCATCCTGTATCTTGCCTGACTTCAATGATAGCTCTCAACTATCAGGCGACTTCTCCATGGATCTAGCCAAGTCAACCGAAGACTCCCCTAGATCCCAGCCCGTCTTCCGGCGCAAGTTTAGGGCTTGGGGGCTCTTGGGTGGGTATGGCCATGTCATCATAGAGAATGGTGTTCGGAAGCTGCAATGCACGGTTGGAGAATGTTCGCGGGTCTTCAGCTCCAAGAACTCTACTACTTCCACCTTCAATAATCACCTGGTATCTTTCCACGGGATCAAGAGACCCAACCCTGGCAACACAGTATCAGCCAGCCCAGCATCCAAAAGCGTCACGATCAAGCCCAAGCACCATCCTGTGTATTTGGCAAAGTCGATCGAGCGATGCTTCCTTATGGATAACATCCCCCTGAAGGTGCTCAACTCCTTAGCATTCCATCAAATGCTGGCCTCAGCATGCCTTGCTCCAAGTCTAGAGTCCCTTGTGCTCCCAACAATAGAAGAGCTGAAGGCCATAACCATGTCCAACTACCACAAATATCTGCCCCTTGTCAGGGGACTACTGCAGCGGCAAAGCTCCATCTCCCTGACCCTAGGCTTGCTGTACAACGTTGGCAATGAAAGTATGCTGAGCGTTGTAGCTCACTTCATTGACAGCAACTGGGTTTGTCAATCCATTGTCATCGGTATGGAGCACATAGATGCCATACCGACCCCCAGCACTGTGGCTGAAACCCTGCTGAGAGTGATTGCCAACATGGAAGTCTCTTCCAAGATCAGCTCCATCGTAACTGAGCCGACCAGCTTCATGCTGGAGCTGGGCAAGGTCCTCACCAAGGAATCTTCAACTCAGGAAGGGTTCAAGTTTGAGGCGTACCAACAGGTCCCATGCTTTGCCCATGTGGTGGCTCGCACCTGCAAGGCCGCCATCCTAAACGGGCTTGGAGCACCTTCCTTGGACTTCACTAAGTACGAGGACGTATCGAAGCAGCGCGCAGTATCGAGCGCTAGCAGGCCCACAAGCATCCTGCTCAACAGAATCAGGATCTCCATCATGTTCTTGCGGTGATATCTAGCCTTGTATCTCGCTAACCTGACTAGAACCCTGGCCCACAGCAAAGTATTCGAGGCCCAGTTCGCCAACCAGCCCACCCCTCCCCTTATCCTGGATACCCCTGACAGATGGGATAGCACCTACAGGATGCTTGAGAGGTTCCTCGCCGTCCGCTGCCAGCTGAATGCCACCCTTGCCGCCTGCGGGAATGCCTCCTTGTGCTTTAGCACCGACGAGATCCGCATGGCAGCCCAGATCGCCGCCCTTTTACGGCTCTTTGCCGAGATTTCCCAGGCCATCTCCGCCGATAAGTAAGTTACCCCTATACACCAGCTGATCCTTAGGAAACTGACCCTGGCAATGGCAATATACTACTTTGGCATCCTGGCCGAGAAGCTTCAACCCCACCCTACCGAAGATGCAGAGTTCATCAAGGCTGCCAAGGCAGCAGCACTGCAGGAGCTGGTCAAGCATTTCCCTCAGAACAGAGGGAACCCCCTCTTTATCTGCGCAATGGCCATGGACCCCCGCCACAAGCTGCAGTACCTGGAGCATCCCGAGAAGAGGGAGGTGAGTACGATCCGCAGCCGGGAGATCCTGGTTGGCGAGTGGAACCGCAGCTACAAGCAAGCCGCAGTTGCCGACCTGCAGCCTCCAACCTCGCTCTTTGCATTCAACAATGCCCACTTCACCCAGCCCTCGGACGAGCTGGAGTGCTACCTTGGCGCCCCAGTTCTCCTCTGCTCAGACGGCAGCTCCAACCAGGAGGTGCTCAAGTACTGGCACGGGCAGGAGAAGCTCCTGCCCAACCTGTGCCGCATGGCCAAGAAGTATCTGGCCATCCCCATCCGGTCAGACGCTGCGGAGGACCTCCTGGCTCCGCTCAAGGACCCTGCCCTAGACCCCCCTGCCTCCTCAGAGGCCAAGCCAGTCCGGGAGCAGACCCTCCTCAAGCATTGGTACTCCCACTTTGACCTTGAGGAGTAGCACCCCACCGCTGACCAATAAACTACCTATTGCTATAATCCCCATCCCCTTCTGATGGCAACAGTGGCAAAATCAACTGTAGGGATGCAAAAGTGAGAATCTAAAAGTGGACAATTTTAAAATTTTGAAATTAAATTAAAACAACTCATCTGGAAGCAAAAATTATTATGGCCATATAAAATACTTTTTATTCATTCTCTCCACTAAAAAAGCCAAGAAAAAGGGGTTGTTTTATTATAAAAAGCCATTCAAGCATTTAAAAAGTGTCGGTTTGGCCACTTTTAGATTCTCACTTTTGCATCCCTATAGTCAATTTTGCCACTGTTGCCCTTCTGATCCTTAAATCTCACCAAGCACCTATATCTTCAAGCAGCAGCTTGTTTCTGGGCATGGCACATGAACCAATTCAGAAGCGCCATCAAGCAAAGATCCAAGGTGTGCTGGTTAAAGGCAGCAGCACCCATGTCAACCATGGTCATTTGCATGGGGGCTGTTGACTGGAACCCCAGGTTCTGCCAGAGAAATCAGTAGCTGAGCTTGCTCAACCGGCCTTCTATGCTTTCAGAGGCAAGACCTTAACCCCAGCATAGATGTGGCCATGCCAACACAGTTCAACAAAACCCCCAATAAACCTCCCATCTCTGTGCTACTTCTCCCCTACCTTTACAGATAGAAGTCTATCTCCTCCCAAGCTGGAAGCACAGTGTAAAAGTGCCCATGCCAACTTTTTAAGCACACCCTATCTTCAATAGTATGGTTAGCACTGCTACATCATAAACAGTCACACCGCTTATGAACCATTACTTATATTGGGGTGGCTTGTAGAAGTCACCTCAGCGCATACAGTAGTCTTGTAACAGCCCTGCCATGAGTTTATCTGTGGGGCCAGGTTTGGCTTCAACGTTCTATATGGACCAGTGGCTAGCAGCCAACCATACGCCAGGCCAGGCTTTTCATAAGGAGGGGCTACAGACTCTATACCAAACAATGGAGCTGCAACCTGAAGCTCCTACAGCCCGCCTGTGAACAATCACAGGGCAGGGTTGAGCGGATGGGGGTGGCACAATTACGCCTGAGCTACCGGTCCACCTTCTGTTCAGAGGGCTGTACACGTTAAGGTTGCCGCTCCACCTCCCTGCTGCTAGAACGGCTTTCCGGCAAGCTTGCACGGGCATGATTGCCAGGAAATCCTGACAGGTCGGGGTCAGCCAATCCATCCAACTGTCACAATGGCTACCAATAGAAATAGATGGGCCACCGCCAGAACGACCCTCAATCCTGGAGGCTATATCGCGGGACCAAAGGTTGGTTGAAGACCCCAGTAGCAGGTGAAACACAGCAAGCCAACATTCAGATCTCCTATTCAAGGAATACCTGCAATGGTTGAAATCAATAGCCACCAGCTTGCCAACACCCTACAGAATCTAGGTGGCAGGTGAAACCATTCAGGGATACTATAATGGACACCCTTCTACCAGAATCAGATCTGAAAAGAACTTTTTTTGGAAGGTGTACCATCAATAGACAAGAGATTGACTGATTGATGTCTCATCCACTAAGAAATAAGAAGGAGCACAGCAATTCAACTTTACATTCCGCAGAGTGCAGAATGGGATCCTGCCAATGAGAGTCATTAACAGGGACCCTTGCTTATAATAGGATATCAACTCTGAAGAGGGTAAATCAAGTAGTTGACTATTGCTGCCATTCCAAATCATGATTAAGGTTTGGAAGCATAGCTCTGGGAATTGAAGCTAGTAGCTTGGGATGGTGGGCTAACTAGTAATAGTTAATCAAAATCAGACACCAGCCTGCTCATGAGGCTATCACCCTATAAAATGCCCCCCCCAAATGAACTTAGAAGGTGGTCTGTTTTACACCAGTCACATTACTGGGAACAATCTTGCAGTTGCGCCAAGTATCAAAAATAGTGTATTGTTGTTACAGCAAGGATATCTTTAAACCATCTCTAGTCCAAAGCTGCTGGTGTCTTGTCTCTTGAACAAGAGGATCTTTCACAGAGTTGCCTTAAGTGACCCTTTAACAGAACCCTGCCAAGTCACTGCGCAAAACTCAATATCACCAATAAGAATCCTATCTGTTGAAATACAGATTCGGCTCATATAAAAAACATAATATGTCCTCACATTGCCCTAATAGAAAGACAGTGTCAAAACAGAAGACCCAGCCTGCCAGCAAGGTTCTGACTAAGCAGGTTTATGACCTGCAACCCAACCTTCCAGTGACCTTTAGCCAAACTAGGAAGTCAACTCAAATGACCAAATCTAACAACATGAACAAATGATGATCTCATACAGTAGATTACTTGATTTAGCGCTTGACTCATTATCAGGATCAAGCTACCCCCTTCACTATCCAACCATGTGATCAGCACAATCATGTTCCTGTTATCCATGATTCACAATAGCTATATAATAACTATCTCTCAATAAAGATTATTATCTAGTTTCCAAATATTTTCCCCCTTGTAACTCTGCTAAAACAGCACAGTTATGACAATAGCACATTTCTAATATCCCAATATGATTTTTAACAAAGAAATAAAGAGCTTTGGGTTTTTTGATACTATTTTTTATCACAACATCTATAATTACTTTCTCTCAGGAAAATAATTTCCCAAGAAAGCTTTTAATTAATGAATAATTGGTGATACTTTTACCAGCTGTTCATCTAATAGAGGGATTAAAAATTTTGAGACATGTCACAGATATAGTTTTCCTAGGTGTGGCCAGGTCAAAGCACTACCACCCAAGAGACTCCGCCCAGAAGCTCTGCCTGCTTCTGGCAATGGTAGATTTAAATCTAACAATCAATTTCAAGTGAGTGGTGGCACAGGAAATTGGGTCCAAGTGGGGTGTGGATGCCCCACACCCAATTTTTCTCTCTATGTCCTGTTGGTCAAAAAATCCTGGCCTCAAAGGAGGTCAGTTAACAGCTTATAGAACCACCATTGGTGGTATCTGTAAGCTGACTAAATATTACATACAAGGAAGGCCACCTCATCAAGATGCACCCAAAGGCTTTAAGTAACAATGGCCCCCACAAAACTACCTTAGTAGTTTGATATTTTACTCTCAATAAATATCTTTCCTCAATGATTCACTTATTTCAATATTTTACAATCAGATTATTAATAACCAGACTGCTAGATTCTGCTTTCTCATCTCTACAATTTCCTGTTAATTTTCCTCCTCATGCTGAAATGATACCTGAAACCCATGAAATTGAACGTGAGCCCATCTATGCTGCTGACTCCTTGACGTTGAGCCAAATTAAGGTCTTCTTGATGTACCTGTGCATAATCTTCTGCTGCACCTTTCCTTATTCACTCTTCAAGGGTTACCATTTCCAAGTAAACACACATTGTTTCCTCCTCATTGGTAATGTCATCCTCATTTGAGTATACATTTCTCACTTGATCAATTATGATGAGCTCTCACTCTACTTCACCCTGACAAGTCCTAAGAGGAACACTAATTGAACAAGTCCCATGACCGCCATGACATACATGGACAACATGTGGCTTCTCATGATACTATATAATACTCTAAACTCATATCCAATAAAGTATCATTTTATTCTTAAATTTTCCCTTTATCTTGTTTATTATACTTCTCAGAAGTATATACTCAACAGTGGTAGCAGAAGTTGTCATAGTAGTTCCCATAATGCCTGACATTACTTGTTCAAGTCACAAATCTTGAAAGTTTGATAACCAATTAACTAAGTTATACCAAGTTGGAGGATTTGAATCACACCACAAATCACAAATGGGTTACTACAGCTGTAGTACAACAGTTGGACATGATTTCCCCTTGCAATTTGACACTGATAAATATACATAATCTGAAGGTCACTCAATAAATTCTTATTTATCAGAACAGTCATCATAAATCAGTCACTCAAGGGTTTTTTGTGTACTGGACAAGGTACTCTTTGGATGATGCAGACAAAATAGGAGCTATGAATCCAGGTGGTATTTTTTAGTCAAAGTTTGGTGCATATTGGAAACTTTTCATTGTTCAACTTTTAAGAGGTGATTCCTCCCTAAATTACTCAATAAAAAAATATTATCCTGTTCTAACTTTACTTTACAATGCATCCAGTAGTTGGTCTACTCCACTACATCCTGTATAATTTAATCCTAAGTCAAATAATTACTGGAAGATGGGGGGCTGTAATGAGTACTTTGTTGTCTGCGCCTCCTAGTGTTACTCTGATGCCCCAGAATCTTGGTGTATTTCCTGCAGAATCTGAATCAGAGACATTTGTTCCATCTCAATGCCCTAAGTTATATGCCAAAGACACTCCAATTCTTTTTCAGGTCATTTATCTAGGACTCTTTTGGTTGGGTTTAATCATTTTGCTAAGCCTCAGTTTATCATTTGGAAATTTTACCAAACAGTATTTGAAGATTTGTTGGTGGTTAATCATCAACTCTATATGGATTTGGTTGGTGATTCCCCACCACATGGAGACCTCTTCTTACTATCTGTCAATTCCTGTCATAGAAGTAGGTTATCCACACCTATGCAACTTAAAGAAAAAACTCCTCTAAAGAAAAGAACCCAGCAGACGGCACTCCCCACTGGCTGGAGAGGATACAAAGAAGGTCAAGATCTCCCCACAAGATATACTGCCCTCAACAATATCCTCATACTAACCAAATAATACAACTTCCTCAGAACATAAGGAGTCCTGAACCTGCCTCCAAGCCAGGACATGCCCAAAATACCCAACATTGTATTCTAACCCCTCTAGTCAGCAGTAATTAGGACGTTCTCAGGGCTGCACTGTGAAAATGCCAACCTCTGGATTCAAAGCACTCAAAACAAGTTCACACAAGCTGCCCATCCCTGAAGACTCTGGGCAATCATAATTGCCTTACAAGTTACTCAGGCTGCCTCCTGCTTTGTGAGAAACTGGTTCAAACAACATCCTGATCATAATAAAGACTGGGAAATGTTTATGAATTCCTTATTATAGAAGTCTGTCATAGAGAGCTCTGATGTAGTGTCAGGGATTTCTCCTCCAACTATCCTAATATTATGGATAACTTTAATTATACCGCATTATCACAGACAACAAACAACAAGAATTCAAGCATACAAGAACTTTTAAATGAGGAAAAAAGCGGGTTTCCAACTCCAAACCCTAAAGGAGGACCCAACGTTAGTTTACTATCAATGTTTAGACATATATTACCTATTATATGGACTCCATTCAATTGTCTTTTGTTTCTGCTTTTGATCCTGGATCAGTGAATGTTAGTATATTCAACAAAGACGTCACCTACTGCTCATATGATGATTGGCTATCTGTTCAATAGTTTCTGTCTTTAAACTGGATGGATAAGCCAGCGGTCTTTTAATGCTTTATCTTACCTTACTACATGCAACTCCACTTCTTTTACTTTGTGCAGATACAGACATGGTTATGTTTCCTCTGTTATTTCTGTCTCTTTTTGCCTATAGGGATTATAACCAATAAAGTTAAGCAACTGTTTTTAAAAACCCTCTCTAAAAGTTTCTTCCTGAAGAAACCTGGGGTTTTGCCCTCTCCTTTCAAATGAACCTTTCCTTTATTTTGGATCTTCACAAGCAGTATTTAAGTTAGCTTTATTACTACCTTATCCTTGTTTCAACAATAAAGATTATTTTTTCTATCTTATCTTGCACACACTTTTACCTTGATACTTCTTAAAACTACAAAGGAAAACTATTTCCTGTTCTGGTTTCTATTCTCTCTCCTGTATGTGGTCCTTTTCCTTAAAGGGCCAACCTGAACCACTGACTGGCGCAACTTCTCATCAAGAGGAGTCCTTGTCTCACAGTTAGTTTAAGTATCCTTCTGGACATTGGGGGAGAAAGTTCAACTATGACTGTTCCAACTCTAAGCCTCCTGAAGCTGAGATTTCCCTGATTTGAAATAAAATTTCCTTCTACCTATTGATATACCTGGTAGGATATCATCTCTTAGGAAGTTTTAGCTCTCTGATGGGGAGATTTTCCTACCTAGTCCACTCTGGTCACCTTGTGATGGTTACTGTTTCTATTAGTTTGGTTATTTCAGGGCTAAATCTAGGGGCCTTGGCCCACAAGGTTGGGAATTTATTCCCTTTCAAGTGGGTCCCTGATATATGATGATAATGACAGAGCTCAGACTCTTTAAACTGACAGGAACCATTGAGAAGTATATCACAGCATACAAAGACATACATGATTGAGCCTGTGACACCATCAACTTTAATGAGGCAGGACCATGTCTGGACTTTTACAATGGTCTCCCCACACACATCAGATACCAGTTTGATATGAGTCACTGCAAGAACCTTCATTATGTATTCTTGGAGTGAAAATGAGCTGCACAGAAATCAGACAACATGCATGTAACCAACAAATGGAAAGAGAGTCCCTCAGAAAAAAAGGATACTTGAGCCAACAAAAAAACCAACCAAGCCAACAACCATCACCCTTGAGGTGGAAATTGTACAACTCAGACAAACCAGAGGAGTACTGATAATTGACCCAAGGAGGTAGAATCTCAGGGAAGTGTTTAGCCAAGCTGCCCTTCTTCACTTTAAAAGACTTGTACAGGGACCAGGACGTGGACTCAATCACCATGATCTAAGTACCCTCCAGCAATCCCATACTGTTTGCTGCCCAAACTGGAAATAAACTCCTCACTTATATTTTTCTTCTTTTGAAGATATCAGGGCACAGCACTATTTGATACTGGAGTAACCCAATCTCTTATTGACAAGACATTTTCCAACCTCATGAAACTATCTACAACTAAGAGCAACGCCAAGAGGATTATCATGGCAGGCAACAGGAGCACCCCAGTCACAAAGGAGGAAAAAGCTTTTGGGCACAAATAGGGGATGTAAAAACTACCCTTTGTGGCCCCATCATTCCAATACCTAAGTACAGCATAGTGCTTGGTTTAGATTGTATGAGAAAGAAAAACCTCACATTTACTAGGACAGTGTCACACTTACTGTCATGGATCCAGCCTGTGAGGGGGGTCTCAAGAACTGGTGGGCAGACAGCCTGCAGGTCCTGAGGGTAGGGCCTGTCACGGTAGGTTCCATCATGCCAGGTATTATCTGCCCAAGCAAGAAGGCTCAAAAAACCGGAAAACCTTTATCAAAATTGACCAAGTTAACAGATTTAAATCAAATGGTCAATCAAAAATGGGTTATGGCTGCTCCAGTCTGTCAGCTGAAACCGGTTCCCCCTTGCAAATTGACATTGATAAATTGGTGTAATTTGAGGGTCACCTGATATGAGCTTGTCAATCAGCATGGTTGTCAGAAACTAGTCACACAAGGGTTCTTTGCAACCTGTACCAGATACTTACTTGACAATGTGGAAGGAATAGGAGGTCAAGACTCAGGTGGTATTGCTTAGTCAATTTTTCTGATATATATTGAATAATTTTCACTGTTTCAGCTCTAAGAGTTGAGTCCTCCTAAAATTTACTCAATAAAAATTATTTATCCCAAGCTCTAATTTACTTTTCAAAATGCATCCTGTGGTCAGGTTGTTACAATATATTTCGTACAATCTGATTCTCAACAGAATCATTTCTGGAAGATGGGGTCCTGCAGTTGGAACTTTGTTGTCAGTGCCGCCCGATGTTAATTTTGCGCCAACCAATTTTGCAGCTCCTTCCCCATTCTTGAAACTGAAAATTGTGTTGCCTCTCAATGTCCAGAATTTTATTCTGAAGATTTGTTGATGTTGTCTCAGGCCATTTATCTTGGGCTACTTTGGTTAGGATTAATTGTTCTGCTTAATCCTGGTATTACAATTGAAAATTTCACAAAATGATATTTGAAGTCACATTGGTGGTTAATCATTAATTCTATGTGGATTTGGGTAGTAATTCCCCATCACTTAGAAACAACTTCATACTATCCCGCAATTTCTGTCACATTACTCAACTCTTCTACATCTGAGTTTTTGGAAGCAGTTTGTCATGAATTTGTGTTTCTTTTCTCCTTCTCTGTTGAGATATCTGCATTTACCATGTTTATTTGTATCAGTTACTTTCTGATCTTTCAGTTCGGGCTTTTTTAATTTGTGGTTTCCATCTCCAGTTGCCGTTGTTGAGACTGGATCTTCTGTTTTCTATTTTCATTGTGCCATGTCATTTTGGCGTCCAGATTATTTTCCTGCTCCACCCCCTGATGAGATTTTGCGTGAAGTTTTGTCAGCATTATCATTCTGTTCCAGTTCAAGCCTTAGTCATAAATCCCAAGTTTACCATGTGATGACAAAGGTTTCTGAGGATGCTCATGAATGGTTGTTGTCTGCGGTGGAGCGCAATCCACATGTTTTAACTGAAAGTGGATCTCTATGCCCTTTGTTAAAAAATTTATGTGTATCTATTGAGGAGCTCAAAGTATATTGTAAACTGTACGCCTTCCATCAGGATACAACTCTGCTTTTGATATTCCTTCCTCAGTTTCTTGCCTAATGCCGTACAATTGATGTTCCTGAGGTGAATAAACTCTCAGCGTTGTGGTTAGCAGTTGACCAGACTGCCCAGGATTTGGTGGTTTGGTATTCCCTGTTAACCACAACTGAGGCCCTGTTAAGCCAAATTCTTTCTCTGGTCTCAAATCCGTCCACTTCCAAGCAAGGTATGTTGGTAATTGAGGATAAACCCTCTGCGCGCTCCTGGTTTTCTGGTCCTTGCTCTGTGGTAGTTCCTTCCAACCAAAGCCAAGATTGTTCTCTCCCTAGCCTATCTCAGTTGCAATTGGCAGTGGTGAACAAACCCGCCAATATAAAGGAGGCCCCAGTAGTGTTCAGTCCTTATAGTTCCTTGGCAATGCTTTGGCACGTTGTTCCTGCAAAGTCTTCTGTGGTTACGTCCAAAGAGTTGCCCCTTGTTCCCATTGATTGTGATAACCCTGTTCTTCCAGCTGCTGTCCAAGAGATGATTGAGCGTTACTTCCAGGAGAATCCTGCCTCCTTAGCTGCTGCCTGTACCGCCAATGAAAAAAAAGACCCTTCCAAGATTGCCACCTTTGTTGCAAATAAATCTACTTCTGGTTACTTCTTGTTTTATGGTAGCATTGATAACAGTCAGACTATCTATCAGCCAGCCATTTTTTTTGATACAGGTGCTTCCAAAAACTTCATGATTGTGGAGACTGCCAACCTGCTACAACTCAAGTACCACCTGGGAATGCTTGTTAGGGGTGGAAACTGCCAAACATTTCCCTCTTTCCAGCTGAAGAAGTCAGTAATCCTTGTATTTTTGGGTCAGTCATTTACCACAAGGTTCTCTGTTTGCTCTCCCTGATGTATTCTATCATTTTGGGTGTGGGTTGGTGGGATATCATAATGTATCCACCTTACTGAAAGAAAACAGGTTACAGGTGGAACACTCTCCGGGTATATCTATTCATATTCCGCTGTTAGGCATGTCCAAAATGGAGAAATCCTCTCAGACTATTCAATTGGTTCCTGTCCCTGTCCCTGCAAGTTTGGATTTAACTGCATGTTTACAACCCTGGTCTGCGGCGTTTGACACTACCAGAGGCAAGGTCCTTCCCAAGCACACTCAGTTTGACTTTGACTTTAAAGTTACCGTTGCTCTGATTTGAATTGTGTCTCCTATTTACCCTTTAACCTTGAAGGAAGATGTATGTTTAGAAGAATGAACTTATGACATGCTGGAAAAGGGCTATATTTTTAAAAAGGCTTCATCAATTTGCTCTCTGTTGTTGTTTGTTCAAAAGGCTGATGGGTCTCTTTGTCCTTGGATTGACTACAGGAACTTAAATAGCATCAGAATCCCTGATACCTATCCTTTACCTCTCAAAGCACAGATCTCTAGGCGTGTTGAGAAGGCAAAGGTATTCTCAAAACTTGATCTGTTGAATGCTATCAATCAAATCAGGATTGCAGAAGGAATAGAATGCTTGACAGCATTTAGAACCAAGAAGGGTATCTTTCAGTTCCAAGTAATGCCTTTTGGATTAAAGAATGCTCCAGCTTGCTTTCAGCAACTAATTGATTCCGTCTTGGGGGATCTCCTGGGTGTATGTGCCATTGTGTATATGGATGATATCTTGGTATTCTCTCCAGATGAGGAGTCACATAAAGCTCATCTGTCAGCAGTGGTAGAGTGCATCCTCCAGGCCAACTTGATCATTAAAAGAAGCAAGTGTGAATTCTTCAAACATAAGGTTACCTTTCTGGGTAATATTATATTTGAGGATGGCCACACTATTGCCCCTGACAAGGAAGCTGCAATTTGAGAGTATGCTACGCCTGTGACAGTATCCCAACTCTGTAGTTTCTTGGGTACTTGCACGTTCTTGAAGAAGTTCACTTCACACCTGTCTGAAGTGGCCACCCCGTTATATTTGGCTAGTGGTAAGACAACTTTGGTCTGGACGCCTGAGTGTGCAAATGTGTTCACAGCAGTCAAGGCTCTTTTGTTGTTGTCACCCACGTTGATACATGTGGATCCTGAGCTTCCTTTTGTGGTTTCCACAGATGCATCCAAATATGCTGTGGCTGGTGTGTTATTGCAGACTGCTGGTGACGGGATTGAGAGACCAGTATGGTATTTCTCCCGGAAGATGAAGCTTGTGAACACAATTACATGATTTACAACAAGGAATTGTTGGCTGTTGTGGAATCTTTAAAGCATTGGCATCACCATCTCATTTTGTCATGTCATTTATTTGTAGTAAGAACTGACCACAAAGCTCTTCTATATTATTGACAACCCAGGGTTTTGTTGGGTTGTCAATCCAGATGGCATGGTGACCTGATGAGATTGAAGTTCCGCTATGAGTTTATTAAGGGATCAGACAATCACTTGGTTGACGCACTAAGCAGGAATCCTTCCCATCTCCCAGATGCTAGTGTGGATGCCGAGTTTAACACCCATACTATGATTCCAGATGAGGATATGGTTCCTTTTGTATTGTCTCCACCTGCTACACTGGCTACCATGTTCTTAACTGAGGGCACAGACCTGGACTTATATTCCAAAGTTAAGTTTCTGCAACCTTTGTCCAAAGGTTATGATAGGCTATTAGAGCTAGCATGTGCAAACCCAGTGGGTCAGCCTCAGGTTTATCATAAGATAGGTCCTGTCCTATATCATCAAGGTTGATTGTGGGTCCCAGAAGGAACTGTTTGGGATGAAATCATGGAGACTCATCACACTTGTCCAACGGCAGGTCACTCAGGGAAAAACAAAACAGTGGAACTAATCCGCTGCCAGTTTTCCTGGAAAGGTTTAACTGTGCAGCTAGCAGCCTTTGTTTGAGATTGCCTGGTATGTGTTTGATCTAAGGCAAGCCAAAACAGGGCTACAGGTTTATTGGTTCCACTGCAGCCTGCTGCAGGACCCTGGACGTCTGTGTTGGTGGATTTCATTGGTGAACTTCCTAATTCCAATGGGTTTAACGCAATCATGGTGGTGGTAGATTGCTTCACAAAAATGGCGCACTTTGTACCTTGCTCAACCACAATTACTTTGGTGGAAACGGCTAGGTTGTTTTTGAATAGAATCTTTTCCCTACATGGCATCCCAATGGAGATTGTGAGTGACCACAGGCCCCAATTCATTGCTCAGTTCTGGGAAGCTTTCACTGGGATTCTAGGTATCAAATTGTGTTGTTCCACGGCTTTCCACTCCCAATCCAATGGACAAACAGAGAGGGTAAACCAAAGTTTGGAGGTATACCTACATTGCTACACTAATGTGCAGCAAGATGACTGGTGTGATAATCTACCCATGGCAGAGTTCACATATAATAACAACCCTCACACGTCAACTCAAGTATTGCCCTTCTATGCCAATGTGGGTTACAACCCTTCTTCTAATATGGGTCCTTGTTGGTTAGCAACGTGGAAGCTACAACTGATCAGGCTGCTGCATTGAAGCAAGTTCATCAGGAGATCCAGATTACTCTTGCTGCTGCTGTGACAACTTACAAGGAATACGCAGATTGCAAGCGCCAGGAAGGTCCAACTTACAGGCCAGGTGACCTAGTCATGGTTAATGCTCACAATATGAAACTGAAGGTTCCCTGTTGTAATTAGGGCCTAAGCAAGTTGGCCCCTTCAAAGTTGAACATCAAATTGGCCCCTCCATCTATTGGCTGGATTTATCTCCCACTTTCAAGATTTTCCACACCTTTCATGAATTTCTTCTTACTCCCTTTAAAGGTACATAGACTCCTTCTTCCCAACCCATTCTTGTGGAGGGAAAACCTGAGTATGAGTTAAATTGTATTTTGGCTTCCTGCAAGAATCAACAACACTTGGAATATTTGGTGTTGTGAAAGGGTTATCCTGATTCTGAAAACTCCTGGGTTCCCCACTACAATTGTGTCAATTCCCCAGATCTGATTCATGAGTTCTACAAGTGCAATATCACTGCTATTGGCCACCCCAAACTTACCTTGGCCGCAATGAAGCTCCCACCTGCCCACAAGAATTTCTCATTATCCCATCTCCCAGATGGTGGTATTGTGCCCAGGGCTAAAGCGGAGGGTAATGTCACAGTAGGTTCCATCATGCCAGGTATTATCTGCCCAAGCAAGAAGGCTCAAAAAACTGGAAAACCTTTATCAAAATTGACCAAGTTAACAGATTTAAATCAAATGGTCAATCAAAAATGGGTTATGGCTGCTCCAGTTTGTCAGCTGAAACTGGTTTCCCCTTGCAAATTGACATTGATAAATTGGTGTAATTTGAGGGTCACCTGATATGAGCTTGTCAATCAGCATGGTTGTCAGAAACTAGTCACACAAGGGTTCTTTGCAACCTGGACCAGATACTTACTTGACAATGTGGAAGGAATAGGAGGTCAAGACTCAGGTGGTATTGCTTAGTCAATTTTTCTGATATATATTGAATAATTTTCACTGTTTCAACTCTAAGAGTTGAGTCCTCCTAAAATTTTACTCAATAAAAATCATTTATCCCAAGCTCTAATTTACTTTTCAAAATACATCCTGTGGTTGGGTTGTTACAATATATTCCGTACAATCTGATTCTCAACAGAATCATTTCTGGAAGATGGGGTCCTGCAGTTGGAACTTTGTTGTCAGTGCCGCCCGATGTTAATTTTGCGCCAACCAATTTTGCAGCTCCTTCCCCATTCTTGAAACTGAAAATTGTGTTGCCTCCCAATGTCCAGAATTTTATTCTGAAGATTTGTTGATGTTGTCTCAGGCCATTTATCTTGGGCTACTTTGGTTAGGATTAATTTTTCTGCTTAATCCTGGTATTACAATTGGAAATTTCACAAAAAGATATTTGAAGTCACGTTGGTGGTTAATCATTAATTCTATGTGGATTTGGGTGGTAATTCCCCATCACTTAGAAGCGGCTTCATACTATCCCGCAATTTCTGTCACAGGGCCCACCACAAGAGAGGAGCTAACTTTAGAAGGTAGGAAGCAGACTTCCCCACCCAAGACCACAGGCTGGCAGACGGTACAATGGTGTCCACTACCCCTGTGAGGGTGATGTACACTATTCTAAAAAGCTTGCTGGTATGGTCAGTTGGAAGGTCAGGTGAAGAGGCTCACATCAGTTTAGGTGTTACAGGTGATTCCATATAGATATTGTAGGCCAGGAGATAATTGAATTTTCCTCTAAATAGTTTGGGGGTGGAGAATATCCACAGGCCTTGGCAGTTGTATCTAATAGTGGATTGGATGCGGGCTAACAGGTCAAGTTTGAGGATTTTCTCTGGTGTATAATCCTTATATTTGGGCTTCAAGGGGTAATCAGTGAAGTGAACGGGCCCAAAGGGTGCACCAGATGGACAGAAAACTGCAGGCAGTGGGGAAGGAGGGCCAGGAGATCTTGAACTGAATTGATAGACGGCAAATACAAAATATGGCAATAGCTTTAGGAGCCAAGTAACATAACCTTTATTTAAAAATGATGATAAGGTTTAAGCGCAGAATCTATAGGCATATATAGCATTCCGCCTCCAAACTTAGTATTTTCCATCAGGGCTTTATCAAAATATTGGGGAAAATGCGAGCAGGCAGCCAGAGGGCCCAGGTGTGGGAGCGGCAAAATGGCACCTCGTCTGGGTGTTCTCTCATTGGTCAGAAAATCCAATTTAGTCACTCAATTTTCTTGATTCTTTGCTGTGGTCATGGGGTTGGGCCCAAAGCCTGGGTTTATCTTTGGAAGTAGGGTTTGATTGGTTACTTGAGAGGACTTCAAACTCATGAAATTCACAGAGGCGCCATCTCTGCTTCCATTAGGCAATTTGAGAGACTCCTCTTTGGGCGCCACCATGGTCGAGCTGGTGCAGGTATTCTGGCTTTGGGACTTAGCGGGAGCCTCAGCTTGCAGGGGCTCAATCCCAAAAAAACGCAGGCAGGCAGGCCCTTGATCCATGGGCCCAGCAGCCTGCAGGAATGTAGGTTCAGGGTTTGAATCCCACCCTTTGGCCTGGGTTCCCTGGGTTAATGGATTGTCAATCCTGACACGCATGATGTGGATAAATTCAATTATTGTTGTTTGTCTATGTAATAAATATACCCGTAGCAACAAGCTAGTAAATAAAAACATTTTTAACTTATTTTTTATTACTGGACATGGTCCCAACTATAACTAATGTCTTGTAATAGATTTAGATATATTACTATTATAATCTACCTATTTAAATTTAAAATAATATTAAAATTAAAATATCTTAAAATTTATCTATTAAAGTTTAAATATTAAAATTTAAATATTTTTATTTAATTGCAATTTATTCAATATTGAAATATTTAAAATTAAAAATTTTAATATTGAAATATGTAATATTAAATTTTAATATTTTTATTTAATTGTGAATTATTTAATATTGAAATATTTAATATTAAAATTTTACTTTTAAAATTACAATATTACATATTTCAATATTAAAATTTTAATAATTAAAATAAAAAAATTAAAAAAAATTTAAGTTGCAAGGGAAAATGATTTAATAGGGGGATGCAAATTGCTAAGGGGGATGCAATTATTCTGAGGTATTATTCCCCAAAATTATATTTTCTGCTAATGCATCCAATTGGGACAACATACTCTTCTGTGTGTGGTGGACAACTCTGGAGCCAACTGCTAGAGGGGTGGCGCTCAACACCCCGGTGGTGGCTGAGCGTCTTATAAAAGGCAATATCAAAAGCAAATTAGCAAGGAGTTGGTTCTCTGGAGGTATTGTGTACCTGTACAACAAAGCTAACGTAAAACAGTTGTATAGAACATGCTCTACAGTTTGGTAGCCCCACAGTGTCTTCATTTTATCCAGTACCAGCTGGCAGACATCCATTTGAAGGGACACATCCTCCAGCTTCTTCATGTTTGCTTTTATAATGCAGTGTAGTACTATCCCAAGGTAAATAGCATGATGCAGTTGCTGTGAGATATAGCTTTCTGCAAATAAGCAGAATTTCTTGTAGATTATCACTAATTGATTTTTATAGGCTGTGTTTGAAAAATTGAGTAAAGGAGAGTCAGGCATTTTGGAGACATCTGCAACCCACGCCTCTGCAAACAATATGATTAATGGTTTCATTTTTTTGACTAAAAATGCATTGTCTTTTTGGTTTGATATTGATTTTATTAAATTATTGAATATTGCAGCTTTGATGTTTTCTTGTGGAACTTGAAATTGACTTTTTTCAGGTTTATTTCATATGTGTTCATAGTTGAAAATTGAAATTGTTCAATGCATTCAAATATATATTTTTCAAAATTCATGTTTACATTAATTTCAATTTCCATCATTCCTTTGAAATTGATACTTGCGCCTACTTCATAGGCTTTTCTGACCCAATTTGAACTTCCTTCTGGAGCTTTAAATTCTCTATTCATTGCGTCTTTTGTTGCATAATGATTGATGTTATCTTGTACTATTTTATTTATTTGATTTTTATTTATTTGTTTTACAGGGGCTACCAGGGCAACTGTGGTAAGTTCAACTCCCTGGTGATTGACTCCCTTAAATTTGACTCCCTGGTAGTTGACACTATAGTAAAGTTAGAATTCAGCTTTTGCCCTGATTGACAACTGGAAATTGACACTTTTTTAATTAACGGATCTTGATGTACTGAAAACTTTTAATATAAAAAATTAAGCCTTACAGCTATGGTATACTAAAGTGGCCCCAGAAAGCTCAAAAATGCAATAAAAACAGTATTTTTAATTAATAGAAATAAGGAGAAATAAGCAATTATTTCTCATTTTACTATGTAATTTACACTCTTCATTATAAAAATATTTTTTATTACCATAAAAATTAAAATCCCAATGAGACAAAAATAAACAAAAACACAACAAATAAAGTTATGCAAAATATGAAGAAATATTAATGTTTATTTTATATAGTTTATATAAGCACAACTTTGAATATCATATGTTTTATTTGGAAATTAACAAAAATTAAGATATTTCACTTACTTTCAACTATAAATATTCATCTCAAACTTACCATGCATACATAGAACAGTTACTGCTATCTAATTAAATTAAAAAAAAACTTAAAACTTAAAACTAAAAACTAAATGATAAAAGCTAATAGGTAAAAATTAAAGTTAAAAAGTTAAAAGTTAAAAGTAAAAAGTAAAAATCATATAACTAAGCAAGCAAGCAAGTTTATTCCTCATCATTCTTTCCCTGTTTCATTTTGGCCCCTTCCAGGTGGGAAGTGGAAATAAGCTCAAGCTGCTGCAAAAGCTAAGAGGCCTTGTATTTGTGCTTGGCCGCACCCTGGATGGCCTTGGTGAAGAGGGTACAGCGGGTGGTTGGCTTGGTGAGGGGGCGCGGTTGGAGAGATCTCGGAGCTTGGAGATTGTTTTCTCTTACTTGTGCTGCAGGAGGGAGAAAAACTTATTGAATTTTGGGTGGAGCCCAAAGTTGGCCTTGAGGTGTTTGTGATAAGCCTCTAGCGCTGAGGTAGTCTTGAGCTCACCATTCACTGCCGCCCGGTACACATTCCAGCTGGCCTTGGCATGGACCTTGCCTTGCCTCTGCGTGACAAGCTTCCCAATCCACTAGGGCTCAAAGTACTCAAGGAAAGGCTTGAACTCTGGGTGCTTCACTATGTAGGAATCCTTTGAAAGCATCTTGAACCCCTGTGCAGTGTGCTCTGGCTTTAAAAAAGCCAAGGCACTAAATTGTGCCAGCACAAATCTGCAGGTGTCCAAAGTATCCCTCCGGCTCAACCTACTAAGCTCAGTGTGGGCCTGCACGTTACAAGCAACTGCTTGGCAGAAGTGTAAGTGGCACTCCTGCACCTCCCTACTGAACAGCTGCTCAAATGCATTGAGCTGAGAAAGCTCAAAGTCCATAATGCTCACGCAAGGCCCAAGAGCTCTTAGCCTCACCTTTTCCTCTGAGTCCAGGGTGGCCTGGTCCTTGTCAGAGGCAGGTGGGTTGGCGCGGGTGTGGGGGGAGTCTTCTTGGATTTTTCATTGTCAGCGGGAGTAAGGAGGGCAATTGCTTGGTGGAGGATGGAGAACGTGCAGGTATAGATGGCCTCAGTGGCCCCAGGAAGAAGAAAGAATGCAAGTGGAATCACCCGGATGTCAATCTGGGCATGGACCATCCAGAGCTGCTTGAACATCCAGGGGCAAGTGGCAAAGGTACCATCAACTAGCCAGGTTGACACCCTTTTCAACTCCATCAGGTTCTGCTGAGTTGAGTAGCAGATTATGCGGTCCTTGGCGGCAGGCCTGTTGTCATGGAGCAGGAAGCGCTTCCACTTGGAAGCTGCTTGAGCTCATGAGTGAGCATGAGCTCAGAGAGGACATCTGAAGCCTTGGGGGGAGAGGGATTGGCGGTGATACGCTTATTGCTGATGAATTTGACCAACTGCTCCTGTGTTGGTACCAACTTAAGATTGTTGGGTTTGAGATGTTGCAAAGCCTTTATGGCCAGATCAGAAGCCCAGAGATGAGAGGATGTGGGTATTACTTGAACAAGTTACCATTTTAACATCCAAGTGATTAGATGATTAGGGGGCTTGCAAGTGTGCTCCCCCTTCTCCGCTGTTACTTGCTCCCAGCCCTCAGTGTTCAACCGGGCCCCACAAGTCTTATCCTCACAGACAAAGTTCTTGCTCTTGGTCTGCTGCTTTTGGTTGTTTTAATTGAAGATGTAATTTTCAGCAACATAACCAGGGCTGCCCTTTACAGACATGATTGGGAAGTAATGGAGGAAGCGCTTGGGAACTTTAAACTCTCCGTCCACATTACAGATATTTTGGATGGCCAGTGGATCCCAAGCCACATGACCAGAAGCTTTAAACTTCTTGGAGTAATCCTCTGGCTCATCTTGGGGGTCAGATGAGGAAGGAGGGGAAGAGCCATTGGGAGGGGGAGGGGGAGGGGAAGGATTCTTAGAGGCCTGCTTGGATGCCTCCTTTTTCTTACCAGAAGAAGAGGTGGGCTCCTTGGCAGCCTTTGCTTTCTTGGTATGCCACTCCTTGATGGGCTCGGAGTCAGCCTCTGAGTGGTAAAAGGAGTGGTTGGTAAGATCACCATCAGATTTATTGGGGGAGGAATTTTGGGGGGGAAGGTCAAGGGGATGTGGAAGATGAGGGTGGAGGGGGGGAGGAGATGGAGTGGGAGGAGATGGGGTTGGAGACTTTGCCTTTGCAGGCTTCTTGGCACGCTTGGGAGTGGAGGCAGTTTCTTTGGAGCCATTGGAGGCTTGGCGCTTGGGCTGTTGGCTGTTCTTGTTTGATTTTTTCTAAAGAAGAGTTTAGCATTGTAAATAATAGAAATATGAAAGATATGAAACACAGAGGTAAAACAAAGCAAAAGTTAAATGAAAAGTATGCAAATAAAGTTTTATTTATCAAGAAAAAAACATAAAAAGTAAATAGAAGCAAAATAGAAACTAGAAGTATAGATATAAAGGTTAAAACATAGAAAATAAGTGAATTTATTATGAAGAATCAAAGATGTTAGGTTCAGCATAACATCTTAGTGTTAAATCAATGTGAAAGTTATATTTGAAAATCAAAAAAAATATATGAAAACTATATGGAGAGCAGCAGAAAAAGTAGTAGATTATAATAGCAAAAAAAAATAATTATGTGAAAATTTTTTTATTGAGAGTTGAAAATTCAAAACATAGTAAAGTGTCAAATTTGGCACTGTCAATCAGCCGCAAAAAGCTGAATTCTCACTTTCAAGTATGCTGGAGTCAAGCAGAAACATCAAATTTACTATGTTTTTTACATATAAAACTTGCTTAAATTTAAACCGGGTTCAAAAGTTAATCCAAAAGCAAGGCAGTTTTGTATGCTCAAAAATTAAAAAAAATACAACATAAGTTAAAAAAGTAAATTAATGGGAATGTGTTTATTAGTGTTTAAGTTATGCTGGGAGGAGCTGGGAGTGAATTATTTACCATAGTGTTGGTTAAAACGTTAAGAAGCTCTCTGTACTAATCCCCGAGTTAAAGTGTCAAGTGGGTGAGTGTCAAGTGGCGCTCATAGTGCGTCACATATTAATTTAGCCTTAATTCCGAGCCTTTGATTAGTTAAATATGAAACCAATTGGATGTCAAGTGGATAGAGTCAAACAAAGAAAGTGTCAAGTTTCAGTTTTTTAGAAAAAACATATGAAATCTCTTAATAAATTGGGCTTAATTTATGTGGCACCACTTAATCCAAAAACCTGGGAATGACATAAAGTAAAACAAGTGGGGTATTTGATTAATGTCTATACCACTAAATCCAGTATACTGGTGCTTGGGAGCCTAATCAACAACTATGGACACTAATAATAAAAATATAATAGTAAATAAAAATTTTTTATCTAAGCGCATATGTATTTTATTAATAAAATTAAAATTTGGCTTAAAAAGTGTCAAACTGGCCACTTTTTGGTTTAGAGTGTTGAAGACAGGTTTTTTCATTTCTATTATTAAATTTACTTATAAATTGCCCCTTAAATTGGTATTTTAGCTAACTAATTTATTAAACAGAGTTGAGTTCAAGTAAATTTAATCTTGGTTTTTGGTTTCAAACCCCTAAATTACTAGTAAAAATTAGCTTAAAATTGGTTAAGCCAAAAATACTAATAGATTCACATATGCAGCACTCAACTCCCTGGTACTCAACAAAGTGTCAAGTACCAGGGAGTCGGGTTTAAGGGAGTCAAACTTACCACAGTTGCTGCCACCAGTGATTGGTAACCCCCCCGTAGAACCAACTTGGCGTAAAAGCCGCCACTTCCGCGACCTCGTCCCCATCCCTGGTTATAACTAAAGTAAATACAAATAAAACATAAAAAGACTTAATGATTGTTTCCCCTGTGGCCCCCTCAGCCACAGGCACCCCTTCAGCAAACTTCATGAGTGTTGGCTACTCTTCATTTGTTTTTCTGGGTTTGATTTTCCTTATTTTCTGTGTTACTTGTGTTTTCTCTTGATTTTCATTAGTTGAATTTTCTTTGTTTTTTGAGGCAATCCTGCTTCTTGACTGTATTTTGTTTTTGTCCGTTTCCATTTGAATATTTCCCTCTTTCTTGGTGTTTATTTCCTGTGGGATTTCTGTTCCTTCAATCAATTTGATCTTCTTATTGTTTTCTTTGGCCCCCTGCCAGAACTCCCACAAATTGTAGGCCATGTTGTTGAACTTCAGACTTGATAGGATTGTTCCCTGGAGATTGAGCAACACTTCTTTATTCTTTTTGTCTATAATATTTCCTAGTTTATTCAGAGCATCTTCTTTTGACTGGATTAGTGGCTGGCCCTTGTTACCCAGCTTTCCTGTTACTATTTCCCTGATATTTTTTTCTATTTCAACAACCTTTTGCAGGTGTGCTTCTAATATGTTTTATCAAGTTATAGATAGTTGACATTTTTCTTGAGTTACATCAAAAAACTGGTTTTTATAGTACTACCATCAACATGTGAATATTTTTCATCATCATTAATAAATTAAAGACCATAAATGTAAATATTGCATTAGAATATTGCAATTAGACGTCAACTCTTGATATTTTGATATTATTTGCATAGCTCAATTCATTTTGTTTAATAAAATTCACTGTAAATGAGGCCTTTTTCATTGTAATTTATTTAAATTTACTGTGTTTATATTAGAGAGCCATTAGCACTTAGTATAATATTGATCCATAGTGCATTTTCAGTCTGCATATTTACCTATTGTTAATAATTCTGTAAACTTTTTAGTTAGATTTTGCAAGGTAATAATAATGTAATGTGTTATTAAATTACTGTTTATTATCATTAATTGGCTGATTTTCTTTGCTGTGGCAATTGTGCATTTTCTGATATTTACGCACTAGTATCTAATTGGTTGGTTTCACATCCAATTGCACAGGCAATAGAAAATCAAGCTGCCACCCCAACCACATCCGGTCTTGGGACAACAACTTGATTTCCTATTGCCTGTGCAATTGGATATGAAGCCAACCAATTGGATACTAGTGCGTAAATATCAGGAAATGCACAATTGCCACAGCAAAGAAAATCAGCCAATTAATAATAATAAAAAGTAATTTAATTACACATTACATTATTATTACCTTGCAAATCTAACTAAAAAAAGTTTACAGAATTATTACCAATAGGTAAATATACAGGCTGTAAAATGCCCTATGTATCAATATTTGTACTAAGTGTTATTGGCTCTCTATTATAAACACAGTCCATTTCATTAAATTATAATGGAAAAGGCCAAGTTTACAATGAATTTTATTAAACAAAATGAATTTTTTATGCATATAATATCAAAATATCAAGAGTTGACATCTAATTGCAATATTCTAATGCAATATTTACATTTATGGTCTTTAATTTATTAATGATGATGAAAATATCCATGGAAATAATTATAAGTTACCACATCAAATGTACAACATTCTTTACATATGTGGAATGTTAACAATGTAAAAAATATATTATTAATTATGAACTGAAAGAAAAAAATCATTTTTAATAAGTTGGCATAAAGAAAAGTTTTATTTTACTCATTAAAGGATGAGAAAGGGATTGAATGGGCGGAATGAGTGTCGCCTTCATCTGTGCCTGTGAAAGGGACAGCATCAGAGGGAGTGGGGGGATTGGTAGTGGCTTGGGACTCAGGGTTGGAACAAAGGTGGCTTGATGGGGGGGTTGGGGAGGCAGGGTTTGTTGACTGGGTAGGGGCAGCAAGAGCTGATTGTATCAACTGCTCAAATTTGTCTTCTGTCACATATGCGGGCTTGGTGAAATGGATGGATTGGCGTCGGAGGAGGCAGGAGTCCTTTCTGGACTTATCACTATCACTTGCATAGAAAATGACAAGATCTGATAGGTCCTGGACAAATATGGAAGAGAAAAGCTCATAACCCTTATCAATTTGGGTGCTTAGTTCATTGTATGTGGCAGGCTTTAAGCGCCTGAGAGCGGAACCAAAATTATAGAGACATACATCTGCAAGATGCATGTTGGCATGGTTGATGGGGTAGAACCAACAGGTATGCCATGCAGCCCTAATTTCTTGGGTTTCCTGTTCCCGCTGCTCCATCTCGGCACTCAGTACAACTGTGTACGCGGTGTTTTGGGTAGCCCACTCCTCCAGCATGGCCTTGAGCTCCGTCTGGTAGGCATACCCATCTGCTGTGTTTGATATTATGGAGTAGTGATTGACACCTAATGGGGAAATTGCCAATAAAACCCTGACAAAACAATACAAGGTTGGGCCGCGCTTGAACACGTCAGACTGGATGCGCTTCTCTCCAAAGTCTTGGATACTGGCCAAGATCCTGGTGTATGATATAAAGATGACGTCACTATGGGCCCTCATTGCCTTCCCTTTGATAAAATTGATGATGGTAGAATCATAGGGGGGCCACAGTTGGTGTGGGCCTGCAGGGTTGCAGCCACAGTGGACTTTGCAAAACCCATTGCAGCCGCAATTTCCCCAAGAGATATAAGCATCCCTTGCTTTTCAACCATTTCAAGAACAATCTCAGGAGTGATTAATTTTCTTCTG
The DNA here is from genome assembly GCA_014839935.2 of Entomophthora muscae. NCBI lineage: Eukaryota > Fungi > Entomophthoromycota > Entomophthoromycetes > Entomophthorales > Entomophthoraceae > Entomophthora > Entomophthora muscae. Next base: position 45,841 of record QTSX02002879.1, read on the forward strand.
CGTCTTGCAGCCTGATTGGCTGGAGGCAGGGTGTGTCTGCCTTGAGAACCAGACAGTGCCATCTGATTGGCTGTTTCTGGATTCTGGCTTCCATTGATGGCCCCATGGCTCACTTGGTCAATTAAGGATGCTAGTGTTGCTATATGATTTGGGTTAGCAGCTGCCTGTGCGTGATGGGCAAACAGGGCCATGCTTGAGGACGCGGGGGAAAGAACACATTCCTGGGTGGTGCTTGCAGAGGGGCCTGCGGGTTGGAAGTGGCCATAGACAGAGGCTTCACCGTTAAGAGACCCAGTGTAGCCCTGCATGATTTTTTCAAGGCCAGGGAACAGCTTGTTGACTTGTTTGTTATTGAAAGAAGACATAATAAATTTTTATTAAAATTTTAAACTCAAGAAGAGGAATGTATATTTTAGTCAATTTTATTGTTAAATATGTTAATTTTGTGAATAGTAGGATCTAAATTTTAGCCGTCCTAAACTGGAATAGGGTGATTTTTGAGAATGCTTATGATTCTTAAAAGAATTAGCACAAATCCACTATAGATCCTTTAGCATCCTTTTTGAGACACCCATAAATTATATTTATTTCAAATTCACTGCAATTATGATTTGAAACTTGGTTCTTGGATTTGACAATCCCACAATTTCAGATTCGTTAAGTTTTACATGATGTCTATGATTTGTTTGAAATACAGGAAATCTTAAATTGTACATTAGAATCCTGCATTTATGATTCATGTATCTTGCGTTTGTTTGTTGTGTTTTGTCTTTTGTTAGTTGAGTTATCTGCTCAAGAGATTTTAAATCTGCCAATTTAAACAAACCAAAAAAAGTCAGATTAAATGGTTAATTTTATTTAATATTTTACTTTTCACTCAGCTGAGTTGCCTGCAAAAGTGATTCAAAATTTGGACCAAGGATTTGATAATCCTGCATTTTTACATTTAGGTTCTGAATTTACAGTACACCACCATGTGTATCTAAATCATCTTGACACCTTCATGAGAGACCACATATTTGTAAATATTATCAAAACAGAAGGGGGAAGGAACATTAGTAAAATTGAATGGAACACTTATACATATAAAATCATCCATCTCAAAAATGTGAAAGGCTCACTTGAATAGAATCCAATATGCCAGCAACTTTTCCAAGAATTTCTTTCGGCATTCCAGGAGAAACTGCCAGGACTACCACCTGACAGAGGCATTCAACATGTGATTGACCTAAAGGGAAGCGTACCCAAGGCCTGCCTCATCTTCTGATTTATATCACAAAAAGACAACCCATTAAAAGAATACCTGGATAAAGCCCTAGAGAAGGAACTCATTTGACCTTCCAAATCTCTCTTTGATGCAGCAGTCTTCTTTGTGCCCAAGAAAGATGAAGGCTTGTGTCTTTTCACCAACTACAGAGTTCTCAATGAAGTTACAATTAAAACAGGTATCCCTGCCCCTGATTGATGGCCTCTTTGACGCTTTAGAAGGATCACAGTTCTTCACAAAGATTGACTTAAATGCAGAATATCATCAAATCCGTGTTAAGCCTGAATATATTTCAAAGACAGCATTAGAATCAAATACAGATCATTTGAATGTGTAGTTCTTAACTTTGGTATGACAAACGCCCCCAGTACCTTTGTGGTCTTCATGAATGAGGTCTTTAAGGAACACATTGGAAAGAGAGTGATCATCTACCTTGATGACATCATCATATATAAACTGACTGTAGAAAAATACTGGAAAGATGTCATATTAGTCCTTTGTACCCTTCAGGATAACCAACTTATAGCCAAGCCCTCAAAATGTGACTTCCTCTCATCAGAACTCCAATTTTTAGGGCACATTGTCAGCAAGGAGGGGATCAAGCCAGCCCAGAAAAGACCCACACCATAACTAACATGCCAGTGCCAAGAAACAAAAGTGAGCTTTGTAAATTTCTGGAAATGGTAGCCTACGTTAGAAGATTCATCCCTGGTTGGGGTGCTCTGACGGCCTCCCTGTCAACCATTACAGGCAAAACAACCAAGTTTGTATGGACACCTCTACAAGACCAACACTTCTGACAGTTAAAAGAACAAATGGTCACCGCTCCTATCCTTTAATACCCAAATTATGAAGGAATATATGAGTTGAAACCCGATGCATCTGACTGCGCCATAGGTGGGATACTCTGTATCCAGACGGAAGAAAAGACTTCCTCCCTGTGGCGTACAAGTCAAGAAACTTTCTGAAAGCAAACAAAGGTTCCCCATACAAGATAAGGGACTGGTTGCCATTGTACACTGCCTCATGAAATGGCAATGTTATCTAGAAGGAGCCCAAACATTCAAAGCCCTCACTGATCACAAGTCATTAATATTCTTCAAGACACAACATCATTTGTCAAGAAGACAAGCCGAACAAATGAGTCTCATACAAAGATACCCAATCCAAATTAAATACAAGCCTGACAAGGAAATGTTTACCGGAGATGCCCTGTCAAGGCTATACCATAAACATTTCCTATGCACTGATAGATGCCCCAATTGGCCCGTGTTGATCATGGGGAATCTCCAAGAAGGGTTCCCACCTGGCACATCAATGGACATCCAAGAGAGGGTTCTTAAGAACAAACATCTGTTCAAAAATGTATATGGTACACTACACCAAATACTTTCAAATGGTGAAACCATACCCTATGTCCCATCAACACAAAAGATTGTCACAATCCTCCAATATCACAGAGACCTTGGACACACCTGCAGCAGAAACTTGCATGAATACCTCAAGACACACTACTGGTGGCCCAACATTCTAGATGATATCAGAGAGATACTAGAATAATGCAAAGTCTGTGAGAAGTATGCCTGAGCCAAAGCACCACCCAAATCAGTGGTACCTGTGTCCATCACAAAACCCTTCAAGGTATGGTTGTTGGATATTGTAGGACTAATGCCTGGTGAAAACAAGGGCAAAAAGTACATTATAACAGCTATTGACTTTGCGACCAGATAGCCTGTGGCACAAGCCACAAAAAAACACAAAGGCAATGATGTGAGACAATTTATTGGAAAAGAAATCATAGCCAAGTTTGGGAAATCTGACCTCCTGATCACAGACAGAGGCACCAAACTTAAGGCCATCAATACCAATATCTACCTTGTCAAGAATGGAATAAAATACATCACAGCCAGTCCTTACCACCTGCAAGCAAATAGAAGAGTAGAACAACTAAACGGCTCACTAGTGGAAGCCCTCAGTAAGTTATCTGCTAACAATACAAAAGCCTGGGTTAACATGCTACCCACAGCACTCATGGTATTCAGGACTCAATCCAACAGCAACACAGCAAGAACCCATACAAACTTGTATATGGGCAAAAGCCCGCTCTTGTTAGTGCAACTGCAGGACCACAATTACCTCTGCCCAAGAAAGTGCCAGATGACAGTGTCCCCAACGTACAGCGTGCTAGAAAAAACCAGGAAGACATGAAAAAGAAAAGGAGTCAAAAGAGAAGCAATCACGCTACAGCAGGAAAGATTCCAAGTCGGGGACAAAATCTGGGTTGTCAACCACAACCAGCACAAGTTGGAATCAGGGTTATGTGGACCAGGCATTGTCATGGAAGTCAAGCCCAACAACACCCACCTTATCAAAGGGATTGGCACACAAAACAAATTGAAGCATATGCACTACAACTATCTCTGCCTCTGTAAAGCAAGAACAGTGCAACAGAATTCCCAACTCCCAGTACCCAACACCAAACTGGATCAATACCAAGTGTGAATCCCCAACACTCAAGAAAATTCCCAAGGTTCCACCTTCTAGTACCCCAGGGGGAGATGTTGCAACATCTTCAATTACTCCCTCTCAGGAAACTAGTTCCCCAAGTGACTTACCAAATGATTCCCCAACTAACCATTAAGTTGGTGGCACTGTTTTCATTCAGCCATCTATTACAGGGATCAAACAATCCAGATCCTACGCGGAACACAACTTGAATAAGCCTTGTGACTTAAGAGGAACATTACTCAGATAAGCCCCATGACCACCATGACATACATGGACAACATGTAACTTTCCATGATACTATATAATACCCTATATTCCTATCCATTAAAGTATCGTTCTCTTATCAATTTCTCCCTTGATCTCGTTTTATATACTTCCCAGAAATATATGCTTGATATTGGTAACGGCATCCTAAGATTTAAATCGGATCGATCGGGTAGGAGTTTATTAGGATACACGTGTCTCTTTGGGATATTAGGAATACACCAGGATGACCCATGCTTTTGAAGAAGTTAACTAATTTTAAATCACAGCGGCATCATGGAGTTAAGCCGCAGTGTACACGGCAACGCTACCCCCGCCGACATGGAAAGTGCCAAACCCATCCGAGTCTATTGTCACGTTAGGGGTTGGCTGGAGACCTTTGGGGGCTAGGATGTTGTAAAAGGTCTGCTTGGCAAAGCCTTGGCCGATGAACATGCGCTTCCATCCCGCATCGCTGTTAGTCAAGACTACAGCCAAGCCACTGCCGGGATGATCATCGTCCCCATGGCGAACCCAGCCTATGGTGTTGGGATGATCAAAGTAATCTGTCTGATCTCCCCAGGATCTGAATCTGCGTGCAGCTAGCAGTGGCTTCAAGTAGCTGGCGCTCGGTCCTCGGACGCCGTTGCGATGGAGCCCATAGACATCCCCGTAAAAGAGGCAGGGATATCCGTCCTTGCGCAAAAGGATCAGGGCGTGGGCATGGGGCCTGAACCAGTCGGAGATCCAGGAGTCCAGGGCTTCCCCAGGTTGAGTGTCGTGGTTGTCGATGAAGGTTACGGCGTGATACGGATCGGTTTTGACAAGGGTATCGTCCAAGATGTATCGCATGTCGAAGCGATTCCCTTGGGTGGATGCAGCGTGGAGTCGGTAATGGAGGGGTGCATCAAAAACGTGGGTGGCACCTTCCAAGTTTCTAACGTAGCCGTCCAAGTCAGGGACGTAGTTTTTCCAGTACTCCGCGACGGCAAAGAAGGAGGGATCGGCTTGGCTGCGGATTTTTCCTAGGAGAGACTTGACAAACCCTCGGTCCATATGTTTTGCGGCATCAAATCGAAACCCAGTGAGGTTGAGTGTTTTTATCATCCAAAACGACCAGTCCTCGATGTCCTTTTGCACATCGGGGTGTCGCAGATCAACGTCAGCCCCCAGCAGATAGTCGTAGTTTCCCTTTTCATAATCAACTTCAGGAGACCAGTACTTGTTGTCGCCCAGGATACGATAGATTGCCACCCGCTGATTGTCCATGTTGTAATCGACGCCGGTGAAATGTTGGAAGTTGTACTGGAAGTTGGAGTAGGAGCCATTGCGCCCAGGGAAATCGAATTTGGTCCAGGCCCGTATATCGTAAACTCCTGAGGTGTCGCGTAGTCGATTTTCAAAGTCAACCTCCACCACCCGGAACTGTTCTGTACCGTCTGCCGCCATCCGATGATTAAATACAACGTCGGCATACACATCAAGACCCTTGCTTCGCAGAGTTTGAGTGGCGCTGACAAGCTCCTGCTTAGTTCCATACTTTGTCCGCACTGTTCCCTGCTGGTTAAATTCGCCCAAGTCCCAGGCATCATAGATCCCATACCCTACGTCATAGGTACCTGCTCCTCCTTTAGATGCGGGAGGAATCCAAACGGCTGTTACACCAAGGTCCCGAAGATAATCCGCCTGCGACTTTATAAAGTTCCAATGCTGTCCATCTCTAGGAATATTCCACTCGAAAGCCTGCAACATCACTCCATTTACGGCCATTATATTCTAAGTTGAATCAGCAAAAAGGTTTATATTCAAATAGCTTTTATATTGTTGTTAAAAACTTTTCAAAGCGCACAAAATGAAATTTTTAAACAAGCCTAACTACTAAAACCAAGAAATTATCAATGCTATTGCCATCTTCTCGAACCCCTTTAAAAGCACTACAGCTATTAAGCTTTAAGGCGCAAAAAACAAGTGGGTTTAAAGAGGAGAACCGATGAGTAAATATATGCTGTACCCTATAAATTCTAAAGGTACTTAAGCAGAAAGAAAGGTAGAAAATTAAAAGTTTTCAAATGATAGGTTTTAAAAATAACTATATATTTTTCATACATCCAAAACCTATAAAATCGATAAATGGTATCAAAAGTTTGTCAGCAACGCCGCTTCTCAAGTGAAAAAACTAGCTTAGAAAAAGGATTTCTAGTTACCCAAACCCAGCAAGTTGTGTTCGCCTACTGAAGCCTTCATGTGAGGCAGGCATTTATACTTTGGCAGCATAGCTTGATCCTCTTTGGAAATTATAGGCAATATAATAAGCAGGATCTTTCAAAATAATTATTTGTTTAATGAGCTACTCAGCCTGGAGGTATATCACTGAACATCACAAACAGTTTAACGTCTTCCCAAATCTGCTACTACTACGATCGACAAGTGAATCCGGCCTATTTGGAGAAGCAAAACAGCCTGGATGATTTAATTTTTTAAAGAATAGTAAAAATCAATTTAAATCCATCCATACTGCTGATCAGCTTACTTTAAATTAAATCAGCAAAAATTGATTTAATAATTTATCTAAAAAGCTTCCCAATCGCAGCAGGGATCTTACCTGAACGACGCTTAATTATCGAAGCTAAGTTTATATTTAGAGTCCCAGTGGACTTCATCAAAGGTAGTCCAGCTAGTATGACAACATTAACTGTATATTTCCATAAATTTAGCTCCATTTATTTGTAAACCGAAAAAATTACGTCATAAGTCTACTTCCTTTCCATGACCTTTTTTCTATACCCCGCCGAAAACTTTAGCTGAATCTATCAGACTCACTCTAATTTGTTGCTCCGTCCACCTTGGTTTGCCAGGTGTTGGATACTTCACGCTAATTCAGAAAAGGCCTAAGAGGTTTGAATCTCTTAGCACAACGTGCAAATGGTTGATCTCCACACGGCTGTAACCCTCATTCCCAATAAGTGCAAATTGGAGCAATACAGTCAAGTCAGACTATTTGTACATATTTGGCTTGGCCGAACGGTAACTAAGATGAGCACCCAACTTGGTGATATCCCTTGCCCTACTTGGAGTCAACATACTTTATGAAACCAGCTGGCCATATTAGAGAGGCAGCCATGGTTGGGATTGTTTTAAAGGACAGTCCACTTGCAGCAGCAGCAATTGAAATTCTGATCTCTTTACCAATTTACAATCAATTCCATCGCCCAACTTACAAATAACCAAAATCAACGATGCAAAAATAACAGTTTCTCAAATCTATAATTTCATGTTTACCTATAACATGTTTAACCAACACCACATTTGGATATTTATTATAAATATATCTTACAATCTTGTTTCCACCCTTGAACCTGGATCCCGCCCAATAACTCCGATTACGTAAGAACCGTAAATCAAACTGATATCTGCTCCCAATGAATCCAGATCTCTTTCCTCCAAAAATCCCTTAAATCTTTAAAGTCACCCTGTAAAAAACTTAGGATCCTCAAATCAATTGAAAATATATTCCTGAACCTTAATTGTAACCCCAAGTTAATATTTTTTAATTTTGAAAATTCTATTATATTTGTCTCTGCCAATAGCTGCTAGCATAGCCCAGCATTTGATACACATGTCCTCAAAGCAAGATCTCCAAGTATAAATATCTATACAGCTTCCTTTAAAAAGCCCAGCGCTTCTAGATACTCCCAACCACTTTATTTGAAAAAGCATACATATTTACCTGATGATATATTTTACTCTAAAAGCTATTTTCACCGTGCCTCGTTTAAAGCTCTCGGTATCTTTGGTAAGTTTGGAATCTAGAGAACCCCCTAAACTTTATTACTTCATATTTACTTTTCTTCAACTACAATACTAACATATCTTCTTCAAGTAGGGATGCTTTAAATTCAATCTTCAAAGTTTGCTTTTTGTAGATAAAGAGATTGGTCATAGATTGAATTACATCTTACTCACCCCAAGCTAAATTAGGTATCACAACCAATAGTTCCAGGCAACCTTCAATATTCAAACAGCCAGAATTTAATATCCTTCATGCTAACAGTTCCAGAAATTATTTTATTATTTTTATTTGTCAGGGTTTTGGGATATTGACTAATTGGCAGACTCAACCAATAATCACAGATGCACAGATATGCAGCCTAAGAATGGTTTCAATAAAAAAACAGGCAACCAGGCTGCAAGATCAAAGACCAATTCACATCCTGGTGTCAAAACTGCTGGGTCAACCCTCCAGCAAGGCTTCACAAAAATGACTCATTGGGCCTTGAACTAACTACCCTGACACCTGTAGTCAAAAGCAGAAGTCATCTCAAATTTCCAAACAAGAAAATTTGAACCAAAAATAATTTAAACCCCAAGAGGCAAGCTCAACTTAGCGCTTGACTCATTAGTAGGATCAAACCACCCCCTACTCATACAAATGATTGATCAACAGGTACCTTTGTTCCTTCTAAAAGAATCACTCAAACTATATAATCCCTCATAACCCAATAAAGATATTATCTGCTTATAAACACTTTCCCCCTTGTAACTCTTCTAATATAGCACAGTTACAATATTTGTAGCAAAGGTAAGTTTTTCCCTACCTTTATCTTTAAAATTACAATGGTTGCCTGTACCCACTGCAGTCAATAAATATACAAAAGAGTCATGTCAGTACCTCTCCCAGAATAGGCACCATGAACACCTGGAACCAAAATTCCCAAAGGGCATGTTCACCACCAAAACCTGGTCATCCCTGTCTCTGCCTTCAATGCCTTATCTGCCCAAAGATTCTTCCAGGCACCCTCTTCAGTGTCTCAAACCAATGACAAAAACACCATCTTCATGCATATGACATAACACCCCCACAGCACCACCTGGGAGTTGTTTGCTGGCGTCAACAACAACAACATAGCTTGGATCCAGTTGGTCAAAAACAAACTGACACAAATGGGATGTCCAGTGAGTTTTTGGATTGCAGAGATCTCCATCTGGACAACCCATGGCACAGGTATGTGAGGTGACAAGTGGCACAAGAATCATACCAAGAAGGACTGGGATACCTTCAAGAGGCACTTTCTTGTGCCATTTTTCATGAAAGGAATCACCCTCATGATTATCCACCAAGTCTAAAACCTAATACAAACTGGTACATAAAGGGATTGACAGGGGCCTGCAAGAAGCTATGCCTTGGTGCTCTGTCTAATGTGGTTTTTGACAACCCAGCTGTGCACCTCATGTGCTACAATGCCCTAAGACCATATGTGATGAGCCATGTAAATATCAATCAAGTGTCCAACTTGCAAAGTTTGTATCATGAAGCAGAGAGAGCAAAACAGACCTCCAACACACTTCACAAAGAACAGACTAGAAAAAGAGATAGACCCAAGAATCCCAAAACGTCTGGTTGTGCTAAATGCCCTCCGCCTAACAATAACAAATATCAAGCAATCAACACTCACAGTAATGAGAGCAATAGGCAGGAAAACTGCTCTCACTTCAGAGTTGCCACTACTCAGAACAAACAAGATAGGTTAAAAGATTAGGGAGAGCATTAAGCAATCCAAGCTCTCTCTGTCCTTCATCAGACTCACCCAATGAGTAGTACAATCAAAATATTTCAACCAGTGCTCCATGATTCAGGTACCATCTATCAATCCTGTACTCTACACTGTTGCTTGACACCCCAATAAATTGATGCCCTATCTTTTCTGCTTTTGCAGTTACACTGGCTCAGCACTACTAGATTAAGGCATTGACTAAACCTTGGTCAACAGCAGCTTTTTGAACAAATTCAAGCTAATTATCAATTCTTCATGGATTAGAAGTGTAGTCCTGGATGTCAAACTCCATATTGATGTTACCTGGGAAACTGTCCCTCTTTCCATTGCCCTAGAAAATTTGTGCTTCGCCATCTGAGGACCAGCCATCAACTTCTCAGGTTCAACATGGTGCCTGGCCTGGACTGGCTAAGGAATAATAATCCCCATGCAAACTAGATCACATCATTACTGGCTATCAAGTAAGAAGGCTTAAATCATCAGATATATCCTGGCACAGTAGACCAACTGTTAAGGAGCTAGGTGTTCTTTTGGATAAACAAAGCTTAAGCAGAAAAGGAGAACTTGGAAGCCATCAGTTGGAACATGTTTCAGGACAAGGTCACCCACTTCAAGGACAATAAGGAGACTCTGACCACACAAGACCAATATATCATTGTAAAGCATCCTAAGATTTCAAGGAACCTCTCACCAGGTTACCCCCCAAAGAAGCATGTCCAGTATCTCATACAATTGAAGACAGCAGCACCCATGTTGACAGTGGCCATGTTGACACTAAAGTAAATTGTGAATTTAGTTTTTAATAATGTTGTCTTATGGATGTCAACACTTTTTTAATTAATGTCACACTAACACTGAAAATTTTTAATATAAAAAATAGTCAACTAATATACTATACTAAAGAGACCCTAGAGAGCTTAAAATAGCAATAAAAAGCATACTGTTACCAAATACTGTAAATTCAGAACCTAAAGGTAAAAGTGCAGGATTGTCATGAATGACATTTCAATACTTGTATTGAAAACCCAAGAGTCAAGCCCCAGTCCCCTGAAGGCAGATCAGACACCCCAGGACGGTCCAGGACCCGTCAATCCGATAAGTCACAGACTCAAATTGTTGAATTACTCTGCAGCCCGCTGGTCTAATACTGAAGATTCCCTGAATGGTTGTCAGATTGCCACCAAACCAGCGCCACTGAAGACCCATACCTACGCAAGTGATGTGGTCTGCCTAAAGGAGGCTGGGGAAAGACCCACCACTAGCCCTGCCAACAAACCCCAGCTGTTGCCAGTTGCCAGTCCAAAAAAAGTATTGCAATTGGCCAGCTCAGGTGACGTGGTGAACAATGACGGCAAAATAAAACATTGCCACTTCTGTTCCCCAGGGCCAGTCCAGCCAAGACCCACCAAACCAGTGCCACTGAGGGCCCAGACCTACGCAGAAGCTGTGGCTTGGACAAGACCCACTATTAGCTCTGCCAATAAGCACCCACTGCTGCCGGTCCCTAGTCCAGGAAGGGGAATGCAATTAGGCCGCTCAGGTGACATGGTGAACCAAAGCGGCAAAATTAAGCATTCCTGTTTGCCAGAGTGTGCCTGACCAGGACCCAATGCCCTCCAGACCCCAAGCCAAGATTCATGCCCTACCAGTGAACCGCCCATGGACCCAAAGCCTGTGAAAGGCAAAAAAGCAAATTCACATGGTATAAAAACGCTGGCGGTGTGATGATGACCAAATTGTCATTTTTGATAATAAAGTTTATGAACCTTTGGTTTGAACAAATTTACCCTATCTAGTCTTAGTGATCTTCCATCTTAATTCCAGCCAAGTAGACAACCAGGCCGCTGCCCCCTCCAGAGACCAACCTGCCAAACCGCCCCAGGCATTATACTGTCCCCCGGAGCCCCCTTTGGACCTGTGCACTTTACTGAATACCCGCCCAACCCAGCCTATTTGGAGTACAACTTGGAAACCATCCTCATTGCCGGCCCGCTGGCAAGGACTAGAGGTACCAAATACATAGGACATGAAGGAAAGAGGATTGAGATACCGCCCTTATTGTTCAAGGACAAGTACAACTACCTACCAGTGTACTTTGTTCCCATGACTCTGCCATTAACCCCAAGACCAGACTGTCCACTGAAACCTACCACTGCAGCTAAGACCACATCTACTCAACTGTTTGGAGTACTCTACATTACTTTGACAGGATTGATGGATTCCATGGTCCCCAACTTCAGACCCTGGTCCTTGCTTGGGCAATCTGTATCTTACATTATCAAGTTAGTACCCATTCTATGGTGGACCTTACCCGCCAGCTTGGCCGCACCTCACCCCAAGCTGCCCAATGCCTCTACTTATGACTGGCTTCCTGAAATTATGAAAATCTTCTACAAACACAGTAACCTAGACCCCAAGATGTTGTTAACACTTGGGGCAACTTGTATGCTTTTTTTGTGATAATCACTTATTACACCCATAAGGCAATTATCTCCCTAATACTCTCATGGATGAAGAACTAACCCGCCAAAGAATTGAACGACCCTGCACCTGGTGCAGAACCTCCAAATCCAGCCACATCCCAAGTGCAAAATGTGATAGTCAACCGGACCACGACCAAGGTGGATATGCCCCAGATGGGCAAACTCACCTTAGAAGAAGCTCGCTGAGCCATGCCTGTCCTCTGCCTTCACTTCCAAACCAATGCCAACGCCTACCCCAGTGACACTGAGAAAATCTTGGAGGTGGCTGCCATGTTATCAGGAGACGCACTGAATTGGTTTGGGAAAGCCACTTCTGAAGATGTTGAATTTTGCCTTGACTATTCAAGATTTGAGGCCAAACTCATGAGCACTGGCAATGACCAATACACCAGATATTATGTGCTGAACTCTCTTTTAGAGATCTGTCAAGCAAACCGCCCTATCCAAGCCTATATCAATGAGTTCCTTAAACTTAAGACACACACCCAACTTGAAGATGAATTATCTGCCATTATCTTCAGAAAGGGAGTTAATTCAGCCATGAAAGACCTGTTGAAGCACCACCCACCTACACTGAGCCTGGAGGAACTACTACCCCTATGCAAAGGCCTGAGTCTAAACCAAGAAGGACAGAACTTGTACTCTGCCCAAGCCAGCAGGGCCATGACACCCAATTGACCAGTAATGTCCCCCAACAAGTTACAATACCACTATTGAGATGGGTTGTGTTTCTATTGCCATGAGGCTGGACACCTAACCAGAGCATGCCCTAAGAAGAATACACCTCCTGTATCCTTGGCACAAATAAACACCTCTGCACAATCTTACAAATTCATCCAAGTGACCATAGATTGTGCGGGGATCAAGCGCCAGATTAAGGCCTTTATTGAAACGGGAGCTGATGAAAGCTTCATTGACGCCAACCTGGCAAAGGAACTAGGATTAACAGCTTCAGAGCGCAGCCTACAAGTAACCATGGGAAACAGTTCTCTGGACACTGGCTACAAATGCAAACAGGAACTTCCTTTGACAATTGAACAGAACGTGTATCCAATCCCCTTGATCCTCTTGCCGGGATTGTCACACCCTCTAGTACTGGGCAACTCATGGTCTGACAGACATGGCCTGATTCTAAACTATCTTGAGCAAACCACCACTTTGGGTTGACCTGAGTCTTGTGATATCATTCCATTCTGTATAAGCTGTGGTGGAGCACTGAACAACAGACTCCTAACCATAAAGATGGAACCCAGCATTGGGACACTACCCACCGCCTTGCAGAAATGAAGCTATGTATTTAGCAAAAAAGAGGCCACAAAACTACCCAGCCACTTAATCTATGATCACGCTATAGACCTGCTACCAGGTACCCAACCACATCACATCCCCATCTATAGCTGCAATCACTGCAAGCAAGCGGCCTTGAAAGCTTACCTGGAAGATATGACAAAAAAGGGCTTCATCCAAGTGTCAAAGGCCCCCTGCTCTTCTCCCATGCTGTTTGTAGGGAAGAAAGATGGTGGAATGCGTCCCTGCGTGAACTACCAGAAGCTGAATGATATTACTGTGAAGAACCACTATCCCATCCCCAACACCGATGACCTTTGCAATACATTAACTGGAGCCCAGGTGTACTCAAAAATTGACCTCAGAGACACTTCCAACCAGATCAGAATCAAGAAGGGGGACAAATACAAGACAGCTTTCAAAACCAGGTATGGGTTGTACAAATACCTAGTAATGCCATTTGGCCTATGCAACGCCCCCAGCACTTTCCAAAGGATGATCAACACTGTCCTAGGGGAATATCTTGACCACTTTTGTGTTGCGTAATTAGACAACATCCTCATCTACAGCAAGACTCATGAGGAACACCTGCACCACCTGGACCTTATACTCAAAAAACTCTCCCAAGCAAAATTACACGCCAAGCTTAAGAAATGCAAATTCTTCCAGTCTGAGGTTGAATTCCTGGGTTACGTAGTGAAGACTGGCAGGTTTGCAATGGCACAGGACAAAGTAGAAGCAATAACGTCTTGGATGATGCCCAAATGTAGGAAAGATGTGAGAAGTTTTTTGGGCCTGGCAAATTATTGCAGGGATTTCATCCAAAAAATTTCTCTCATCACCCTGCCCCTGACCTGCCTGTGCTCAGACAAGGTCACCTTTGTCTGGACTCCAGAATGCACCACTGCTTTTGAGACCCTGAAACTTTCCTTCACCTCTGTCCCCATCCTGGCCATGCCTGACCCATCCATGTAAAGTTATGCCTCCCCCTTAGGCCTCCACTTCAATTCCTGTCAAATGCTTGGGAATTTCTACCAAATTATGTTTGAATATTTATCTGAAAGGTTACTGAAAAAGCCCAAGAAAGGCCATCAATCTAATATTTTATAATTATTCTGAAGATTCCCCCACCTAACCCACCCAAGAGACACCTCTGATTAAATATCATGTGCAAGAGAGGCCAGGAGCAGTGATAATTGCATCCAAAGTATATTCTGGATGTTATTTGGTTCAGTTTTCCTTTCAACTACATCCATTCAAAATTTGTCAAGATCTTCCTGCCTCAAGAAATGCATTTGTATCTGCTCATATCATTGGTCAATTGGTTTGTGACATTCAATCTACCATCCCAATCCTATCCCATCCCTTAAATGAATGCAAGAGTTGTAAAAGACCTTGCTTCATCATTCTCTACTCTAATAAAGTTCAAAATTTGTTAGTTTAATTTGGCCTTCTGGTTTTGCCTGCTGCTTTTGGTGTTCAGTTGATTCCTTCTCCCCTTTGGCCTCCCAGGAGTTGTTGGCAGCAATCTTTTGGTTGTTGCTGAAACCGCGATTTTATTGTGGTTGAGAGCTTGGTTTTATTTCCTCTTAACATGCTCCCCAATTCTCACAATCCAAGCCTTTTGTGCTGGAAACCAACACATCCAACTTTGCAGTGGGTGGGGTCCTTCTTCAGGAAGGAGGCAATAGTATGCTACATCCTGTAGCATATTACCCCAAGAAGATGCTGCCTGCCAAAGGAAACTACCCAATCTACAACAAGGAGATGCTTGTTATAATGAAGACCTTGAAACATTGGCGCCGAGTTTCCAGTGAAGGTCCTAACCAATCACAAGAACCTGGTTTACTTCTTTAAACCCAGACAGCTGAACCAAAGACAGGCCAGATGAGCCTTAGAACTGGCTGACTACACCTTGACCATTGACTACAAACCCAGAAAGATGAACATGGTACCTGACGCCCTGAGTAGAAGAGCTGACCTGATCCCTTCCTCTACAGAAACCAAGGACCACAACACTCATGTACTCCTTGACCCTGCCAGCCTAGGCATCCAACTGATGTACATGAAGATCATGGCCCACAAACCTGACATAATTGAGGCGCAGAAACAAGACAAATACTTAGCAGAACTTGTTGCCAACTTGACCTCAGACCCAGAGAGCCGCCACCACAAGAAAGGATTCTTGCTAAAAGGATTCACCCTACTATTACACAACCAGATCTATGTACCAGAAGGTGAAACAAGGACCAAGGTACTCATTGACTATCATGACTCAGAGATGGCTGGCCACCCTGGCAGACTCAAGACACTCTGAGGAATTAAGAAGAATTACACTTGGCCCCAACTGGACAAAGATGTGGCTGCCTACATTGAAGGCTGTGAGACGTGTGGAAGAACCAAAACCTGTAGATCCAAACCTTAAGGCCTGCTAAGACCACTAGACATACCAGCAGGACCCCAGCAGTCTTTTTCAATGGATTATATTGTAGAACTTCCCCCCTAATTTGTTCAACGCCATCCTGGTCATGGTAGATAGGTTTACTAAGATGTCCTACTTTGTTCCTACCACCACCCACTGCACCGCTGCAGAGACAGCTAGACATTTCCATGACCGCATCCTAACCCAACATGGCACTCCATCAGAAATTATCACTGATAGGGGCCCTCAATTCACCTCAAATTATTGGACTCAAGTGATGAAGAACTTAGGGGTAAAACGCTGTGTATCCACCTCATACCACCCACAGACCAACGGCCAGACTGAACAAGTGAACCAAATACTCAAACAATATCTACAATGCTATGCCAACGCTGACCAAGACAACTGGGCTGAGATGCTACCTATGGCATAGTATGCCTACAACAGCAAAGACCACGCCTCTACCAGAATGTCCCCCCTTCAAAGCCAATTATGGTTTTGACCCATCTTGGGACCCCAGTATTGGTAGTAAGGAAATAAACCCATCAGAACAAACCTGGATTGAACAGATACATGACACCCAACAAACCTGTCTTAAGAATCTGACCCATGCTGTCCAGACTTATAAGGCGTTTGCGGACAAGAACAGGACACTTGGAAAACCGTTGAAGGTAGGAGACAAAGTCTATCTGGACTCTCAAAACGTTCCCCTGACTGTCCCCTGCCGGAAGTTAGCCCACAGAAGAAGTGGGTCTTACAAAATCACCAGGCTAGTAGGTGAAGTAGCATTTGAACTAGAATTACCCCCTTGTGGAAAATACATAACGTCTTCCACCGCGCGCTTCTATTCAAGAAAGAAGGGAAATCCCTCCCCCACCAGAAACTCAAGACTGACCCTCCTCCCATCCAAGTAGGACGCTCTGAAGAATAAAAAGTTGAATATGTTAATGGAGACCGTACTCACTATAAAACTCTCCAGTACTACGTCAAATGGAAGGGATACCCACCCAAGGAAAGCACCTGAGAACCATTAAGCAACCTACCCAACGCCCAACAAGTAATCCAACAATACCTTGGGGAAAAGGCCAGGAAGGAAGGGACCCCCGGGAAGGAAGGGGATGATGTCATGAATGACATTTCAATACTTGTATTGAAAACCCAAGAGTTGAACCCTAGTTCCCTGAAGGCAGATTGGACCCCCCAGGACAGTCCAGGAACCGCCAATCCAATAAGTCATAGACTCAAATTGTTGAATTACTCCGCGGCCCGCTGGTCTAATACTGAAGATTCCCTGAATGGTTGCCAGATTGCCACCAAACCGGCACCACTGAAGACCCATGCCTACGCAGGTGATGTGGTCTGCCTAATGGAGGCTGGGGAAAGACCCATCACTAGCCCTGCCAACAAACCCCAGCTGTTGCCAGTTGCCAGTCTAAAAAAAGTATTGCAATTGGCCAGCTCAGGTGACGTGGTGAACAACAACGGCAAAACAAAACATTGCCACTTCTGTTCCCCAGAGCCAGTCCAGCCAAGACCCGCCAAACCAGTGCCACTAAGGGCCCAGAACTACGCAGAAGCCGTGTCTTGGACAAAACCCACTATTAGCCCTGCCAATAAGCACCCACTGCTGCCGGTCCCTAGTCCAGAAAGGGGAATGCAACTAGGCCGCTCAGGTGACATGGTGAGCCAAAGCGGCAAAATTAAGCATTCCTGTTTGCCAGAGTGTGCCTGACCAGGACCCAATGCCCTCCAGACCCCAAGCCAAGATTCATGCCCTACCGGCAAACTGCCCATGGACCCAAAGCTTGCAAAAGGCAAAGAAGCAAATTCACATGGTATAAAAACGCTGGCAGTGTGGTGATGACCACATTGTCATTTTCAATAATAAAGTTTTATGAACCTTTGGTTCAAACAAATCTTACCCTATCTAGTCTTAGTGATCTTCCACCTCAAATCTGGCCAAGTAGACAACCAGGCAACTGACCCCTCCAGAGACCAACCTGTCAAACTGCCCCAGGCATTATACCGTCCCCCGGGAGCCCCCTTTTGATCTTTGCACTTTACCAAGTACCCTTCAAGCCCAGCCTACGCCAAGTTCAACTTGGAAAACATACTTTTTGCCAACTCCCTGGCAAGAACTAGAGAAACTGAAACAATAGGTCAAGAAGGAAAGTGGTATGTTAGGCCGCCCAGATTGTTCATAGATAAGTACAATTACCTTCCAGCGTATTTTGTTCCCATGACCCCACCCGTAACCCTTAGACCAGACCACCCTCTGGAACCCACTGCTGCAGCCAAAACCACCTCTACCCAACTGTTTGTAGTACTCTACATTAATTTGACAGGATTGGTGGATTTCATGGTCCCCAACTCTGGACCCTGGTCCTTGCTTGGGCAATCTGTATCTTACATTATCAAGTTAGCACCCATTCTATGGTGGGCCTTACCCTCTGGCTCAGCTGCACCATACCCTGAGCCGCCCAATGCCTCTACCTATGACTGGATTCCTGACACAAGGGGACAGCCAAATTCTACTACATTGAAAAATCAGCTTTTGCCTTGTCAATGCACAATGGGTATGGGTATGTCCCAAAAGGCTCCAATGACAGGATGGCTTGACGTGCTGCAGTCCGCGCCACAGTCTACTGGATGGTGGCTCTCCTTGGTCCAAAGGGGGTTGAGCTGTATCAAATGCTTTTGGGATCTCATAATAGCCAGACCTTCCTATAATTTCTCTGATTGGTCCAGGAGCATCTGAGGCGCACAAGCCTGGGCTTCACCAACATCATTGTGCTGGACAACGTTGGTCTCCATAAGGTGGCTGATATTCTTGAGGAATTCCCAATGATTGACACCAGCATTGTAGTGGGCCCCCAACTATTGGCCACAGCAAATTTGTGTCTTCTCTTCCTCCCCCCTATTTGCCCTTCCTAAATCCCATCAAGGAAGTCTTTGGGTGGCTCAAGCAAGTTGTCAAGCGAGGAACCCCAACTGGGACCAAGGACCTGTTTAATTTGCTGCAGGCCGGGATCCACACCCTCCCAGCTGAGACTGTGGCCAAATTCTATGGCCACACTTATTTGTTCATCCCTGCGTGCCTAGCTAACCACCAATCAATTAAAGGCTTAGCTTGTCCAACTTTTTTATATTCTCTAATTTACTATTTAAGATTTATTAATTATCATTTTATATTTAGAAGCTTCTAAGCCCACAATCACATTCAGCAGGACCATCAATGAAGGTTATTAATTTATTTATTTTTTATTATGGCATCTAAGGTTACCCCAAACACTTGATACTTGATTACGCAAATATATTTATAACACTCTTATCAAATAAATATAAAAATCAAATTAAAAAAATTAAATGTAAAATGTATGAATTAGAAGTATATTTTATTAAAATGTATTATTATGCTTTTATGAAGACCTTCTCTGGGATATATTTTGCAAATCTTGTTTGCTAAAATAAACATTAGAAAAATTAATTATAATAAAAATAATCTAAAGTATAAAGACATTTATTGGTATAGAAAATAAATTAGGAGCGCCTATAGTGGGTTCAGCAGTATGTACCCACCCCGCAATGGAGGTGACGCACAACCTCCACCGCCACACTGTGAACAGTGAATACACCCTTATTGAAGTATTCTTGCCTGCTGGTAAAAGGGAGGATGGTGAGGTGGGAATGGAAGAGCAGTTTTTCTGGCAGGGCTGCAAACCCAAAGATGCCAGCCAGGACCAGGGCATCTTGGATTACGTGGTCAACCAAGTTCTACCCAGGGGGACCTTCTTCCCGTCCAGCAAGAGCCAGGCCTTGTTTCCTCTGAGAAGAACCCTGTCTAGGTCCTCTACATTGGCGCTCATCCCAAAGAGGAAAAGATACCCAAGGTAAACAATGAGGTGAAGACTTTGCTGGACAAAGGCTTCAGTAAACTTGCACAGTTTGTTGTATACTGCACTTATTTTTTTTCTCATGTTTATTTTTGCCAAAGGTAAGATCCATTGCCAAGGGGAGACCTGTCTTGTCTGCACTCCAGGACAGCCCAAAGTCTGCCAGGAGAATATTTGTTTTCTTGACAGCTGTTGCGTCTGCAACAGCCAATTTTGACACTGCACGCCCAAAGTTGTCCAGAAGGTAAGATAGGGTGTGCTCCACCAGGAAACAGAAGCAAGCAGCCGCATGGGCCCAGCCCATCTCTGGTATATTCTTGAATGAGAGCGTTGCCAGGACGTCCCAAACAAGCTCAATGGAGTTTACTGTGTAAACTCCACTGAGAACCACCAGGTCCAGGTGACCAGTTGGTCATCCTTGTAGGCAGTAACTGCCCACTCAGATGCCCCCTTGGCATGAGTTAGCTCAGCCAATCCCTCCTGTGACATCAGAAAGGTACCATGGATCCTGTCTTCAAGCTCCTGAAAGACAGGGGGGACAGATACAGCTGCTTGGCCATATGAGTGGCATAATTTGCATAAAAGGTGGGGGGGACAAAAGGAATCAGGACCTGGCGGAGTTCACTGTCAATGTTTTCTAACAAAAAAAGGTAAGCATTTGGAATTTTTTTATTAATTATGATTATTATGTTACCTTCTACAGTCTCCTCCTTTCCCGCAGCCTCAGCCGGCTTAGCCATTCTTGGCGCAGGCAGTTGTATGGGCATTTTTTATTCTCTGTCCTTGTCTGCTTGGTAGGTTTCAGGTGGGCATACATTTCAGGGTCATCTGTCCAGACAGACAGCGCAGAGAGGGCAAAGGACTTGAACTGGAGGCCTTTTACAACGGTCTTCTGGACGTTTAGAAGACGCTCAATTCTCTTCTCTGACATGTCAGGTATTTTGGCCATAAACACCTTGGCCAACACCTTGTCAATTTTCTTGCCTTTGAGGACAACAGACTTTACTTTTTCTTTGACCTTGCTGTCAATTTCCTTGATTTCAGCAATTGCTGAGTCAAGGTCTTTTAAAAGTTTCTTCAATTTTCTCATTGATTTTTTTACTAACCTTTCCATATGTTTTTATAGCTTTCACCCCAATAAAATCTATATTATTCTGATACTATTGCCTCTTTTTTTATTCCTGTTTGTTTTCCCATTTGCTACACTATCCCATCTTTTTACCCATTGCATATATGTTTTACACTCATCTCAATATGTGTTGTTTGCTTTGTGTTGGCATTTTTTCCTTAATTGCCATATTACTTTTAGCACTTTGCACAGCCCCCTGTGATAAAATTTACAACAATTTGGTGATCAGCTCAATTTGAATTAGAAAATTTTAGATTAACTGTGTTTAGATAAAGTTGTTATTGATCCAAATTCAAAACCTTAATGATAAACTTTAAGCCAATCAGGAGCCAAGTAATAAAGTGATTGTTGTGACATAGAGGGTCATTCAATAATTCTTTAATGTATGTGAGCTAGTTAATATTATTGGCTGGATGTTTTTCCATTGAGCACCATTGCTGCTGTGGTAATTTGTTGGTAAACTAGTGCTAACCCAGCAGCTGATTGGGCACTAGTCCACCAACAACTTGCCACAGCGGCAATGGCGCACAATAGCAAAAGATCCAGCCAATCATATTAATTAGTGCACATGCATCAAAGAATTGTTGAATGACCCTTTATGTCACAACAATCACTTTATCACTTGGCTCCTGATTGGCTTAAAGTTTATCATTAAGGTTTTGAATTTGGATCAGTAACAACTTTATCTAAACACAGTTAACCTATAATTTTCTAATTTGAATTTAGCTGATCACCAAATTGTTGTAAATTTTATTGCAAGGGGCAGTGAAAAGCGCCAAAAATAACTGTGTTCTGGATCTAGATACATGGCATAGTAAATATATGATTTTATAGAAATAAACTGAACATAAAGAATAAAACCAACTATAAATAAAGAGAACATAAACAATTAAAATTCAAAATAAAGATGATATAAATAGAAAATGTTTGGGACCAGGGGGTTTATTGGGGCAGGAAGAGTGATCCTAGTAGGCAGAATAATGCAGGAAGGAAGACGTAGAGGCAGTGCTGGCCTGGGGGGTCTGGGATTGGGTGGGTGGGGCTGGAAGGTGGGTGGTGGTGGTGGCAGGGGTAGGGGTAGGAGGATTGCACGTGATGGCCGCCATATAACACTTATTGTATTCCTCATCTGTCATTGGCTGGATGGGCTGGTAGGTGGCTGTGGCACGGGGTGGCAGGCGCTTATCCTTACGTGATTGGTTGCCCATGTTCACATGGAAGACATTTTGGGCAAACAAGTCAGCCATCATTTGGTGACCAAAGAGATAATTGTGGTCAAGGACCCCAAGATAGAGGTCGTTGAAAGCCTGAGGGCGGCGCTCCTGGAGTGTATCTTCAATATTAAAGAACACAACATCAGCCAGATGGATGTCTGTGTGACCAGTGGGGTAGACTGAGGCCTGGTGCCTGCGTCCCTGGATGGCCTCAAGGGTGGTGGAGCTACCCTCCATCTGGTGGCTCAAAAAAACCCAGTGCTTGGAATTTGAGCCATCCCAGGAGTCAAGTAATCCACCAAGGATGTGGCTGTACTTGTAGCCATTGGTGAAATCTGGGTTTGTCTGATATTAGACAGAATCATTTTCTGAAACAGCCAGAAATGTACCAATAAACGTCCCCTTCTTGACCTTCTTCCTTCTATTCTTGGTTGCAGCTTTTCCTTGTTTGCCAAAATCATCAAAAGCTATTGATAGCTTGTAGTAGGAGATGAACATGCCGCCATCTGTTAGACTAGTCAAGCATTGGACCAGGGTTGATTCAATGGCCTGATCATACGGGGAATCCTCAGCGCCATCCCATTGGTTGCCGGCAAAATTGGTAAGAACTCATATGGAAGCCACCTTTCCGTGCATCCAGAGCTGCACCATGCGCTCAGACACCCAAATGCCATGGTGCGCAAGTTGCTTCTGGACCTGGGTCAAGGGAAGCTTGGGGTCTCACTGAAGGAGGTCAAGCATGATTGGGTAGGTCTTGTTGATTTGGGACTTGGGGCCTTCTTGGGCTTCTTGGCCATCCCAACCAGGTTACCCCTGTTCATCAGGTTATTGAATTCCCACATGATGGTAGCCCGGGTGAATTGTAATTGGCTAGCTATCTGATCCTAGGACAGATCCTGTAGGTTCAGTGCCACAATTTCCTGAAGAATTTGGGTGGTAATTATTCTGTGTTTGGGGCGCTGGGCTGGGAGAGCTGAAGCCTGATTGGCTGTAGGGGGCAGGTTGGCTTGTGGTGGGAAGTTGTTCCAAATCAAGGTTGCCATCCTGATTGGTTGGTTGGCAGGCAGCTTGTGCGGGGGTGGGTACAGGAGCAGGGGCAGAGCTAGACACTAAGTGACTGTTGAAAAAGTCAAAGCCATATGGGTTGGGGGTCAGGTACAGGCCAGCTTCCTTGTTACCTGGCTCAAAGGCTTGGGTTTAAATGGGTGCCTCCATGTTCTGAGCTTTGCCTCCATTGAAGCTGGCTTGATTGCTGCTGGCTTGGCTTCTGGCGCTGTTGAAAATGTTGTTGCTATTGAAAACCATCTTGAAACAAAACCTAGGATAAAATCACTAAAAGTAGAATTTTAAAATTTGATGATTTATTTTTATTGTAATCTCAAGTCCATATTTGAAAGGTTCTCAAAACCATTTTATACAAAACAGGAGCCATGGAAATTAATAAAATGCCTCTGTTCCTAAATTGGATAGCTGTTTATTGGCTGTTAAATTGATAGTTTTCTATTTTAGGCTGCTCATACTACACATCTTGTGTGACTCCATTTTGTTTTGTGCTTGTGGAATCTTGCTTCTAGATTGCTCAAATTTTGTTTCATTTCAGTCCTTTTGTTGGTGCCTCATATGAATCCTGATTGGATTATAATATACTCTGGAATAGCATCCATTCATCTCACTTGTTGCCTCAGTTCATTTTGTTTGTGGTTTGAACTACACCACTTGATGTTTGATATAATTTGTATAATAGGCTAGTAAAATTTTGTTTTCTGTTTGACAGTTCATTTATTAACCAAAAATATTTGAATTAATTGAATCCTGAATCTTGCACAACTTGGATTTTGTTCAAATCTGAAATCATTTTGTTAAAAGCTATGGTAACAACCAAAAATACCTCAGATTTAAAAACTACTATATATTATTTTATTTTTATGGACAGAAAATCCCATTCCCAACCAGCTCCTGCACCAGCCTGCAGGGCAGCCCATCCACAAGGGCATCCCATAGGATCCAAGAATAGACCCAGAACACAACTTGAGGGGAGTCATGACAACACACAGGCCTCCCAAGGCGTCATTACCAGTCAACCACCTCCCGCGTCACAAGCCAGAACAACCAGCTTGAATCCCAGGCAGAAGCCACTCTAAAGACCTGCTATCAAAGTATCCCATACCAAGGTCATTGGTAATAATGAGGTTACATACACCTCCACCGTGTACCCAGATGTCACCTGGCCCCACACTCTGGATCCCAGAGTTGCCACTGCATGTCCCTGCGTTTTTGATACATCATATGAACCATTGGCCACCAACAAAGAGCAATCTGTGCCTGTGATTTATTCCATCATTGACAGCGCCACCTCAAGAAAGAGTGATCCCACCTTCCACACAAAGGTCCCCATCCCGTGTGTTGAGCCTGATAGCCAGGATGCTGCAGTACCCACTAAGGGCTGGTGTTGGTTAATGGATAGTGAGTTTGAAGCTCTCCTCAACTGCTTGAATGGAGGAATGGCTTTTTGGGATATTTTTTCCCAATTTGGTGTCACAGCCAGATATATTGGCAACCTCAACACCAAATATAGCAATACTGGTTAAGTTACCAAATCTGTCAAGGTTAAGCGGCAGCCAAAACTCTTGCAGCCTGTGCATATTGAAGCAATAAAACAGTGGGTAGCCAAGGATTGTCATCTGGACACGCTTGTTGTCCAATCAATGCTGGACACAGAGTTTGGGCTTTCTTTTTCCAAAACCCTTTTCTACAAAGCAATGGTTGATTTGGGCTTCTCATGGAAAGTACTGGGGGTTTCTCTGTAGAATAGGAACAGCAAGAAGATCATAAAGGATTGATGCATTTATGCCAAGACCTATCTGGATCTTAAGCAGACCAGGAATGTCCAGTTCTTCTATATTGACAAATTGTTGTTTTCCTCCTCACTCAGGTTTAGGCATGGGTGGGTCAAGAAGGGGTCCAAGGATAGTGTAGTATATTGTGAAGCTGTCTGTTCCCAGACCTATTCCATGGTAGTGCTTCTGGGTCCTTGCGGGTTAGACCAGTATCAGATGATCAAGGGTTCTCATGATAGTGGTACATTCCTTGATTTTCTCCAAACTTTCAAGGAGTACCTTTGGATTAATTACTGCGGCACAACTAACATTGTTGTGCTTGATAATGTAGGTCTCCACAAAGTAGCTCTGGTTGTTTCTGAGTTGCTGCCCATCAATAAAAATAGCTATTCTGCCAGCCACCTCTTTGCTGACTGCCCAATGAGACTCCTCTTCCTCCTGCCATATTCTCCATTTCTGAATCCAATCAAGGAGGTGTTTGGTTGGATCAAGAATAAGGTGAAGAAAGGGCTCCCACAGGACACTGAGGATTTCTTCAACATTCTTGAGGTCAGTCAATTTGTAATGCCACCTGATGTTGTGGCAGCTTTTTACAAGCACTCTGAATTCTTCCTCCACAAAGCCCTTAACTCCAAGCTAATCAGATAAATGATGATCTGGGTTTTATTTGTTTTTATTAGGACTCAAAAATTATTATATATAATGGCTTGATGTTGAATTGTATTATAGACATATAAGAATTTATACAAAAGCTAAATATAATTAATTATACTAGATATAGAGACACATATTTTTATTTAATGTACCAAATATTGTATTGACTGTAGAGCTAACAAATAAATAAATTAAATAAGATACAAATATATTAATTTTATTTAAATAATTGTGAACCCTTTTTAGTACATTGGCTTTTTTTAAGCCACAAATTGGACCTTGCAAGTCATCACCTGATCTTATTGATTTAGCGTCACTATAGCCCCACAACACAACAACTAATGATTTTAATGTATCTTTTACTAGTTAGTACTTATGACGTAGATTTAAGCATAGCAAATCTATTTATCAAATCATATTAAAATTAAAAATTAATTCAAGTTCTAAAAAATCACTTGTTTAAAACATAAGTGGAGCAGGCAGTTTAATTTGGATAAATATAGCTCTTGTTGTTTAACTACGTAATATGAACCTGTACTTGACAATCAACTAAATAAACAAATTTATAAATCATATTTTACTATTACATGTGTTTGCTTTATTAAACTGTCTCTTTATTATTATTAACCTAATTATATATTACTATTATAATTTAAAAATTATAATTAAAAATAAAATTAAATTGCAAGAGAATATTTTTATTGGGGGATGCAAATTGCAGAGGGAAATGTAATTATTCCAGGGCATTATACCCCAAAACTAAATTTTCTGCTAATGCATCCAATTGGGACCACATACTCTTCTGTACGTGATGGACAACTATGGCATCAATTGCTAGAGGGGTGGCGCTCAGCACCTTGGTGGTGGCTGAGTGTCTTATAAAAGGTAGTTATGAAAGGGAATTGATTAGGAGTTGGTTCTCAGGAGGTATTGTGTATCCATATAACAAGGCTAAATTAAAACAGTTGTATAAAACATGCTCTACTGTTTGGTAGCCTTGCAGCATCTTTATTTTATCTAGTGCTAGCCAGAAGACTTCCATTTGAAGGGGGATGTCCTCCAGCTTCTTCATGTTTGCCTTTATAATGCAGTGTAGTACTAACATGAGGTAAACAATGAGATTCAGTTGCTGTGAGGTATAGCTTTCCGCAAATAAGCAGAATTTCTTGTATATAATGACTAATCTATTTGTATAGGATGTATTTGAAAATTTGATTAAAGGGGATTATGGAATTTTAGAGGTATCAGCCACCCATGCCTCTGAAAAAGATATGAATAAAGGTTTCATCTTATTGACTAATAATTTATCTCCTATTTGATTTGATATTGATTTGATTAAATTATTGAAAATTGCTACTTTGATGTTTACTTGTGGAACTTGAAATTGAATTTTTTTCAGGCTTATTTCATATGAGTTCATAGTTGAAAATTGAAAATTTTTCAAGACATTCAAAGATATATTTGTCAAAATTCATGTTGACATTCATTTGAATTTTCATAATTCCTTTGAAATTGATACTTGTGCCTACTCCATAGGCTTCTCTGACCCAAGTTGAACCTCCTTCTGGTGCTTTGAATTCCCTATTCATTGCTTCTTTTGTTGCATATTGATTGATGTTATTTTAAATTATTTTATTAATTTTATTTTCATTTATTTGTTTTACATGGGCTACCAGTGATTGGTAACCACTGTAAAACCAACTGGGTGTGAAGGCTGCCACCTTGACAACCTCAGCCCCATTTCTGGTTATAACTAAAGTAAATTTAAGTAAAACATAAATAAACTTACTAATTGTTTCCCCTGCGGCCCTCTCAGCCACAGGTGCCCCTTATGCAAACTTCATGAGTGTTGGCTGCTCTTCATTTGTTTTTCTGGGCTTGATTTTCCTTATTTTCTGTGCTACTTGTGCTTCCTCTTGATTTTCATTTGATAAATTTTCATTGTTCATTTTAGCGCTTCTGCTTCTTGGTTGTGCTTCATTTTCATCTGATTCCATTTGATCAGTTTTCTCTTCATTTGTGTTAATTTTCTTTGAAATTTTGAGCATTATTTTGGTTGTTTTTTTGTAAACTCCCACAAGTTGTAACTTTCATTGTTGAAATTCAAACGTTTGAGTATTTCCTTTTGTAGATTTAAAACTATTTCCTTGTGTTCTTCTTTGACTATTGTTCTCAGGCTATTTTATGTGGTTTCATTTTGTTGGACCAAAGCCCTTCCCTCATTTCTCAGCTGATTTAATACAATTTCCCTGGTGTTATGTTCAAGTTCAATAACCTTTTGAAGAGCTGAATCAAATTTGTTGATAAGGTTATATAGTAGACATGTTGTTTGAATTACATAAAAAACTGGTTTTTATAGTACTACCATCAACACATGATCATGAAATTATAGATAATAGTACATTTTATTGACAATTATTGCAAATAATACAAATAACTTGTAGTTATACAAAAAATAGCATAACACACTAAAAAATACACCAGAATTGCATTAAACTAGCCATATGAATTAGAACATGTAGATTATATTTTTCCAGTGTGTAACTTTTTTATTTGAAACTATTATTTTATTAATATCTCATATTGAATTTTGGATGATTTATTGAATGTTAACTATACTGGGCTGTATGGCCAACAATGTCAATTCTGTGTTATGTGCATAACTCAATGCATTTTGCATAATAAAATTCATTGTAAACTTGGCATTTTTCATTGTTATTTTAAAATTGGACTGTGTCTATATTAGGAAGCTATTAACACTTATTGCAAATATTGATACATAGTGCATTTTAAAGCCTGCATATTTACCTATTGGTAGTGATTCTGTAAAATTTAAGTTGGATTTTGTGAGTTAGTAATAATGTAATGAGTTAATAAATTAATGTTTATGATCATTAATTGGCTGATTTTCTTTGCTGTGGCAATTGTGTATTGTATGATAATTACATGCTGGTATCCAATTGGTTGATTTCACATCCTGTTGCCTGTGTGGTAGGATGTAAAACAGCCATTTGGATGCCAGCACGTACTTATCAGAAAATTTACAATTGCCATAGCAAAGAAAATCAGCTAATTAATGGTAAAAACATTGATTTATTAACCCATGACATTATTATTACCTCACAAAATCTGACTAAAAAGTTTACAGTATTATTGCCAATAGTTAAATATGCAGGCTGTAAAATGCACATGTATCAATATTTGTAATAAGCGTTAATGGCTCCCTAATATAAACACAGTTCATTTATATAAATTACAATGAAAAAGGCATCATTTACAATGAATTTTATTTAAAAAAATCTATTGAGTTATGCACATAATATCAAAATATTAAGAATTGACGTCTAATTGCAATATTCTAATGCAAAAGTTATATTTGTGGTTCTTAATTTATTATTGATAATGAAAAATATTTATGCAGATAATTTTATGTTATTCATAAAATATACAACATTTTATTGATGATGAGAATGTCAATAATGTAAAAAGAATGTGTTATTAATTATAAAGCAAAAGAAATAATATCAATTTTAATAAGTTGTCACAAAGAAAGGTTTTACCTTACTGATCAAGGGACAAGTAGGGGAGGGAATGGGCAGAATGTATGTTGCCTTCATCTGCGCCTGTGAAAGGGACGGCATCAGAGATAGTGGGGAGGGAATGGGTGGTGGTTTGGGAGTCAGGGTTGGAAGGTGGGTGGCTTGGTCTTAATGGGGGTTGGAGAGGCAGGGTTTGTTGACTGGGAAGATGCAATAAGAGCTGATTGATTCAATTGCTCAAATTTGTCTTCTGTCACATATGCAGGCTTGATGAAACAAATGGATTGGTGTGGGGGGAGGTGGGAGTCCTTTCTGGACTTATCACTATCACTTGCATAGAATATGATGAGATCATATAAATCCTGGACAAATATGGACAGGGAAAGCTCATAACTCTTCTCAATTTTGGTGCACAGTTCATTGTATGTGACAAGTGTCAAAACAGCAGGCTCAACCCGCTAGCAAGGTTCTGAGTAAGCAGGTTTTTGACCCGCAATCCAATTATCCAGTCACCCAAAGCCAAGTTAGGAAGGCAACTCAGATTTCCAAATACAATAACATGAACAGAAGCTGATCCTCCCCGGTGGGTAACTTGTTTTGGCGCTTGACTCATTAAAAGGATCAAGTCACCTCCTTTAACATCTCACTGTGTGATCAACTCTATCATGTTCCTGCTATCCATGATTCACAATAACTATATAATCATTATCTCTCAATAAATAACATTATCTAGTTTCCAAACATTTTCCCCCTTGTAACTCTGCTAAAACAGTACAGTTACAACATTGGTAGCACAGGTAGGTTCCCCATCCTACCTTATCTTTCAAAATTCCGCCTGATGCCTGTACTTGCCGCGGTCAACAAATCCTTGATAGAATTATGTCTGGCCATCCACTAGACTGGACTCTGTACGCACCTGGTATCAAAATACCTGATGGCTTCATCCTGTACCAGAACATGGTGATCCTGCTTTCCTCCTTCAACGCCCTGTTTGCACAAGGTTTCTTCCAAACACCCACCCCCATTCCTCAAGCAACTGATAAAAATACCATGCCTGCCTACGTAGCGCAGAGACTTTGAAGTGCTGCCCTGGAACCTTTTGCTGGAGCCAACAACAATAACACTGCAGCATGGATCCAGTCTGCCCAAATCAAGCTGGCCCAAATGGAATGCCTACAACGGTTCTGGATTGCAGAAATCTTCATTTGGTTAACACACAATGCTGGCACCTGGTACAACAAGTGGCATGAGGACCACACTGAGAAATACTGGGACAACTTTAAGCAGGACTTCTTAGCAAGGTTTATGCTAAAGAATACTGTACTTATGATTATACGCCAAGTGAAGAATCTCACCCAGACTAGCACAGTGAAGGAGATCACCCTTGTCTACAAGGAACTCCAACTATGTGCCCCCTCAGATATGGCTTTTGACACCCCTACCACTCACCTCATGTACTACAACGCACTTGAGTCACATGTAATGACACATGTAAACCTGGACCAAGTAACCAACTTGCAAAGCCTATATTGCAAGGCAGGAAAATCAGAACAAACATCCAACGCTCTTCACAAGGCACAAACAGGGAAAAGAGAACAACCCAAAGATTCTCACCCAGCTGGGCATTCCAACTGGCCACCCTCTGGGAACAACAGCAGCAATGCAAATCACAAACCCACAGGTGCAAATGGACATGGAAATGTGAACAACATCCAGTCAAACTAAACCCATTTCTATATCACTGCCGCACAAGATAACCAAGACAAGGGAAAAGCCCGGGGAGAGCACTAAGCAAGCCAAGCTCTCCCCGCACAATTCCTGACTTGCCTAATAATGAGTACCAACCCAAGGATGTGGACCAATGCCTAATGATCCTAGTACCCTCAGAAGACCTGGTACTTTATACCATTGCTAGACATCCAGATAAACTGATGCCTTACCCTTTCCTCTTTTGCAGTTACACAGGCTCAGCACTCCTGGACTCAGACGCAGATCAAACCCTGATCAACAGCATCTTTTTAGATAAGTTCAAGTTAGCCACTAATCCTTCATGGATTAAAAATGGGGTTTTTACTGATGAACATCACATTGCCGTGACACGGGAAGCTGCCTCCTTCTCCATCATGCTAGAGAACCTACACTCCACTATTCAAGGTCCCGTCATTGACTTTCCCAAGTTTGAAATTTTACTGGGACTGGACTGGCTGTAAAAGAACAACCTCCATGTAGACTGGGCGACCTCCATACTGACCATTAAATGTGAAGGCGTTAATCACCAGATCTACCCTGACTCAGTAGACCAACTCTTGTGCAACCATGTCTTTGTACATATCACAGAGACCTTGGACAAAAAGGAGAATCTCAAGGCAATCTACTGGGACTCTTGTTAGTGCAAGATCATACATTTCAAGGATTACCAGGACACCACCACACCTCAGGATTGGGAAATTGTGGCCCGCCATCCAGAAATCTTCAAAGAGGTCCTACCTGGGTTGCCGCCAGAGAAACACATCCAACACTACATCCAACTCAAGGGAGCTGTACCTAAGGCATGGCCCATCTATTGCCTTACCCCAAACAAGGACAACACCCTATGTGCTTACCTCAAGGAGGCATTGGAGAAAGGACTTATCCACCCCTCACAGTCTCCTTTTGGTGCTGCTGTATTCTTTGTAGCAAAGAAGGATGGTACCCTGAGCCTATTCACAGATTATTGGGCCCTAAACAAAGTTACTATCAAGAATTTTTACCCACTATCACTCATTGACACCCTCTTTGATGCCTTGGGTGGCGCCACAGTCTTCTCTAAAATTGACCTGACTTCAGGCTATAACCAGATCTGTATCAAGGAAGAAGACATTCCCAAAACAGCTTACCACACTAAATATGGTTTGTACAAGTGTGTGATACTCAACTTTGGTATGAAAAACGACCTGTCAACCTTTGTGACCTTCATGAACAAGGTGTTTGCCCCCACATTGGCAAGCATGCCCTGGTATACCTAGACATCATCATTTTCTACAGTCTCTCAGTGGAACAGCACCACAAGGACCTGGAGGCAGTCTTTGTCACCCTGGCACAACATAAGCTGCTAGCCAAACCCTCCAAGTGCCAGTTCTTCCACAAGCAGCTACCTTTCTTGGGACACATAGTCTTGGAAGACGGCATTAAACCTGACAGCTAGAAAATCCAGGCTATTTGCAAAATGCCACCCCCCAAAGACAAGTCAGAACTCCGCACTTTCCTGGGAATGGTTGCCTATGTACAACAATTCATACCCAGCTGTGGCGTCCTGACTTCACCTCTGTCCACCATTACTGGCGCCAAATCCAAGTTTGTATGGACCCCCCAATATGACCTTTGCTTCAGAAGTCTTAAAGAGAAACTCACAGCGGCACCCATCCTTCAGTACCCCAAGTTTGATGGGGAGTACCAAATAGAGAAAGACATCTCTGATGCATCTATTGAAGGAGTACTACAAATCAAAAATAATAATGGTGACTTCCTGCCTGTGGCCTATGAATCACACAAATTGACAGATGGCAAGTACCAATACCCTATACACAACAAAGAGCTCTGGCAATCATGCACTGCCTAGTCAAATGGCATTGCTATCTAGAACGGCAAGAAGAGTTCACAGCCTTGACAGACCACAAGTCACTCATCTACTTCAAAGCCCAAGCAAACCTAATCCTGCCGCCAAGCCCGCTGGATGAAGCTTATAGAGAGGTTCAACATGCTCATACAATATAAGCCTGGCCCATAGCTTGCCATGGTGGACGCGCTTTCACGCCTATAAGTCAGAACCATGAGAGGCAAGAATGGGCTCAATTCATAATGGCCTCTCCTGGTGCTCTGGACAAAGGACAAAGGCTTCCCCCTGGCATCACAGACATAACAAAAGAAACTGTCATTAAGAACAAACACTTATTTGCTGACGTATATGGAACCTTACACCAAAAAAATTCTGACAGAACAACCATCCCATATATTCCCACACATCAGCAAGTTGACACAATCCTACGTTACCACAGAGACCTAGGACACACAAAAAGCCACAACCTTTACAAATTCCTTAAACACAAAGCATGGTGGCGGACCTTATACTGGGACATCCAGGAAGTATTGGACCAGTGCAAAGTATGTGAAAAATTTACAAGGAGCAAGACCCCTTCTAAATCAGTATTACCTATTTGTACACAACTAACATTCAAGGTGTGGGCCCTAGAAATTGTTGAGGGTCTGGATGTACAGGCATTCTGGCTACCATCAACCTACTTAACATCCAGCCATTGCCTGATTTGGTCCCCTTCCAATATACCATTTGACATATCAAGAATGGTAACCAAGCAATATCACCTGACTGTCCAAGTATCCAGTGGCTCAAACCCATCTTGCACATGACCAACCCCTAGGTTTGATCCAACTAAATCCCCGCCACAGTCAAGTCTATATAAGTCTAAAGTATTATCTAATAGAATATACTTCTCTTCTTTCTTAATGCCATATTTGAAGCTTCCCCAAAAGGCGCTCCTTATCACTGGTAGCAGCTATGGTTTTTGACCATGCCCATGAGAGAGAAAATGACTGACCAAAACCTGCCCACCTTTTCTCACGTACTCAATCAGGCCACATCCCAGGAGACCTGGAAAACGTACTTCTGCGCCCACAACATTGACAAAGATATACCTAGTAGATGCACCGTATTTGAAGGTCTGGTCATGCCCAAAGCATGTGCCAAGATTATTCAATACAGTTGCTCTCTTCAACCACAAAAAATGCACAATCACCTATCACAGGTGAAGTGACCAACACCAAATACATTGGTATCAACAAGTTCTTTGGTAAAAACAAAGAAAATTTCATCAACTGGCTAGACTACACAGCCGCCAAACTCCGCGCCAGTCACATCCCCCACAAGAAATGGGTCCAGGAAGCCAGCAAGCGCCTGTATGAGGCCGCAGCTAACTGGTTTGCCACCTGGGTTGGCTCACAAACTGACAACCAGCTTGACAACTGGGAAGAGTTCAAAGTGGACATCACACACAATTTCTGCGTCACTGAATCCCTCCAAGACATTGCAATACAGCTCAGTGATCTTCCTCAGAAGACCACTATTGCAGCTTACACCAATGAATTTAAGGAAATACATCACAAAATCCAAAGCCCAGCACAAGCTGACAACGTACATACCAGAGCCTCATTCATAAACATAATGAAACCCTCTGTTGCTGCCCTCATGCGCCCAGAGGCCAACACCTCTATGCCTGCGCTCATTGCAGAAGCCAAGCGTGCAGAAAAACGCGGAAACATGGAATATGCTGCACGCAACGGCAGTTGCTCCTCAAACGGCAATGGCAGAGAAAACTCCAATGGCAATAAACGCCAAAATATAAACCATAACAACAACAACTCCAATTGCAACAATGGCAATCACAGCCAAAGCGCAAACCGCTCCCATACCAAGAAAGAGGACACCACTGAAGTTAACAATGCTGAAGTAGCAACCTGCTATGGATCTGACCCCACATTCTCTGACCTTTAAGGTCTCAAAAAAGAATAACAGGGAAAAGAGGAGGGAGAACAGGCGTAAGTGCCCCTGTCTCCCCCCAACTTGACAAGAAATTGTTCCAAGGCACAAACTTTGCTACTTGCATTCCCCATGTCCCGCAGTCCTCCATTTTTATGAACTCAAAAATTAAAGATCACTCACAACTTCTTGTCTACCCATGCACTTAAAAATCACATACATATAAAATTTTATTTGACTCTGGTGCACAACACACTATGGTTAGCAAACCATTTGTAACCAAGTACAAAATACCAGTTGTCAAATCCAACTTCAAATACACCAGAATGGCAGATAAATCAAAGGTTCTATTGAAGGCAAAACAACTCCCTTCAGAATTGACCTCCAAGGCATACAAATGTCCATCAAAGGACCCGTCATGAATAACATAAACTACAATATTGTAGCAGGCATGGACTTCACCCAAGTGAACTCCAGCGTATGTTGGAAAACAAAGACCATGACCATCAAATGCAACGGAGTCAATTTTGATATCCTCAAAGAACCCAATGACCTCATTCTAAGAGACACAGTATTTGTCCAGGTCATAAACCAAGATGACTCAGAACATCTAACCAAAGATAGTACCCTCCACATAATGAGGTACACTGAATTCAAGAACATAAAAACACAAAAGATCCAATGCCCAGAACTTGTGGCACTCCTAAATGAATAAACCCATGTATTCAAGGAAGAACTCACAGAGTTACCACCCAAACAGGAGGTCAAACATGGCATCAACCTATGCAAAGCCATGCTCAAACCTGCACCCCTCTACAGACTCTCCCCCATGGAGACCTGAACCCTCAAAACCCATATTGAGGACAATCTAGCAAAAGGCTTCATCTGCCCATCTGAATCCCCATGGGGGGCAGCAGTGTTCTTTGTAAAGAAAAGGAAGGCACTCTGTGACTAGTAACTGACTACAGAGCACTAAATGCAAGCACAGTAAAGAATAAATACCCTCTTCCACTTATAGAGGATCTTTTTGCAAGACTCTCAGGAGCCATATTTTTCTCCAAAATTGACCTCACCTCAGGTTATAACCAAGTTGAAGTAAAGGAAAAGGACATACCAAATACTGTGTTCCGTACGCAATTTGGATCCTTTGAATGTAGAGTAATGAAATTTGGGATGACCAATGCTCCCACAACATTTGTCACCATGATGAACCAAGCACTAAACAGTCTCTCAAATACATTATGCTACCTTGACAATATCATCATATTCTCAAAAACAAAAGAGGAACACCTCACGCATGTCTGCAAGACACTTGATTGACTTGCAAAGCACAAACTTTATGCAAAATCAAGTAAGTGCCAATTTATGGAAAAGGAACTCCTGTTCTTGGGCCACATTGTCTCTGACAGTGGCATCAAAGCAAATCCAGACAAAATAAAAGCCATAAATAACATGCAATGCCCCACCTCTGTTAAACAAGTTAGATGCTTTCTTGGTATGGTAGCTTACCTAAGGAAATACATCAAAGACTGTGGAAAACTAACCACACCAATCAATGACGTAACCAAGGGTAATGCCAAAAAGAAATTCATCTGGACACCAGAATGTGACAAGAATTTCTAATTATTAAAACAAGCTTTGATTGAAGTACCAATCTTGCAATACCCTAATAATAACAGGTGCTACAAGCTCAAGTCAGATTTCAGTGACATCACCATTGGTGCAGTCCTGCGCATCTGCCAGCCAGAGCAGCAAGACTTACTGCCAGTATGTTACAAAAGCAGAAAACTAACTAATACTGAGAAGAGATGCCCAATACACAATAAGGAATTGCTAGTAATATACCACACATGCAAGAAATGGAGATGTTATCTAGAAGGACATTTAAACGTCCAAGTACTAACTGACCATAAATCCTTAATATATTTCAAAACTCAGAACACACTTGCACGGCGGCAAGCCAAATGGATGTCCTTGCTGGAACAGCT
The DNA here is from genome assembly GCA_014839935.2 of Entomophthora muscae. Taxonomy (NCBI): domain Eukaryota; kingdom Fungi; phylum Entomophthoromycota; class Entomophthoromycetes; order Entomophthorales; family Entomophthoraceae; genus Entomophthora; species Entomophthora muscae. Next base: position 82,387 of record QTSX02002879.1, read on the forward strand.
TAACTTGGACATCCAATACAAAAAGGGGGCAGAGCTGGTCACGGCTGATGCTCTCTCTAGACTATGCCAGCCTAGAGAGGATCACCCTGACCACCTGGACCCTGGCTGGCCAAACCTGTACAACACTGAGTATAAAACCAAAGGGAAAGACCCTGCAACACATCAACTGACCCATGATACATTAGTAAGGAACAAAAAGTATTTCCACATATCAAATGGCACTGTATACCAAATTATTAATGACAAACATGTCCTGTACATCCCACTGACACAAAGAGTTGACACCATACTAAGACATCACCACCTACTAGGCCATACAAAGGCTAACAACCTATACCTCACATTAAAAGAGATAGTATGGTGGCCCAACCTCAAACAGGATATAGTTGATGTCCTGAAAAAGTGCACAGTGTGCAAGAAATACACCAGTACAAAGGCTCCTCAGCCAACGGTCAACCCAGTGCCAGACCCTGAACCATTCAAGGTTTGGGGACTGGATGTAGTGGGCCCCTTCCCAGAAACAAAAAACCAACATTTCTTAATTGTAGCTATTGATTTTGCCACACGCTGGCCCATCTGCTGGGCAACAAAGGACCATAAAGCAGAAACCATCAACTGTTTTGTTAACAAAGCAATCATAGCTGACTATGGCACTCCAGACTACATCATAACTGATGGAGCAACCAAGTTAGCTTGTCACGTAGTAAATGACAACTTAAAATCCAAAAACATTAAACACTCAACCAGACTGGTTCCAACTAGTAAACAGCTCCAGGAGAATCAGGCGGCAGCCGTGAAAACAAAGCCCCCTCCTGATGTACCAGAGTAACCCCTTAAGGGGGGTGTCAAGAGTCTGGATGTACAGGCATTCTGGCTACCACCAATCTATTTAACATCCAGCCATTGCCCAATTTGGTCCTCTTCTAATATACTATTCAACATACCAAGAATGGTAACCAAGCAATATCACCTGACTGTCCAAGTATCCAGTGGCTTGAACCCATCTTGCACATGAATAACCCCTAGTTTCAATCCAACTAAATCCCCGCCACAGTCAAGTCTATATAAGTCTAAAGTTTTATCCAATAAAATATACTTCTCTTCTTTCTTAATTTCATATTTGAAGCTTCCCCAAAAGGCGCTCCTTATCAAAATAGTGGGCCCTATGCCAGGGAAACATAACAACAAGAAATACATCATTTCCACAATAGACTTTGCCACACAATGGCCAGTGGCACAAGCAGTTAAAACACATACCAGTAACAATTTATGACGCTTCATAGGAAAAGAAATCATCAGCAAGTTCAGAAAACCAGAACTCCTGATAACCAACAGAGGAAAAGAATTGACCTATGAAGATACCAACATATACCTCACCAAGAATGGGGTCCAGCACACGGTGACAACACCTTATCATCCTCAGGCCAATGGACGGGTGTAGCGCTAAATGGCAGCCTCGTGCAAGCCCTGGCCAAGCTCATTGCTGGGAGACCTGAAGACTGGTACAAGCAGCTACTAACTGCATTACTTGTATGCTGGACCTGCATGAACAGATTCACCAGCAAAAGCCCCTTTGAGTTAGTTTATGGAACACAACCAATATCATCCAGGCGCTATCAGGACCCAAGCTGGAGATGCCAAACAAGGTTCCACCCCGCTCAGAGCCCCAAGTCATACAGGCCAATAGCAACCAACAGAAAAAGAAGAAAAGCGTCTACAAAAGACCTTCACCCCCATCAAAGACAGACATGAGGTGGCAATGAGATTTGGGTCATGAATATTGACAAAAGTAAAATTTAGCCAGAAAAATTTGGCCCTGCCATCATCCTAAAGGTAAACAAAAACAACACTTACCTTGTGCAAGGACTCGGGAAACAAAAACAGGATAAAGTCCTCCACCATGATTGCCTCAGGCCCTTCAAGGCAAGAAAAAAGCAATGAGAGATCATCTTACCCGCCACTGAACAACAGCTAGTTTAGTATGGCGCCTGGGCTCCTGACAAGCTCCCTGACAACCTGCCCCCAGAGGAGGCCAACCTTCAGCCGGGGGGTGTTGAAACAGCAGGCTCAACCCGCTAGCAAGGTTCTGAGTAAGCAGGTTTGTGACCCGCAATCCAATTATCCAGTCACCCAAAGCCATGTTAGGAAGGCAACTTAGATTTCCAAATACAATAACATGAACAGAAGCTGATCCTCCCCGGTGGGTAACTTGTTTTGGCGCTTGACTCATTACAAGGATCAAGCCACCCCCTTCAACATCCCATTGTGTGATCAACACTATCATGTTCCTGCTATCCATAATTCACAATAACTATATAATCATTATCTCTCAATAAAAAATATTATCTAGTTTCTAAACATTTTCCCCCTTGTAACTCTGCTAAAACAGCACAGTTACAACACAGGCTTTAAGCACCTGAGAGCTGAACCAAAATTGTAAAGACATACATCTGCAAGATGCATGTCAGCGTGGTTGATGGGGTAGGACCAGCAGGTATGCCCCACAGCCCTGATTTCTTGGGTTACCCCTTCCTGATGCTCTATCTCTGTACTCAGTACAACTGTGTACACGGCTTTTTGGGTAGCCCACTCCTCCAGAATGTCCTTGAGCTCTGTCTGGTAGGCATACCCATCTGCGGTGTTTGATATTGCTGAGTAATAATTGACACCCAATTGGGAAACTGCTAACAAAACCCCAACAAATCAATACAAGATCAAGCTGCGCTTGTAGACGTCAGATTGGATACGCTTTTTTCCATAATCTTGGATGCTTGAAGAAATCTTGACATATAACAAGAAGATGACATTGTTGCGTGTCCTCATTGCCCTCCCTTTAATAAAGTTAATAATGGTTGAATTGTAGGGGTCAGTATCCACCAAACTGGGACCACAGAGAACTTGATTGAACAAGATTCTAGTAGCAACCACAACTCTGTGCATCCACAAATTGACTGTTCTTTTATTGGTGAAAATGCCATGAAGTCCCAGTTGGAGACAAACCTGGACCAGGGGCATCCGCGGGTCACATTCCATGTTGGCCATCATAAGGGGATGGGCTTTTTTGCTATCAGTTGAAGTACAGGCTCTAGTTGGGGTCTTCTTGGGAGGGGGCCACAATTGGCGTGGGCTTGCAGGGTTGCAGCCACAGTGGACTTTGCAAAACCCATCACAGCCACAATTTCCCCGAGGGACATAAGCATCCCTTGCTTTTCAACAATTTTGAGAACAATTTCTGGGGTAATTAGCTTTCTTCTGAGTCTTGCAGGCTGATTGGCTGGAGGTGGGATGTGTCCGTCTTGGGAACTGGACTTTGCCATCTGATTGGCTGTTTCTGGATTCTGGCTTCCCTAGGTGGCCCCTTGGCTCAATTGACTGGTTCCAGATGCCATTGTTAATATGTGATCTGGGTTAGAGACTGCCTGTATGTAATGGGCAAACAGGGCCATGCTTGAGGATGCGGGAGAACAAACACACTCATGAGTAGTGCTTGGGGAGGGGCCTGAGGGTTGGGAATGACCATAGACAGAGGCTTCACTGTTGGAAGACCCAGCGTAGCCCTGCATGATTTTGTCAAGGCCAGGGAACAGCTTGTTTATTTGGCTGTTATTAAAAGAAGGCAAAATAAATTTTATATTAAAAAATTAAACTCAAAAAAAGAAGTGTATATTTTAATCAATTTTATTGTTAAGTATGTTAAGCTGGTGAATAGTAGGATCTAAATTTTAGCTGTTCTAAACTGGAACAAGGTGATTTTTGAGAATGCCTGTGCTTCCTAAAAGAATCAGCACAAATCCACTATAGATCCTTTGACTTCCTGTTTGAGATGCCCATAAATTATATTTGTTTCAAATTCACCTCATTTTTTATTTGAAATTTGGTTCTTGGATTTGACAATCCTGCAATTTTGGATTTGTTAATTTTTACATGTAGTCTATGATTTGTTAGACATACAGGAACTATAAATTGTACATTAGAATCCCACATTTCTGATTCATATATCCTGTATTTGTTTGCTGTGTTTTGTCATTTGTTAGTTGAGTTATCTGCTCAAGAGATTTGAAATTTGCCAATTTAAATAAACCAAAAAAAGTCAAATTAAATGGTTGATTTTATTAAATATTTTAATTTTCACTCAGCTGAGTTGCCCGCAAAAGTGATTCAAAATTTGGACCAAGGATTTGAAAATCCTGCATTTTTACGTTTAGGTTCTGAATTTACAGTATTTCTTATACCACCACCTTGAAACTATACCTTAAACTCATCATTTATACCTAAAAGGATTATTAATTTTTAATAAAGTAAAAAATTAAAAGTTTAAAAGCAAAAAAATACACAGTCAAAGCAAAGCAACATTTATTGAGCTAATTAAACCCACCAGCAAGAGCAGTGGTGACGTCCTCAAGATACTTTTTTATTTGGCCACCTTATACTTCTTTTTGAATACCTTCTGTACCACCTCCTGTTAGTCTTGATCCTTTGACTTCTTTTTCTTTGGGGCCACCTGGTTGGCCATATTCCAGAACTTGGAGATGATTCTGGCCTGCTCCTCTTGAAGCTTCATGAAGAACTTGTTGAACTTGGGGTTGGCCCCAAGCTTTGTTTTCAGATGTTTGTGTCACACCTCAAGGCTATAAGTTGTTTTCATCTCCTCATTTATGTAGGAACTTTGGAAGTTCCAGGGCACAGTAGCCTCACTTGTGCCTCTCCCAACAGTCACCTTCTTTCCTATCCACTGCTTCTCAAAGTAACTCTTGAAAATGGCAGAGTGCTTCTTTACGTAAGCATCCTCCTGGATGGCCTCAAAGCCAAGCCCAGTGTGATCAGGCTTCATAAAGGCCAAGGCAGCAAGCTGAGTTAAGGAAAAGTGGCACTTCCATTTACCATTGTTGAGATACTTCTCAAAGAGGCCCTTCTTGCTCTTAATATGTTTAATGAGGACCTGCCCAAAATGTAAGAAGCTGCCCTGTACTTCTTCATGAAAGGTGGCCTCAAAGGCTCTGAACTGAGCAAGCTCAAAGTCCATGATGATAACTTTTGGCCCAAGTGAGTGTGTATAAGCTAACTGCTTAGTGGCTAGGGAAGACTCATCCTTCTCAGAAGAGGAAGGGTTTTCTCTGGTTTCATGGGTGGGAGGGGGAGCTTATTAACAGGTAGGGAGCTTAAAGCATCCCAAACAATCTTAAAGGCTCTGGTGTAGACTTTGGTCTTAGCACAGGCAGGAGGAAGAAAACAAGAAGAATGACCTGTGCGTCAAACTGCCCATGCAGTACCCCAAAGCTGCTTGAAGATGGTTGGGCAGGTACAAAATGTACCATTGCATAGCCAGGTGGTAGCAGTGTTGAGCTGCTTCAGGTTTTGGTTTGTGGTGTAGGCTATAATTTTATTCTCCACTTCCTGCCCATTGTTGTGGAGTAGAAACATCTATTCATCCTCTGTCTTCTTGAGGGCATCAGAAAGGACCAGGTCCTTGATTTCAGTGGTGCTCTTGGCCAGTGAGTTAGAGCTTTGACGCCTATTGCTAATAAACTTAACTAACTGACTGTGGATTGAAACTATCTTCAAGTTGGTAGGAGAAAGGTACTTGCAGCCAAGCACGGCCAGCTGGGTTGGGGAAAGATCCTTTGAGGTGGGCATCACCTGCCCCAGAAACCATCCGAGGAGGTGGAGATGGTGGTGTTGGGCATGATGCAAGTGTGCTTGCACTTGATGGTCTGTATCAAGTCCCAGCACTCAGTATTGAGCCGCACTGGGCAGGAGCGGTCCTTGCAGGTATAGTGCCGGCTCTTGAAGCCCCAGTTGGCATTGTTACAGGAAAAGATGTACCCATTTGCCACCATAGCCAGCCCACCCTTCATACCCATGATTGGGAAGTATTTGGGCAAGGTGGAAGGAACCTTGAATCTGCCATCAACATTGCAGATATTATGGGCCAACAGAGGGTCCCAGGGGCCAGCAGAAGCATGGCAAAAGTCAGGAAAGTAGTCAGGCCAGGGATTTGAGTCATCCCCTGATGAGCTAGAATGGGGAGAGCTTGGAAGTGAGGGAGAAGAAAGGGGCTTATCTTGGTGCTCCTCATGTACAGGAGACTTATCCTTGGATGGGGCCTTTTTGGCCTATCACCACTTCTTGGAGGGCTTCTCATCCGCCGTAGAGTTGTAAAAACTGTGATCAGTGAGTGCCATATCATATTTCTCACCCCAGTGGAGTGAGCTGGGCTCTGCTCAGGGATAGGCTTGGGGGAAGCCTTCTTTGAGGAGGAAGGCTTCTGCTTTGGGGCTTTGATAGCCTTGAGAGGACTCTTGGTGCCTTTGGGCTGTTTATAAGTATTCCTGTCCTATAAATAATAAGTAATTTTTTTAAATAAAGCAATGTACTTATAAAACAAAACAACTATAAACCCATAATAAATAAACTTTAACCTTATAGGGCTTTTATTGGGAATGTATGAGTAAAAACTGGGTAAAAATTGTTTAGTTTATTTAAGTTTAAAACAAAAAGTTAAAAGTTAAAATACTTATGCAAAAGTATTAATTTTAGAGATAGATTTTATTTTAAAAATAAAATAGAAAAAGAGAAATGTCAAAAATACAACATGTTAAAGTTTCAGATGCTTTTATTATGTAAAACATAAAGTTTCATATGTGAGAAATGAAAAGTGCCAACATTATGAAAGACAATTAGAAAATTTATACTGAATTCCCACTGTTAATTAGGAAAATTGTAGACATTATCAGAGATAACATGGGCACTGTTGACATCTTTTCAAAAATTTACTGTCTTTCATAGTACCCTTAATTAAAGTTAAGCAAACCAGCAAACATTAACCAACTTTGATATTACTTTGTCCACACAATGAAAAAAAATGTATCATACAAAAGTAAGTTAAATGATCATCAAAGTTTTCTCTTTCTTCATTGAAATGATGTTTTGGGGGTGGGGATATGTTATTTTACCATTGTGTGTATTGAAAGCAGTTAATAATTTTTTGCCAGGTATGAAAAAGGTAAAGTTTTCAACTTCCCCACGGACAACATCCTTAATAGGCAGTGTTATAGTACTTCAGGCTTATTTGCGCCACTCTAATCTGCTTAAATTTACCCTGGCAATTGATCTTGATCAAACTATAGACATTTTTGATTGTTGACATTATTGTTGACTATAGGTTCTATAGCAAATTGCATAGTAAAACGGGATTAAATAATGGGACTGACATTAGCCACAGATCCATTTATGATATTAAAGTTGGATTAAGTGCCACAGGTAGATTTATAAGATGAACGTTTCAATGAACTGTTATATGTAATAAAGCTATTTCTATATAGCAATGTAATAAAACAATGCTTTAAAGTACAATTATTATATTTATATTGTAGATGTTCCAGTTCTTTTATTAAGAATAAGTTAGGCTTGAAGAGTGTTGACATTGACACTTTGGCAACAGTGGCAAAATGGACTGTAGGGATGCAAAAGTGATAATCTAAAAGTGGCCAAGTCGGCAACTTTAAATTTTCAAAATCAAATTAAAACAACCCATCTGAAATTAAAAGTTATTATGGCCATATAAAATACTTTTACTCATTCTCTCAACTAAAAAAGTCAAGAAAAAGTAGTTACTTTATTATAAGAAGCCATTTTGAAAATTTAAAAAATGTTGACCTAGCCACTTTTGAATTCTCACTTTTGCATCCCTACAGTCACTTTTGCCACTGTTGCTGACACTTTTACGGTGTGAGTACAGCTTGCCAAAAAAAACTAAATCTAGCTAGCAAAAGAAAAAGAGAGAAAATGTTAGATTAAAATTTTTATTATGCTTGCTATTAAATTGTGTTAAAATGGCCACAACTTTGTCATGCCTTCTGGGGTTGCACCCCTGAGAGCTTTAAACGATGGGAATTAAGCTAGCACAACTAGTGATTCCATCAGTGTAGTTCACTCTTTGAGTCAACAGTGGCAGTGTTGACCTGAGATTTATTGCCTCTTTGAAAATTTTATTGGTTAGAAGCTGTTTCTTGGGAGGTACACTTGCCATACTGCCCCCAGGCTGGGTTCTGTCTGATTTAGTTGGCCTGGATTGCCCCAGGGTTGTTGAATTGAGATGAAGGGGGAGCAAGTTGCTTGGGTTGCCTCATGTAATACAGGATGAGGTTGGTCCTGATCTTGGGGCACTCCATGTAAGTTGTCAAAAGCTGGGCCCTCAGCTGAGGCTGGAAAGATGTATAGCCCATCCCCATGTGACTTGAGTTGAGCAGCTGTGTGTAAATGGGGCCATAGTAGCTGCACTCCCTTACTCGATAACCTGGGAGTGCAGCTGCTCCAGGTACTGCTCCTCCAGGATATTGAAGCTCTTGCCACTTGAAAAATATCTTAAAATGATAAGTGATAGGAATTCTATTAAGTCAGAAAGCTGAAGTATTGTGATGGTAGTACTTCTATTGAAATCTGTGCGCCTATTTGAAAGCTTGTTCAGATCTAAGCGGCCAAACGTGGAAGCCTAATGATGGAGAATGATGTGTTTTCCGGAACAAATTTTGGTGGACTCACTCTTGAAAGATCATATCTTTTTTTTGAGCTGGAAAAAATCTGGGTTATCAGATGCGTCGTTTTGTGTCTAAAAATATCGCTTTTGTGGCTGGCCCTACTTTGTTCTTTGATTGTAGCATTCTTGTTGCCTGGCCAGTATATCGGTCAGCTTAAACTGCTTCTTGAATGTGACTTGTTCAACTTTGCTTCAGATCTGGGTTTATTTCGTTGGCTGTCTCGTTTTTTGGGATTATTGCTTCGATTTTGTTTGACTAGTTTTGCAACCTGCATCTGGTTAAATGGTACTTCTGCTGTGTACAGTTGACCTTGAAGTGGAACCATTACCCTTTTGTTTTGGACTGAACTGGTTTCGTTCTGGGTTGGTATATTTTTGTTTATCTCAACAGGGTGTGAAACTACTGTATTAGATTTGTTATCATAAATAGTCTTGCAAAGGAGACTAAGGTGTAGCCTGGGTTTTGGAAGTGGTGAATGATATTACTATACATGTCAAGCGTGATCTGATCCAACTCGGGGTAAATAATGCTCTGGGGTCTAAGGATCTTTAAATATATCGATGTTCCAGCACATATCCTAATTCCATGGCACTTCTCAAAGGTTAGTGTAGAACGACTGTATACTTTCAAACAAGGGAGCTTGATTCTAGCTGGGAACATGAGAAAGGTGAATGCTTCGATTTAAGGGTCCTGTGGCTTACAAGTTGAAACCAAGAGACTTATTCCAAACCTTATTCAGTCATAGCTTCCAACCAATCAAGCTCTGGTTGGCTGTAGAGATTTCAAAAGTTCCGTTGCCCCATAAAACAGATTTGCAAGTGGAGTGTTGCCCCATAACTTCTAAATTTTGCAAATGTAATGAACGATCCTCTATACGCTTCCCACATAACTAACCCTACTAAGCAGGTCAAACCAAGGCTCAACAGGCGATAATGGCCCTCAAGTCACATCCAAAACCCGCATCATCCAACAGCAGGTAGACGAAGTTGTTGGTATCATGCAAGATAATGTTGAAAAAGTCATGGAGAAGCAAGAGCGTCTCGAGACTTTGAACGACAAGGCTGGTAAGGTTCAATGGCATCTTCGTTTTTAATTTTGGGGCTAGATGCTCTAAACGATAATTCTATGCAATTTAAACGTGGCGCCAATAAGGTTCGGAAAGCCATGTGGTGGAAGGACCTAAAGCTGAAAATTATCATAGGCGTTATAGTTTTGATTATTATCATAGCCATAATTCGTAAGCGTTGTCTATTTTGTCTTTCTAAACTACCTCTAGTTGCTTGTACATTGGGTTCCAAAGGAAAAGCTTAACCATTGTCACCTACAATCCACTTGGTTAAATATTTCTTGACTCTTTACCTGCAGTAATAACTCACGTGTGGAATAATTCCTACTCTCCCCAACCCAACATGATCTTTTTAGCTTTTCTTCAATGACTAGTGTTTCAATCCATTCATTATGTGCTGTCCTTTAAACAAAGATTATAGCATTTTTCTTACGAATTCTGTATATCTGTTTATATGGCAGGTATATACAATGCTCAGTATCAACCATCTAAAACGCTCGCACCTTCAACTTGCTATCCCGTATTTGACTTATTATATGCAGCGCTTGCTTCGTTGTATTGAATTGGCTACAATCCTTAAATCGAATAGTTAAAGACCGCAATATCTCCTGATATTTGCTTGCGCCCTTTTTTAAAAGTCAAATTCTGGCTTCTTTAGTAAAGCAGTGCAAATATACATTTACTCTTCTGTATAAGAACTTAATAAAAATTTAAAGCTGAGTTACTGCATGGTTTGGACTTTCTTATGTGAGTTATGCAATCTCCCAAGTAAACTGTGAATTCCAACTTGCTAGATAGATTGTAGTTGGTTACTTGCTTAGCATAGATATGCCTAGGGCTGCTTCGGCCAAGCCCCGGGTAGCCGCGGCCAGTTTCTGGCTCTAGATCACTCATAACAAACATTTATTTTAAAATGTTCAAATACTATAAATTTTCGTTTTGGCTATAGCGGCTAACAGCCGGAAGCCAGCCGGGGCTGAGCCGAAGCATCCCTAGATATGCCCAAACGATATTTCGCTTGTGGCGATCCTGTTACTTGATTTCTTAGCTAAGCTACAAGGTTTATAAGTCCCCAGCCGGATTGGAATCGAAACTGATCAAAACTCACCCTTTTGGGACTTCAATCTAGCTTCTGTTGGGCTTAAGAGCCAAGCAACATCTGTCAAAAACAGGTGTTTTACTTTAGTGTTGGAAGGGTACAGCAACTGTGTGATCTCAAGATCACACAGCCATTTTATGGATGTATTGGATTAGACAACTGCCTAATTCATTTGGATGTGTTTTTTACCTTCACAAGAGGACGAAATTAATCTCACTTCATTGTGTAGATCACAAAATATATGAGGGAAGTGGTTTTTAAAGATAAAACAGGTTATTTCATGCAAGGCACGGTGCAAAATTCGAAAGGTTCGTTTTGGATGAAACCGTTGATGTTGACTTATCTCGGACCCAGGATATAAAGTTAGTCCCGCTAAGCTCCTGAAAGTTCGATCTTTAGCTCGTAACTTATAAGACAACATTAATTTTATCTCACGATGACAGCTCTGAATTGCAAGCTCAGCTGAAAAATTCGATCGAACATTTTAGGTTCGATGCTTGAAAGTATAAAGTAAACCCATTGATCGTTTATGACATCATTTAGACTAAATTGCACTGCAACCCCGTTTCACGTTGCGCTGGCATAAAAGCCACAAAAAGATAGCACCCAACCATCAAGCCACAAAACAGATTGTGCCAGTTTGACACCCATCCCAGCTCTACTTTACTTAGCCTTTTTGGGAATTGCCTTGTTATTAGATAGAGCTATGTCCCTAATGATATAACAAACCATTAGATAATTAGGATACAGTTCAGTAGAAGAGTAAGAGGCATACTTTATTAGCTAGGCCTTTGCCCATTACAGGAACTATAAAGCTTAATGAACTCATAATATGCATTTGGCTATATTTGGGCACACCAAGTGCTAGTTTAAAATTACTGATACCAAACATGTGGTTCAGCATCAATGCCATTATGCTGCAATTGGTGAGACATGACTCACTGGTGATGGAAGGTGTTGTGAATTGGGCCTTGGGGACGTCTTTAGGGTTAACGTCTAGGTTTGCTGGCTGGTAGAGTATAGCTGTAAGGCCTAAACACAAATTAATACAAGTCTAATGACTCTGTAGTCTTTACCTTTAATACTAAGGTAATAACTGAGTAGAGTTTTAAAGGCAAGATGTAAATGTGTGAAAGTATATTTTATTGAGAGAAAGAAGGGAAGTTATATACTATGATGGCTGCACAATGACTGCAGAAGTGTTATTAACACCTGCACTATTGTTTGGAATATTACACCATCTTCTTAGATCCACCAGGCTCTTGCAGCCATGTTCCTTCCTTTTAGAGATTATCCAGAAAATCTAACAAGGAAGAGTAAGTGTACATTACTCTAGAGTGAGCTGCAGTTGCAGCTGCCCATTACAACAGTAATTAGCAATTCCCAAACCCAATCCTTCAGGATGTCATAGGTTGACTGGAACACCAAAACATCCAAATTTAATTAAGGAATGAAAATCTGTTGGATCTGACAGATTTGAGTGAAAACTGGAATAGCCTTGACCATCAGGATTAGTTCCACTGATAGCCTTGATCATTCTATTGATGCAATCTAATTTACAACAGAAGGGGTGAATTTAACACTTGGGATTTAAGGAAGATATGTGCACCATACATAGTACATTACACATCCAGGTATGGTTTATCAGCTATTAGATTAAGTTGCTAGAGAAGGATATTAAAGTTTAAGTAAAGCTTAAGGTTAAAAATATTTGAGGATAATTTAATCAACACTGCTCTGTTTTATAATGGTAAAGGTAGATCCAAGTTGAACTTTAGCCAAGCTTGTACTTAATTGAGAAAGTTTTATGCCCAGTGGCATAAAACACATCACTTTATATTCTTTAAGTATTTTCATTAATCAGCTCTTGCTAATTGTGATGAAAAGGAAAGGATGACAAACAACTAGAGCCATGTGGTGGGAAATCATCATCCAAACTCACACATGGCTAAAATATTAACCAATCAATAAATTTAAAGTACTGCTTGATAAAATTTCCAAAGGTAAAGCTAGATTCCATTAAGATATCTGAAACCAGCCATAAAAAATATAATGCTTATAAAGGAAAAGCTATCCTTAGCACAAACCTCTGACTATTGAGACACTAGAGGAGCCACAGCCTTAATCTTAACTGAGAATTGGAAATTGAGAATTAGGAGATGTTGCAAGGTACCATGCCAACATTCTTCATGGAAGCGCAAGCCTCACAGTGTGCAAGTTCTCAGTGATCACCTATCAAGAAACTGAAAATTGGGTTTACTGGCATAAACTACAGTAGGCTAAATAGAGGATTGGTAATAAGACTTAAAATTTGGGAAAATAAAGCTTTTATTTCAGGATTTTTTTAAAGAAGCCTTTTAGAGAACTCAAGTCTTATGGGTTAAAATTGAAAATAATAGCAGTATATAGTGGTTCTAAAAGCTGTGAGTATAAAGAAAATTGAGTCATATTTAAACAAAATGAACTCAAACTTAAACAGATCCCAAGCAACTGCCAGGAATATCCCCAACATCAGTGTAAAACTTCCAAGATTTGCATTTTTTCCAGTGGGAAATTTTTTTTAACTATTTGCAGTAGTTTCCTAAATCATGGGAAACTGCCGCAAAAAACAGGGGCTCTAAAAATGAACTTAAAATTAGAAATGAAAAATGATTCTTTTTATACCCCACCCACCTCAGCATAAACCAGCCAGTCCCCCTGCCCACCCAGCCACTCTCACCCCTGCTGACCTGGGCCCCAATGTCCTCCAGCAGCACCCAGGGCAACCCTGGGGTTCCCAAATTGGGAAAATTCACTAATTAGGAATCCCAAAATGTGAATTCTTCAAGATTGCTCCCCCTCTAAATGTGCTACCTGATTGTGTAAAAATCCAAATGCAGAATCCTTGACACCCCTTAATATAGTAATAATTGATGACCCAAATTCAGTAGCTGAATTTGGGGGCATTGTTGTAACTGTGCTGTTTTAGCAGAGTTACAAGGGGAGAATCTTTGTAAACTAGATAATATTCTTTATTGGAAGATAGTTATTATATAACTATTGTGAATCATGGATAACAGGAACACAATTGTGTTAATCACTCAGTTGGATGGTGAAGAGGGTGGCTTGATCCTGATAATGAGTCAAGCGCCAAATGAAGGTATCCACTGTAAGAGATCATCTTCTGTTCATGTTGTTGGATTTGGAAATTTGAGTTGACTTCCTAGTTTGGCTACGGGTCACTGGGAAGTCAGGTTGCGGGTCACAAACCTGCTTAGTTGAAACCTTGTTGGCGGGTCAAGTCTGCTGTTTTGACACCACCCCAGCTGAAGGTCAGCCTCCTCTGGGGGCAGGTCATCAGGGGCCCAGGCACCGTACTAAACTAGCTTCTGTTTGGTTGCTGGTAGGACAGTTTCTCACTGTTTTTGTTGCGCCTTACAGGGTCTTAGTTGGTCATGATGTAGGACTTTGTCTTGCTTGTGTTTGCTGATTCCTTGCACAAGGTAAGTGTTGTTTTTGTTTACCTTTAAGATGATAACAGGCCCTACTTTTTTGGGCTGTAGCTTGCTCTTGTCTGTGTTCATTACCCAGACCTTGTCACCAACTTTGTATCTATTTTGGATGGGAACAAACATGTTTTACAAATGTTTCTCTTCCTTTTCCAACTGATCACTGTTGGCTTGTATCACTTGAGGTGCTGAACAGTGGGGACCTTGCTGGGCAAATCCAACTTTGGTGTCAGGATTCACCTTTCTTTATATCTTTTATTCCTTTCAATCATTCTTATTCTGGTTTATTTTTCTCCAAACTATCCAGGTTTAGTCAACCAATTTATTTCTCACACTCTGCATCATTAATCCTCTCCCTTCTCCCTTACTTTTACTACTTTTTAGATCTAAAATTAGGCTTTCCCCAAGCCTTTTATCAATATAAAAGTGGTTAATGGTTATTTCAAAATTCCCTTACCTTTCTGCTACAGGATTTGAACCCTGGACCTATACGCCAAGCTAGCAATTTGGTTTGTGAACGCTTTACCTTTCACTATACGCTTAATTCTGCTTCTTCTTAGCCTCAGACCTGGTTTTTCCTTACTTTCACTTGCTTAAACTAACTAAGCATTTGCCGTAACTGTCTTTCTCCTTCTGGTATCTCCTTTATGCTAAGCTTAAATTTTTAAAGTTAGTTTGAAGAAGTTAGCCCCCAGATCTTGTTTTTCCTTTACCAATGGTCAGTAACCTACATAGGTTAAATCTTTTATTTCCAAACTGCACCTCACTTTCTCAAGATCAATAAAAAGGCTTGGTTTACCAGTCTCAACAATAAGTTGAGATTGTTTGACTTGCACCCCAACATTTACTTATTAGGTTTTGTGGCTTGTGTTTTCTTAGTAATTTTTATCTCTTGCAATTTTACTTCCTTCCATCTTAGTTTTATGATTCCATTTGATTATCTTTTCCATCAGTTAGGCAATTTATATAGTGGAACACACACTTTAATTGTTGATAGCTTTAACCCTCCAGTTAGCGCTGATCATTACCCTGACTTAGAAATTAATTTCTTGACTCATTCTTCAGTCATTAAGACTGGACTTTATTTCATTTTATGTTTAATAAATTTTCTTAGTCCCTACTTTACTTCCTATAAACTTTTAGGAGCTTTAGTGCAGTTATTGTTGCAAACCTTAACTACCTTTTTATAATTAACAAACATTAATATTCTTGGGTTAAAGGCTTTAGTTTACAATAATTTACTCCCAAGACTTCAGACCTTACATTTGGTCTCATGAGGGCTTGAATAATATTGGGTTGAGTGCCATAAACAAGCTCAAAGGGGCTCTTCCTGGTGGATCTGTTCACACAAATGCGGCATACAAGGAGTGCAGTTGGTAGCTGCTTATTCCAGTCCTCAGGTCTCCTGGTGGTGAGCTTGGCCAGGGCTTTCACAAGGATACCATTCAGCTGATTAACTTGTCCATTGGTCTGAGGATTGTATGGTGTTGTCACTGTGTGCTGGACCCCATTCTTTGTGAGGTATAAATTGATATTTTCAGAGGTCAATTCCTTGCCCCCATCTGTGATCAGTAGCACTGGCTTTCTGAACTTACTGATGATCTCCTTGCCTACAAAGTGTCAAACTTCATTGCCTGTATGTGTCTTTGCCGCCTGCACTACCAGTCAGCAAGTGGCAAAGTTAATGGCAGTGATGATATACTTCTTGTTGTTGTGTTTCCTGGGCATGGGCCCTGTTGTTTTCTGAGGCGCAAAACAGATACACAATAGGGAATCCTAACCTTAGGATTGGATTTGTACTAAGTCTTGGTTAGAAAGGCAGGGAAGGCTATGTGATTACCTTGTGGCCCTGGTTGAATGATATCTACTAGACGTGGCTAGCAAGGCGCCAAAGTACTTGGAGACACAAAGACAAAAATGTGAATATAACTTAAATTTTATTGGTAAAAGTGAAATGTAGTATATACTGTGTGGTTTTACCACAAAACAGTACATGGACGGTAGGATCACTTGTCACAAGCATGAGTGGGGCAAGTGAGTTGCGCAGAATCAGGAAACTGAACAATTGTATTTCCTAATTTGGAGCCAGACTCATTTTGAAGGGTGAAAACAAAAGAGAGTGACTTGTCCTCAAAACAACCCATTGAAGGCAAAATTGAAACATGGTGAATGGCGGCATTCACAGCATTGCCCCCCTCTAGATTGGCCTTAGGGGGTAGTACTTGCAGAGAAACTTGGCATGCACTTGGGAAAATGGTTGACCACTAGAGAGGAGTTTCACAGTGTACTCAGATCCTCATTCAAAGGTCACTTCCAAAGGCCCAACCCACAACATGTCTAGCTTATGAACGCGTCCTCCTACTCTGTGCTGGTAGTAGAGAATGTGGTCCCCAATGTTGAACTCAGGCAAGGGGGATTGTCCAGCATTGTTGGGAGAGAGCTCAAGCACCTTGATCTTATACACAGACGTGTAAGCAGTAGCCTGTATATCAATGATGCGGTTGACTAGATCTTTGATATGGTCATCAGGGTTCATAGCCTTGTCAGAAGAGAGTAGGCCCCCCCAGGAGCAACAGAGTGGTGGCCTCACGCCCATACAGCATAGCAAAGGGGGAGTACCCAGTGACACAATGTTTGCTAAGGCAATAAGCAAATAGAGCAGTGGGTAAGTATAGATCCCAGTTTATAGTGTCGGAGTAAGTGAGTTTCCTCATGATAGAAACCAGAGTCAAGTTTGCACGCTCAACTGCCCCATTAGTAGTAGGATTATAGGGGGAAGAGTAAAGACTGGTGTGATCCCAAGGTCTTGGCAACAGAGGTTATCAACTTGGCGTTGAAGTTAGTCCCATTGTCAGATAATAACACTTGAGGACAGCTGTGGCGGAAGAATATATTTTGCAACAGAAAGGCGGCAGTTGTCTTGGCAGTGATGTCCTTAGTAGGGCAAGCTTCTACCCACTTGCTAAAATGATCAACAGCAATTAGGATAAAGCGGCAACCAGAGCAAGAGTGGGGGAGAGGCCCCAAAGCGTCAATGCTGACAGTATGAAATGTGTGTTGAGGGGGGACTAGCTTGAACTTGTGAGAGGCAGCTTGAGGTTGTTGAATCTGACAATTGTGGCAACTAGCAATGAAATCTGGAATCAGCAGGCAAATATTTTCTCAGAAATAGTTTTTCTGGAGCCAGTCATAGGTCTGGTAATGCCTCCATGTCCTGTCTCCTTGTGATCTTGAAGCGCCAACAAACAACAAAGACTAGTCTGTACATAAGGCAGTTAGTGGTCTCGTACTTTCTTGAAAAGCTGATTGTCACAAATGAGTGTGTCTTAAGATAGCTTGGATAGGGCAATTTGAACTTCTTCCATCTTGTTCTCCTAGTAGGAAAGATATTCAATTAGTTCATATAGTTGATCAGCCTTAGCAGGGTGTAGCGCAAGGATGGGAATTCTGGACAATCCATCAGCGTTTTGATGTTGAATCCTGGGACAGTGTAGCACAGTAAAGTTGTAGACTTTCAGGCAGAGAGCCCATCTAGCTAGTAGTCCTTCTGGTTCCTTAAGCTGTTGCAACCACTTAAGCAAAGCGTGGTTGGTGACCACAGTGAAATGGGTACCATACACATAATGACAGAACTTCTTGATGGCATGCAACACAGCAAGGCATTCTTTCTCCATTACACTGTAATTCTTCTCATTCTTGTTCAGGACACAAAAAGTATAAGCTACATGGTGATCCACATCCTCATAATCTAGTTGAGCCAAGTTAGCCCCAATAGCCAGGTCACTAGCATCAGTATATAGGATAAATTCCTTATTTAGTCAGGATATACTAGGATGGGAGCCTCTTTGAGTTTTTGCTTGAGGGTCTCAAAGGCTTGTTGCTGGCTAGCAGTCCATTCAAAAGGGACATTACATAACAGTTGAACCAAAGGTTTGCTAGTGTTGGCAAAGTTGGGGATGAACTGTCTATAGTATCCCATCATTCCCAGAAAGACTTGAACTTCTTGCAGATTGGTGGGCAGAAGCATTTTGTCAATGGTCTCAACTTTCTTGATCATGGGGAAAATTCCTGTCTGGTTCACCTCATGATCCAAGAATTCAAGGCGTTCCTTGAAGAAAGCACACTTGGATGGTTTCAACTTAAGGCCAGCCTCTCAAATCTTTATGAACACTTCCTTGAGGTGAGCCAGGTGATAGGTAAAGGTAGCGCTGAAGACCGTTATATCATCTAAGTACACTAGGACACATGAGAGCTTTAAATCACAGAGGATGGAGTCCCTGGCTTGTTGGAAGGTAGCCGGGCATTGCAGAGCCCTTTCAGCATGTGTGTAGGCTCAAATAGTCCCTCAGAAGTGATAAGTGCGGCCTTCTGTCTATCCTTGGGAGAGAGGTCAACTTGCCAGTACCCAGAAGCTAGATCCATAGCAGAGAAGAATTTGGAACCCCCAAGGTGGCGGAGAGCATCATCAATGTGTGGTAGGGGATAAGAATCCTTTTTGATTAAGGAGTTTAATTGTCAGTAGTCCATCACAATACAATGACCTCCATCCTTCTTTTTCAGTATGAGCAAGAGGGAGGCCCATGGACTTTGTGAAGGAGCCAGTAGCCTAGCGTCTAATAGCTGCTTGAGCTCTTTAGACACCTGAGTGTCCTTCACGCAACTGCAACAATATGGTTTAGCACAGAAGGGGGGCGTCACCAGTATCAATCTGGTGAATAACGCCTTTGGCTAGACTATAATCAGTGCTATCCTTAGCAAAGATATCTGAAAACTGATCTAGCAAATTGGGCACCTCCTCCTGTTAAACTGGGGATAGCTGCGGGAAATCTTGCGCAATGAACAAGGATAGGACTTGGGGCTTGTCTTCAGGTAAATTAAAATCCCAGAACGTACCAAAGGGATGTAGTAATAGGACCCCGGGAGCATTAAAAAACTTGCCATAGCCAACAATCTTCCCTCTAGACACATGTATGGGGTGAGCGCTTAAGTTGGCAACCAGCAATTGAACAGGGTCTTTATGAGAGACATCTAAGTTTCCCGGGCAGAGGTAGGGTTTGTTGCGCCCTAGCAAGGGAGGAGAGTATAACTCTAGGAATGTGTGCTCAGGTAACTCATATGATATTTGGGAGTCTAGGATAGCTTGAGACCCAGAGGGAATGGTTACAGCAGAAGTAGTCAGGAGAGGAATCCCCTCAGACGCAGGGCAAGCCATAGGAGGACACTTCATGTTGGATGAGTGCGTACAGTATTTTAGGATGAAAACACCAGTGGGATATTCTAAGGCACATGTCTTGAGGCGCTTCCTGGGAACTTCAACTGGCTCTTCAAAGATCAGAGGGGCCTAATATCCTAAGATAGATAGGTAGCCATCCTTCAAGTTGATGATCCCATTGCACTCCCTAAGGAATTGAGTACCAACTAGGAGGTCATAACTCTCATTCTCCAATACAACAGCAGGCGCGGCCAAGAGTAGCTTGCCAAGCCACATGAGAAGAGCAGAATAAGTCCCTATAGCGCGAGTCATGAATAGCCCAGCTGTGCCATACAACTGGTGGTAGTTAAGGTTGGGGACAAGTTTGAGATTCTTGACAAGCTTTGAGGAGACAACATTAACAGGATATCCCATGTCCAAGACGGCCTTGATTTTCACATTTTGGATGAATATTTCCACATGAGTGGTAGTACAACCAAAAGGAGGGAGGACAACCAGTATGTCCTGGGCTTCTGCTAGTTCTTTGTCCCACTTTTCAATCATGCATCTCAAGCCTGGAAACTTCTTATAGACAGTCTGTAGAGGAAGCAATACTGAGACATTCTTGAATACAGCATCAGCAACCTCAGCAGCTTCTTCAGAGGACCCTACAAGCACGTGGGACATCTTAGCTTGAGTGAGATATGGGCAAGAGACAACCTTCTTGGCTTTAGACAGAGGCTTGGCGGTTGTTATAGTCTTTCCAGAAAGTAACTTATAAGGGATGACAATAGTTTCAGGGACAGCAAGAACTGAATACCCATAGGCGTTAGGATCCTCCACATATGACTTGTCCATTCCAGAGTTGTCAGAGATGTTGTGAAATAGCAGCAGAATGGGAGGAGCCTCAGTGTCAGCAGGCTCAGAGTCAGCAATGGAGGGGTGAATTAAAGGAGACTGGGAAGAATTGTCAACCAAGAGTGTCTCCACCTCTAGATTGACTGTTCTTTTCCCACCTGTTCCTTGGGATCAGCTCCTTTAACCCAAGGATTGGTGCAGATTCGAGAATGATGACCTATCTGGCCACAGTTATGGCAACCTTGGCGTCAAGGAGGACTCTGTGAGCTCATGGTGAAGATATGAGGGCCATGGGAAGACAAACCAGAGGTAGAGGTGGCAAAATTCTCCCACACAACCACTAAAGAATGGGTAAGGTGCATATCCTGCAACAGTGTCTTTATGCTCTTCATAGAGGAAATCATGGCTTTATGGGCCTTAAAGTGGAGACACAGAAGCTAGTTAACCTTGAGGGCTTGGGTGCAAGCCATTTAAACCTCGTGCGCTGTCAATTGTCTGCTTGTTATCAGTTGTTGTCCTTCCATGTAGAATCTATCTGCAAATTCAGCTAGAGTCTCATTAAGTTTGAAAGCAATGTGCATGAAGATGTCCTTCTTCACTTCCAAACTAAGGTCACCACCAAATTTTTTGATCAGAAGCTACTTCATTTCTTCCCAAGTCTTGATGATGGGCAACTCAGGCACTACCACCTCCTGAAAGGTCAGGTGCAGGCAGGTTAGAATGTGTTCCTTCTTAACCTCATCAGAGGCCCTCTTCATAGCAGTTTCATAGATAGTTAGAAAGGCTGCAATAGTAGAAGTTTTGGGGTCAAAGACTTGCTTAAAGGTAGGTTTGAGGTGTGCTTTGGGAGTTGGACCACCATTGTTGCTATTGAGTACATTTATTTCAGGGAGAATTCTGCTTCAGACTTGGAGGGGGGCTGTCTGGCCCACAGCTGACAAACACTCTCCTTAAGAGTAGTAAAGGTCTCAGCAGTGCAGGCACCCATATTATTATCTAAGGTGGTCTGTTGCTCAGTAACCTCTAGGCGCTGGCCCTGTGCTGTTACTACTGTGAAAAGTTCAGTCAGTTGGGAGGTAAGAGACAGACCCATTGAGAGGCAAGGAGCAAACCTGTCATTCACCAAATCAATTAACTCACTCATTTCTTGTACGTCTTTATCAAGCTCAGAGTGATCTTGTTTCAAGTGGTCCACTTCATTAGCTAGAGCCATCAACTCTCTAGCACAGTGAATGTGGGGGGCTCCTGAAAAGCCAGGGAAACAGTCATCCTTATTGACAGTCCCAGTTGGACTAGTAGCAGTTGCCATTATTTTGGGTAATGCAGCAACCTCTTGCTATAAATCTGCAACTTGAGTCGTTAAAGCAAGCACTTGGGATCTGGCTGAGGTGCTTTGGAAGGGTGACCTTGACTGAAAGTGGTTGCTTGCAGTTCTTGAATGGCATCCCATAGCTTCTGTTCTCTTTCCACCAAATCATCAGATGGAGGAGAAGGCAGGACATCTGGCTTGGACATAGACAATTCATGAACTTGAATCTGGAGTATGGCTATGGCAGCAGCAGTGACAACTCTTTCTTGATCAAATTCTTCACAGAGCTTGTGGAGGCCCTTAGCAGCAAGGTCTGCTACTTGTTGTTGTTGATCAAAGGAATAAGCACTGAACTCATTGAGCTGCTGCACAAGCTGTTTGAAATTGGTGAGATAGGTGTTCATGGTGGAGTCTACTTGGGTTTGCCAGGGTTGCTCTAACTAGTGAAACTCATGTAGACGTTCTCTGGCGTATTTGGGGATAAACTGGAGCATTTGCTTGATGGAATTGATCAAACGGGTTTGGGAAGTGACAGAGTTGCACTGATTATCAGATACCAAGAAACAGGGAGTGGATCCACTGTTGATAGGGAGCAAACTTATCCCAGTGATGAGTGACGGCTGCTTGTAGAGACAAAATCTCCTGAACGTGGAGCCCTAACAACATTTGATGGTGGGGTAAGGAAGGTTGTAAAAAGGATGACAATAGGTGCTCAGCGGAGCCAGCCACTGAGAGGAGATGCTGTGGAAATTGTGGAGCCACAATCAATTTTTAGTATCTGCTAGACTGAACTGTAGCTGGAGGCAAGGGATGGTATCATCACGGGCTAACCCAAGGGCTACTGCCATGACTTGTTCCAAGTCAGGGGTACCCAAAGGGTAGGCCACTAGGCAAAGACCACTTGCAAGGTTCAGCACAGTAGGGACAATAGGTGGGTCTGTTATGTCTTTCTTGATAGAAGGACTGGTAATTTCAGGTGAAGTTGGCTCTTGTATAGGAGAAGGAGAAGGACCTGAAAATGTGATTGCAAAAGGGGTAACTGAGGGGCTTACAGCCCCTGTAGTGAGCACCATTTTTGTCAGGACCTGAGGCACAGAACATATACACAACGGGGAATCCTAACCTTAGGATTGAATTTGTACTAAGTCCCAGTTAGAAAGGCAGGGAAGGCTATGTGATTACCTTGTGGCCCTGATTGAATGATATCTACTAGACGTGGCTAGAGAGGCACCAAAGTGCTTGGAGACACAAAGACAAAAATATGAATAGAACTTAAATTTTATTATTAAAAGTGAAATGTAATATATACTGTGTGGCTTTACCACAAAACAGCACATGGACGGTAGGATCACTTGTCACAAGCATGAGTGGGGCAATTGAGTTGCGCAGAATCAGGAAACTGAACAATAGAATTCCCCAATTTGGAGCCAGACTCATTTCAAAGGGCAAAAGCAAAAGAGAGCTATTTGGACTTGAAATAACCCATTGAAGACAAAATCAAAACATGGTGAATGGCGGAATTAAAGACAGGCCCCACAATTTCAAGGGCCCATACCTTGAAGGGTAACTGGGAGTAAATGGGCAACACAGACTTAGGTGAATTGTCTCTTTTTGCAAACTTTTCACACACTTCACATTAGTCAAGGACTTCTTGGACATCCCAATATAGAGTTGGCCACCATGCTTTGTATTTGAGGAATTCATAAAGGTTGCAGCTCTTGGTATGCCCTAAATATCTATGATAGCGTAGAATGGTGTCAACTCTTTGGTGCATGAGGACATAAAGGATGGTGGTCCTGTCAGTCATTTTTTGATGCAAGGTTCCATACACATATGAAAATAAGTGTTTGTTCTTGATGATTGTTTTTTGTTATGTCTGTGGTGCCAGGGGGGAAGCCCTTGTCTTTTTTCCAGAGTACTAGGAGTACCCAGTCTGGGTTGAGCCCATTGTTGCCTCTTGTGGCTCTGACATACAGCCACAAGAGTGTGTCCACCATGGCAAGTTCTGGACCAGGCTTATATTGTATGATCCTATTGAACCTCTCCAGTAGTTCCATCCAGCGGGCTTGACAACAGGATAAGTTTGCTTATGTTTTGAAGTATATGAGCAACTTGTGGTTGGTCAATGCCGTGAATTCCTCCTGCCGTTCTAGGTAACAATGTCATTTGAACAGGAAGTGCACAATTGCTAACAACTCCTTGTCATGTATAGGGTATCAGCACTTGCCATCTGTCAGTTTTTGTGATTTTTAGGCTACAGGCAGGAAATCACCAGCATTGTTTTTGATTTGTAGCACTCCCCCAATAGATGTGTCAGAGGTGTCTGTCTCCATTTGATATTTCCCATCATGTTTGGGGTATTGTAGAATGGGTGCTGTTGTGAGCTTCCCCTTAAGACGCCTGAAGCAAAAATCACGTTAGGGGGTCCATAAAAAATTAGATTTGGCGCCAGTTATGGCAGACAGGGTTGCAGTCAGGATGCCATAGTTGGTGATGAATTGTTGTACATAGACAACCATTCCCAAGAATGTGCGGAGTTCTGACTTGTCCTTTGGGGGTGGCATTTTGCAAACGGCCTGAATTTTCTGGCTGTCAGGTTTAATGCCATCTTTTGAAACTATGTGTCTCAGGAAGGGTAACTTTTTGCAGAAGAACTGACACTTGGAGGGCTTATCTAGTAGCTTATGTTGTGCCAGGGTAGCAAAGACTGCCTCCAAGCCTTTGTGGTGTTGGTCTACCAAGGGGCTATAGTATCAGGATTCTCCTTTATCTTGCTTGCTGCTAGTATTCCTTTCTTGGACACCAACTTTATTCTTTTGGCTCTCTACCTTGGTCATTTTCTATTATTTTTTGCTTCCCTGAATTTTCCTTTCTTTTCCCTTATTCAGTGGGCAAATCCTATCTATTTAACAATTAGTTCCAATTATTCAAGGCTCACCTTTATTTTAAACAATTTTTGAACCCGGAACCTAACACTTGGGTTAGTTTTATCTAGTCCAAACTTGCTTACCTTTTTCTTTTGCTTTGGCTTACGCCAGCAGTCTTGGAGCCTGTTTTTCTGCTCTGTTGCTTGCTCTCTTGCCCTATCTCAAACTGCCAAACAACTCCGTAACCATCTTCTCCTCCCGGTCCCTATTTACCTAGCTTAACTGATTTAAGTTAAATTCCACAATTTCTGACTCTTTCAGCCACTACTTTCTCAAAGTTTTCCTAACCAAAAATGGTTGAACTTTCCATCTCAATTCTTGCATTTTACAAACAAAGCACAACAAAAAGCTTGGTTTTGCCAGTCTCAACAATAAGTTGATATTGTTTGACTTGCACCCAAAAAAGGTACTTGTTAGGTTTTGTGGCTTGTGTTTTCCTTTCAGATTTTATTCTTATCTCCATCTTAGTTTTCATGATTCCTTTTGATTTGATTCTTCACCAGTTAGGCAACCTTTATAGTGGCACTCATAATTTAGTTGTTGATAGCTTAAATCCTCCTGTTAGTGCAGACCATTTCCCAGACTTAGAAATTGACTTTTTAACTAAGTTGTCAGTCATTAAGACTGATCTTTATTTTATTTTCTTAGGGTTAATAAATTGCCTTAGTCCTTATTTCACTTTATATAAGCTCTTAGAAGCCTTAGTGCAGTTGTTATTGCAAACCTTGCCCACCTTTTTATATTTGATGAATATAAATATCCTTGGTTTGAAGGCTTTAGTTTACAACCACCTACCCCAAGCCTTCAGACCTTACATATAGACAATGATGCCGTCAGATATACCAAGGCATACTTGCCAATGTGAGGGGCAAACACCTCGTTCATAAAGGTCACAAAAGTTGACAGAGTGTTTGTCATTCCAGAGTTGAGTACCACACACTTGTATGAGCTGTATTTAGTGCAGAAGGCTGTTTTGGGTGTATATTCCTCCTTAATACAGATTCAGTTGTAGCCTGCGGTTAGGTCAATCTTGGAGAAGACTGTGGCGCTGCCCAAGCCATCAAAGAGGTTGTCAATGAGTGATAGTGGGTAACTATTCTTGATAGTAACTTTGTTTAGGGCTTGGTAATCTGTAACAAGTCAAAGGGTTCCACCCTTCTTTGCCACAAAGAATACAGCAGCACCAAAGAGAGACTGTGAGGGGCGGATGAGTCCTTTTTCCAATGCCTCATTGAGGTAAGGGCGCAGTGTGTTGTCCTCATTTGGGGTAAGTCAGTAGATAGGTTGCGCCTTGGGTACAGCTCCCTTGAGTTGGATGGAGTGCTGTACATGTTTCTCTGGTGGCAAACCTGGCAGGGCCTCCTTGAATATTTCTGGATGGCGGGCCACAATTTCCCAATCCTGAGGTGTGGTGGTATCCTGGTGATCTTTGAAGTGTATGATCTGGTACCAGCAGGAGTCCCAGTCAATTGCCCTGAGGTTCTCTTTCTTGTCAAGAGTTTCTGTAGTACGCACAACAACATGATTGCGTAGAAGTTGGTATACCCAGTCCAGGTAGATCTGGTGGTGGCCCCTTCACGCTTGATGGTTGATACTGAGGTGACCCAGTCTATGTGGGGCTACTCTTTTGTAGCCAGCCCAGTCCAAGTACAATGTAAAATTTGGGGAAGTCAATAACAGGTCCCTGGATGGTGGATTACAGGCTCTCTAGTGCAATGGGGAAAGGGGAAGTCTCTTGTGTCACAGCAATGTGGGGTTTATTGGCTAAACCCATGTTCTTAATCCATGAAGGATTAGTGGTTAACTTGAACTTGTCCACAAAGTTGCTATTGACAAGTGTACAGTCTGCGCCTGAGTCCAGGAGCACTGAGCCAGTGTAACTACAAAAGCAGAAATGATAGGACATCAGTTTATTGGGATGTCTAGTGATGGTGTAAAGCACTGGGTCTTCTGAGGGCACCTGGAGCATTGGGCACTGATCCATGTCCTTGGGTCAGTACTCACTGTTGGGCAAGTCAGGAGTTGTGCAGGGAGATCTTGCTCACTTAGTGCTCTCCCCGGGGGTTTCCCTCATCCTGATTGTCTTGGGTAGTGGTGACTCTGAAGTGGGTGTGGTTTGACTGCTCATTGTTTCTGTTGCTGTGGCTATTTGAGCCTGAGGGTTTATGGCTTGAGTTATTGTTGTTGTTATTGTTGCCAGGAGCAGGTCAGTTGGAGCGTCCAGCTGGGTGAGAATCCTTGGGTCTCTCTCACTTCCCAGTCTTCACTTTATGGAGAGCATTGAATGTTTGTTCAGCTTTCTCTGCCTCATGATAAAGCTCTGCAGGTTGGTCACTTGGTCCAGGTTGACGTGTCTCATCACATGCAAATTAAGTGCAGCATAGTATATGAGGTGTGTAGCTGGTTATCAAAGGCCATGTCTGAGCGGGCACCTAGACAGAGCTCCTTGTATGCCCAAGTGAGCTCCTTTACCGACCCTGTTTGGGTGAGGTTCTTTACTTAGCGTATGATCATGAGGGCAGTGTTCTTCAGCGCAAACCTTGCTAAGAAGTCCTGCTTGAAGATGTCCCAGTCCTTCTTGGTGTGATCCTTGTGCCACTTGTTGCATCAGGTGCCCGCATCATGTGTAAGTTGAATGGATATCTCCGCAATCCAGAAGCGTTGTGGTCATTTCATTTGTGCTGGTTTACTCTGGGCAGATTGAATCCATGCTGTGGCATTGTTGTCATTAGCTCCAGCAAATGATTCCAAGGCAGCGCTTTTTAGTCTTTGGGCTACGTGGGCTAGCATGATGCTTTCATCTGTTGCTCAAGGGACAGTGATAGGTGTTTAAAAGAAACCTTGTGCCAACAAGGCGTTGAAGGCAGAGGCTGGTATCACCATGTTCTGGTATAGCACAACCCTGTCGGGTATTTTGGTACCAGACATGTACAGCATCCAGTCCATTGAGAGGCCAGACATGATTCTATTGTAGATTTTTTAAGCGCAGCAAGTACAGGAAACAGGAAGAATTTTTCAAAATAAGGTAGGATGGAGAACCTACCCGTGCTACCAATGTTGTAACTGTGCTGTTTAAGCAGAGTTACAAGGGGAAAAATATTTAGAAGCTAGATAATAATCTTTATTGAGAGATAGGTATTATATAGTCATTGTGAATCATGGATAACAGTAACATGATAGTGTTGATCACACAGTGGAATGGTGAAGGGGGTGGCTTGATCCTGGTAAGAGTCAAGCGCCAAATAAAGGTATCTTTGACGGAAATTACTGGATAATATGAAGCCGTTTCTAAATGATGGGGAATTACCACCCAAATCCACATAGAATTGATTATTAACCACCAACGCGGCTTCAGATATTTTTTTGTGAAATTCCCAATTGTAACTCCAGGATTAAGTAGAACCAGTATTCCTAACCAGAGTAAACCAAGATAAATGACCTGGGAAAGCATCAATGCATCTTCAGCGTAAAATTCTGGGCATTGAGAAGGGACACAATTTTCAGTTTCAAGAATTGGGGAGAAGCTACAAAATCAGCTGGCATGAAATTGACATTTGGAGGCGCCAACAACAAAGTTCCAGATGCTGGGCCCCA
This sequence comes from Entomophthora muscae, assembly GCA_014839935.2. Taxonomy (NCBI): domain Eukaryota; kingdom Fungi; phylum Entomophthoromycota; class Entomophthoromycetes; order Entomophthorales; family Entomophthoraceae; genus Entomophthora; species Entomophthora muscae. The sequence continues at coordinate 110,456 of QTSX02002879.1, forward strand.
TCTTCCTGAAATGATTTGGTTCAGAATCAGATTGTACGGGATATACCGTAACAGCCTGATCACAGGATGCATTTTAAAATTTAAAATTTAGAACTTGGGATAATTGATTTTTATTGAGTAAATTTAGGAGGACTCAACTCTTAGAGTTGAAACAGGGAAAACTATTCAATATATATCAGAAAAATTGACTAAGCAATACCACCTGAGTCTTGACCTCCTATTCCTTCTACGTCACAAAGTAAGTATCTAGTCCAGGTTGCAAAGAATCCTTGCGTGACTAGTCTCTGACGGCCATACTGATTAACAAGCTCATATCGGGTGACCCTCATATTACGTCAATTTATCAACGCCAGTTTGAAAGGGGGGCTGGTTTCAGTTGGCAGACTGGAGCAGCTGTGACTCATTTTTGATCAACTGTTTGGTTTAAATCTGTTAACTTGGTCAATTTTGATACAGGTTTTTTGGCCTTCCAAGCCTTCTTACTTGGACAGAAAATACCTGGCATTATGGAATCTACCATGACATTACCCTCTGCTTTAGCCCTGGGCACAATACCACCGTCCAGGAGATAGGATAAGGAGAAATTCTTATGGGCAGGTGGGAGTTTCATTGCAGCTAAGGCAAGTTCAGGGTGACCAATAGCAGTGGGATTGCACTTGTAGAACTCATGGATCAGATCTGAGGAATTTGAACAATCATAGTGGGAGACCCATGAGTTTTCAGAATCAGGATAACCTTTCCAAGACACTAAATATTCCAAACAACGGTGGTTCTTGCGGGAAGCCAAAATACAATTTAACTCATACTCAGGTTCACCTTCCACAAGAATGGGTTGGGAAGAGGGAGTCTCTGTTCCTTTGAAGGGAGTAAGAAGACATTCATGGAAGATATGGAAAATCTTGAAAGCAGGAGGTAAATCTAGCTGATAGGCAGAGGGATCAATCTGACGTTCTACCTTGAAGGGACCAACTTGCTTGGGACCTAATCTACAACAGGGAACCTTAAGTTTCATATTGCAAGCATCAACCATGACTAGATCACCTGGCCTGTAAGTTGGCCCCTCCTGGCGCTTATGATCTGTGTATTCCTTGTAAGTTGTCACGGCGGCAGCGAGAGTAACTTGGAGCTCCTGATGGACCTGCTTCAATGCATCAGCTTGATCAGTTGAAGCTTCCACGTTGCTAACCAAACAAGGGCCCATGTTAGAAAAAGGATTTTAACCCACATTGGCATAAAATGGCAATACTTGAGTTGACGTGTGCGGGGCGTTATTATATGTGAACTCTGCCATGGGTAGATTATCACACCAGTCATCTTGTTGTGCATTAGTGTAGCAGCGTAGGTAGACCTCCAAACTTTGGTTTACCCTCTCTGTTTGTTCATCAGATTGGGGATGGAAGGCTGTGGAATGGCATAATTTGATTCCAAGAATTCCAGTAAAGGCTTCCCAGAACTGAGCAATAAATTGAGGACCACGGTCACTTACAATCTCCATTGGGATGCCATGTAAGGAAAAGGTTCTATTCATGAACAACCTAGCTGTCTCCACCAAAGTAATTGTGGTTGAGCAAGGTACAAAGTGTGCCATCTTTGTGAAACAATTGACTATCACCATGATTGCGTTAAACCCATTGGAATTGGGAAGCTCACCAATGAAATCCACCGACACAGATGTCCAGGGTCCCGCAGCAGGCTGTAGTGGAACCAGTAACCCAGTTGTCTTGTTCCAACTGGCCTTGGATCAAACACATACCAGGCAATCTCAAACAAAGGCTGCTACCTGCACAGTTAAACCTTTCCAGGAAAACTGGTGGCAGATTAGTTCCACTGTTTTGTTTTTCTATGAGTGACCAGCCGTTGGACAGGTATGATTAGCCTCCATGATTTCATCCCAAATAGTGCCCTCAGGAACCCACAAGCAACCTTGATGATATAGAACTGAACCAATCTTATGATAACCCTGAGGCTGACCCACTGGGTTTACACATGCTAGCTCTAATAGCCTATCATATCCTTTGGACAAAGGTTGCAGAAACTTGACCTTGGAATACAAGTCCAGGTCTGCACCCTCAGCTAAAGACATGGTAGCCAACGTAGCCGGCAGAGACAGTACAAAAGGCACCACAGCCTTGTCTGGAATCATAATATGTGTGTTAAACTTGTCATCCATACTAACATCTGGGAGATGGGAAGGGTTCCTGCTTAGTGCATTGGCTAAGTGATTGTCAGATCTCTTAATAAACTTGTAGCAGAACTTGTATCTTGACAGGTCACTATGCCATCTGGATTGACGACCCAACAAAACCCTGGGTTGTCAATAATATAGAAGAGCTTTGTGGTCAGTTCTTACTACAAATGGATGACGTGCCAACATAAGATGGTGATTCCAATGCTTTAACAATTCCACAACAGCCAACAATTCCTTGTTGTAAATCATGTAGTTGCGTTCTTGAGCCTCTATCTTCCAGGAGAAATACCCTACAGATCTCTAAATCCCATCACTAGCCGTCTGCAACAGCACACCAGCCACAGCGTATTTAGATGCATCAGTGGAAACCACAAAAGGAAGCTCAGGATCCACATGTCTTAGCACTGGGGAGGACAACAAAAGAGCCTTGACTGCTAAGAAAGCGCTTGCGCACTCTGGCGTCCAGACTAAAGTTGTCTTTCCACTAGCTGAATATAAAGGGGCGGCCACCTCAGACAAGTGGGGGGTGAATTTCTTCAAGAACGTACATGTATCCAAGAAACTACAAAGTTGGGATACTGTTACAGGAGTAGCATACTCTCAAACCGCAGCTTCCTTGTCAGGGGCAATGGTATGGCCATCCTCAAAGATAATATTACCCAGAAAGGTAACCTTAAGTTTAAAGAATTCACACTTACTCCTTTAGATGATCAAGTTTGCTTAGAGAATGCGCTCTATAACTGCCAACAAGGGAGCCTTATGAGACTCCTCATCCAGAGAAAACACCAAGATATCATCCATATATGCAATGGCGCAACCACCTAGGAGATCCCCCAGGACTGAATCAATTAACCGCTGAAAGCAAGCCGGGGCATTCTTCAATCCAAAAGGCATTACACGGAACTGAAAGATACCATTCTTTGTTCTGAATGCTGTTAACCATTACATTTCTTCTGCAATACTGGTTTGATTGAAAGCATTCAACAGATCCAGTTTTGAGAATACCTTGGCCTTCTCAACACACCTAAAGATCTGTGCTTTGAGGGGTAAAGGATAAGGATCTGGAATCATAATGTTATTCAAATTCCTGTAGTCAACACAAGGACAAAGGGACTCATCAGACTTCTGAACAAACAATAACAGGGAGCAGATCAACAAAGCCTTCTTAAAAATGTAGCCTTTTGCCAACATGACATGAGTCCACTCTTCCAAACATGCGTCTTTCTTCAAGGTTAAAGGGTAAATAGGAGACGCAATTCTAATCAGATCAACAGTAACCTTAAAGTCAAAGTCAAACTGAGTGTGCTTGGGAAGGACCTTGCCTCTGGTGGCGTCAAATGCCACAGACCAGGGTTGTAAGCATGCTGGTAAATCCAAACTTACAGGGACAGGGACAGGAAACGATTGTATGGTCTGTGATGATTGCTCCAATTTAGACATATACAACAGCGGAATACAAATAGTTATACCCAAAGAATGTTCCACCTGCAGCTCATTTTTCTCCAGTAAGGTCAATACATTATGATCTCTCCACCAACTCACTCCCAAAATGATAGGATACATCAGGGTAGAGCAAACGGAAAACCTTGCAGTAAAGGACTGACCCGCAACTACAAAAGTAACTGGCTTCTTCAGCTGGAAAGAGGGAAAAGTTTGACAGTTCCCACCCCTAACAAGCATTCCCGGGTGGTACTTGAGTTACAGCAAGTCGGCAGTCTCCACACTCATGAAATTTTTGGAAGCACCTGTATTCAACAAGATAGCTGGCTGATAGATAGTCTGACCATTATCAATGCTACCATAGAACAAGAAGTAACCAGAAGTAGATTTATTTGCAGCAAAAGTAGAAATATTGGCAGGGTCTTGTTTTTCATTGGCAGTACAGACGGCAGCTAAGGAGGCAGGATGCTCCTGGAAGTAACACTCAATCATTTCTTGGACAGCAACTGGAAGAACGGGGTTATTACAATTGATAGGCATGAGGGGCAACTCTTCGGACGTAATCACAGAGGATTTTGCAGGTACAACATGTTGAAGCATTGCCAAGGAACTATCAGGACCAGAGAAATAATTTGGCTTACCAGGGCCTCAGTTGTGGTTAACAGAGAATCCCAAACTGCCAAATCCTGGGCAGTCTGGTCAACTGCTAACCACAACACTGAGAGTTTATTCACCCCGGGAACATCAATTGTACGGCAGTAGGTAAGAAACTGAGGAAGGAATACCAAAAGCGGAGTTGTACCCTGATGGAAGGCGTACAGCTTACAATATACTTTGAGCTCCTCAATAGATACACATAATTTTTTTAACAAGGGGTATAAAGATGCACTCTCAGTTAAAACACGTGGATTGCGCTCCACCGCGGACAACAACCATTCACAGGCATCTTCAGAAACCTTTGTCATCATGTGATAAACTTGGGATTTGTGACTAAGGCTAGAGCTGGAATAAAATGATAATGCTGACAAAACTTCACGCGAAATTTCATCAGTGGGTGGAGCAGGAAAATAATCCGGACACCAAAATAACGACGCGACAGAAATAGGAAACAGAGGGTCCAGTCTCTACAACTGCAACCGGAGATGGAAACCACAAATTAAAGAAAAGCCCAAACTGAAAACTCAGAAATGAACTGATGCAAATAAACATAGTAAACGCAGATATCTTGACAGAGCAGGAGAAAAGAAACACGAATTCATGACAAACTGCTTTCAAAAACTCAGACATAGAAGAGTTGAGTAATGTGACGGAAATTACTGGATAATATGAAGCCTTTTCTAAATGATGGGGAATTACCACCCAAATCCACATAGAATTGATTATTAACCACCAACACGGCTTCAGATATTTTTTTGTGAAATTTCCAATTGTAACTCCAGGATTAATTAGAACCAGTAGTCCTAACCAGAGTAAATCAAGATAAATGACCTGGGAAAGCATCAATGCATCTTCAGCGTAAAATTCTGGGCATTGAGAAGGGACACAATTTTCAGTTTCAAGAATGGGGGAGAAGCTACAAAATCAGCTGGCATGAACTTGACATTTTGAGGCGCCAACAACAAAGTTCCAGATGCTGGGCCCCATCTTCCTGAAATGATTTGGTTCAGAATCAGATTGTACGGAATATACCGTAACAGCCTGATCCCAGGATGCATTTTAAAATTTAAAATTTAGAACTTGGGATAATTGATTTTTATTGAGTAAATTTAGGAGGACTCAACTCTTAGAGTTGAAACAGGGAAAACTATTCAATATATATCAGAAAAATTGACTAAGCAATACCACCTGAGTCTTGACCTCCTATTCCTTCTACGTCACAAAGTAAGTATCTAGTCCAGGTTGCAAAGAATCCTTGCGTGACTAGTCTCTGACGACCATACTGATTAACAAGCTCATATCGGGTGACCCTCATATTACGTCAATTTATCAACATCAGTTTGAAAGGGGGAGCTGGTTTCAGTTGGCGGACCAGAGCAGCCGTGACCCATTTTTGATCAACTGTTTGGTTTAAATCCGTTAACTCGGTCAATTTTGATACAGGTTTTCCGGCCTTCTGAGCCTTCTTACTTGGACGGACAATACCCGGCATTATGAAATATACCATGACAGTATCCACTGTAAGGGATTATCATCTGTTCATGTTGTTGGATTTGGAAATTTGAGTTGACTTCCTAGTCTGGCTTTGAGTGACTGGATAATTGGATTGCGGGTCACAAACCCGCTTAGTCAGAACCTTGTTGGTGGGTCGAGTCTGCTGTTTTGACTACATCTTGTGTGACTTCATTTCGTTTGGTGTTTGTAGAATCTTGCTTCTAGGTTGCTCCAATTTTGTTTCATTTTAGTCCTTCTGTTGATGCCTCAGTTGAGTCCTGATTGGATTATAATATATTCCAGAACAGCATCCATCCATCTCACTTGTTGTGTTGATTCATTTCATTTGTGGTTTAAACTATGCCGCTTGATGTTTGATATAATTTCATATAATGTGCTAGTGAAATTTTATTCATTGTTTGACAGTTCATTTATTGACTGATTTTTTTAAATTAATTGAATCCTGAATCTCGTGTGACTTGGATTCCGTTAAAATCTGGATCACTTCGTTTAAATCTGAGGTATTTTCGGTTGTCGCCATAGCTTTTAAAACTACTGCACTTTCTTGAATAAAGCTATATTGCATCTTATGGTGGTGAAGCTTGTAGTTGGAGGATAGATCTCGTGGATATGATCTGTGATGGCATAACGTGATGGAATGGGATTGAAGAATACATGTCAGGGTGAGGGTTGACAATTGCGTCTAATAACAGGATTTTCAATATCAACCCGGTTCAGTTGTGGTGGAGCTTGAAGGCGTATTTGGCCTGGTATCCCAACCGGAGCTGGCGCTGCAGCTGGGTGATACCCTCGCAATTATTCTGCCACCCGATAACCTTGTCGGTGTTCAAAGAAATACCTAGAGATCTGATTTCAGCCGGTTCCCTTGCAGACGCTGAGTAATGACATGCTACCCAAAGTTCAACTGTATATCCTGTCGAGTAGTCATTGTGTATAGTACTGTTGACCACTTTATAGTAAAGCATTAGAATTCATTACGCTTAGAAACTGTACTGGCATAACGTTGAACAGCGAAATCTGGTGGCGATAGATGACTCCAATAGTATGCAGGAGGATCAAAGTTCGACCGGTAACCCTGACAGGCTCGCAATAGACCTACCGACCCCATCCTCAGAGTGTTTTTGAAAGCAAGGTTTACACTGGTACTTGGTATTTTATTCCAGCGACATACCGTTGTATTACTGCACAACTCGTGCACGAAAGCAATCGAAGATTTTATTAAACCAGTCGATATCCCCAATCCCGGGATTTGACCTCATTGAAGATCGGGGGCACGCCGTTCATTCATAAGCCCAAGGCAACTGACCGAGTGAAGAAACGCGGCAGGTTGAGTATAAATTATGTGAGAAATTAGGGGCTGAGATCACCATGAATTAAACACCAACCGAGGACTTACAAAGATCTGGCTGATCAGAGTTGCTCGCTGGTTGACAGTTGAAAATTCCAAGATTGGACGAGGGCTACATGGTAAACAGCCCTGATTAAAACACCCAGAATCCCGATGTAGCCAAGTTGAAGAAGCTTATAGTATTAATAAGCTCCGATAACTTGAAAGCGTTCTTTATTGACTTCAATCTCCAAATTTAACGATCGACGCATGTTTTTTGAGGGGAAGCTTTAGTTGCACGTTTGAAAATGAAAGCCGAACGAAGTTTTGGCTTGTCTACAGTTGAATTCTGACCCTTTTGATCATGGCAGCAATCTCTATTAGCGGTCCTGATTTTCTCCCGCTAGTTCGGAGGGGGGCTTGGGGATGGCGTCCCCTTTGAATTACGAGCTGGTGGTGAAATTCCTTTGGGATACCAGCTGTCTATGATTCCATATAAAATAAACAAAACGTATTCTTTTGCATCACTTTTCTTTTCAGAATAATACAGAAAAGGTAAATCATCCAACAGTTTTAACAAGGGCGCTGAAAATAAACCTTATGGCGCCATAAATTAGCTATGCACTTTGAGAATCAACCCTTTTTCGCTGGATCGGGCGTTTTAAATCTGTTTAGCTTACAATGTCAAACAAAAACTGTAAACCAAAGCGGATAAAATTATAAGGAAGCTAGGGGTGCAGATCTTTTAGTAGGTCGCTTTATAAAATGCAGATTCGAGCCCACCGATTTAAAGCGCACCAAATCTAAACCTCACTTTTTGAATTACTGCAATTAAAACCGTGATGCACTAACATAAAGTAGCTATAAATTGAAAACAGAAGAAAATGTTCGAACCTATATTTGGAAGATGTTACATATAGAGCGACTTGAAACCTCAGTTATTAAAGGGGAGCTAAAAACATTAAGCTGGGGGCTTTAGGAAGTATTCCACGAGAGTTAGATGGTTGTACGTAAAATTCGAGAAATCATTTAGGAGTTTCAGCGACGGGAAGGGCTGACGAAGCCGGTTCTGCCGATGAAGTTGAGGCTTTTTCATCAGATTTCAGGGCAATCGGAACTAGTTTGGATTAGAGAAAGGATGAAGTCAATACTTACGGACTATACAGAGGATTATAACCAAGATCACAACTGCTATGATGATCTTCAGTTTGAAGTCCTTCCACCACATGGCCTTCCGAACCTTATTAGCACCACGTTTAAACTGCATGGCGTTCTGATTCAAGTTTTCTAATAGCGAGTTTTAGACCCTGCAATTATTCAAATATGCTTACCAGCTTTGTCGTTCAAGGTTTCGAGACGCTCTTGCTTCTCCATGACTTTGTCAATGTTTTCTTGCATGATACCAACAACTTCATCTACTTGCTGCTGGATGAGGCGGGTCTTGGATGAGCCCTGTGCGCCATTACCACCTGCTGAGCCTTGGTTAGACCTGTTTAAGGTTAGATAAGTGGAAAGTAAGTAAATAAAGTGGTTTAGTACATCTCAAAGTAAAATTTTAGAAGGGATATGGGTTACAAAAGGGTGTCGCTTTAAAGGCGTGCGTGGTGCTAAGAGGATTCTGTTTTTGAGAACATAACGGGCTTGATGGGACTTGTTCTTATTCGTCTAATAATTATCCGAAGGCTGAAGCAAATACTCATCTTTAACTCAATGAGGTGAGGTAGAATTTGAGCGACTGCTTTGAATGCTATTCTTATTGGGTAGCCAATGCAATTTGCTGATACAAGCTCCTCAGTTGGACATCAGATTATAAGGTTCTGCCAACGAACATATCCTATCGCCAATTAAACTCCACAACGGCATTGGTGCTTGCCATTAAGATCCACACTTTTCACCGCATCGAATATAAATGGCATGCTAAAAGTGTTTTTTCAAAGGACGTAATTAAAATTATGGAGCTAATCTTGCTATCTCCATAGCTTTTGCTTCGATGGTGGTATGCTCTTCACACCTTTTCACACTGCGCTTACAAAAGCCAGGATTAGCTTATTCAGCAAGTAGGCTTCTTAGTTCTTTAATATTTTATTTCCAATGGTGCCGACTCCATCGATACTATGGCCAATTAGAACCTCCCCTAAATTAAACTGCAGGCCTGCTACCCAATTAGATCTTGAGACTATCCAAGGTATTGTGATTATTAAGATATATACCCGAGCTTGATTGGTTGTTAATTTTACTGAAATCAACTCTACTTACAGGAACTCTTCTTCATCTAAGCCTCAAATGAGACTCCTTGAATATTGAAATAAATATTGAAATCAAATCATACTTTTAAACCTTAAAGATCAAGACAAAAAAACATTCAATTCACCAACCCACTCTTCAAAATCCCCCGCCTGAAGGCAACCTGCTCCTGACGCCGAAAAAACGGACTTTGAGCAGCAGCGAGATGGATTAGTCCGCCACCCTTGCGCATCTGGAATTTATGTTTATACCGCTCCGACCAACCATCCGATGGAGCGAAATAATTCCGTGCGCTGCGTAAAATATCACGAACCACGGGTCAGCCAAAGCAGGAAGGGTGACGGATACTTCTCTCTAGACAACTTTCAATAAAGATAAACCTAAACCTTGGCAAATAATTCAACTCTCCTGAATTTGAAGCCATACGTCTTAGATACCCTCGCTCGACTGTAATGTCATTTTAGGCAGCTACATATATATTTGAGTAAAACAGAATGGGTATTCATGATCGACCTTTACTTTTCTACAGCTCAGGCAGGGTTGGGAAGGTCACAGCAGCTGCGTTTCACAAAGTCACCACCCCATTTTCATCATGTTTTGGGTCCGATCACAGAACAGCCGGCATGGATTTGCTTGCAACTTTTGGAGCTGGTCACAGAGTATAACGGGAACATGGATTCCAAGGACGAGACGTATGATATCATTCTGTGCACGACACTGGATGTAAAACCACAGCAGCTTCAGTTCTCAAAGGTTCATCTTCTAATTACAATTTATTAACGGCTTTATCCATCCGAGTCTCATAGCGATAGTTTTGATTGGACCACAGTTTGTTTTAGTTTATTATAATGAACCCGATCAACTATTTAGACATATAAATATATACCATCATCCAAAAGGAATAGCTTACTTGACTATGATTGGGCACACCACAAAAACACAGATAAGCTTATGCTTGACCACAGCACAACCCATGCAGATTTGTTTTGAGACTTGAAATCACCAAAAGATCTGCAACTAGGGCTAAGGCGGCCCCAGCTTTTTTTGAATTGGAACAAAATATCTCAGATAAACATCTATATAAAAAACACTGGCCTTACCCACCCGATCGGTGACCAGCCACCAAAGCTACCCAGCACATTGTCATGGGAGAAACTTGGCCATAGCACAAACCATGGCAATTCTGGTGCCCAACCCATCTCTAAGCTCAGGTAAATCGGTTCACTAGTAAAGGGTGGATCAACGTCTCACCCTTCTCCTTTACTCTTCTCTCAGAAAAAATCAGGCTGCTATACATTTACTTCAAAGTTATTTAAAGGAATTAAGTTCTCCTCCCAGATGTATAGTTTAAACCCTTTGTATGGCATGGTAAAATTGACCCCCTTAACATTATCCACAGCTTAAATGGTATTTTAGTGGTATGGGATGGGCAAACTTTAAAACATTCAGGTCAATGCAAAACTCTTGGAGTTATACAGAGAGGGTTGCCTCTAACCGCTTTAACAAGCACGTTCCAACAAGTGTACCACATCTCCGAATGAAAAATATATATGCAGCATTGATAAATGTCAAATAAGCCCAACCCAGCTTTTAACCTCAATACTGATCTAACTACAGTTCTTGAAACCACCCTGCTACTGAATATGGATTACTCTAAGGAGTATTCCTGACATGAATCAAAAGTTAACGTTGTCATGTTAGGGCAGGCAAAGAAAGTGACAAAGTATGAGTGGCAGTCTCTTTTGTTAGGAGACTGCCACTTAAAATCCAAAAACTTGGGTTGAGGTTAGGATCAGATCCAAAAACCCAACCTCCATCCCACAGGGCACTGCCGTCTGCCAGCCTGCCAGCCAATTCCAGGCCTCACAGAAAGTGCACAGCCCACCCACCAGCAGTCCCCAGTGCAACCCTGAATGCCAGGGCCCAAAATCAGCCAGACAATGCGCCATATCAGATCGAATTAAAGGGGTGAAAATTGGCAATCACTCACTCGCGTGATTGCCCAATCAGGCCATTGCATAAGGGCCCAGCAATTAGCACCACTATTTCCCAAAATTGGGCCAACACCCCAGAAACGCCTGTACCAAAAGTCACCCAGAAAAAAGCTACCCATCCGAAAAGGTTTTAATTGGCCAAACCCCTCAGAAGTTGGGGGGTCTGGCCTCAAACGCCACCAAACAGACAGCAAGGTTGAAGCCAAGCGCCAGGGCCCAAGAATATCTGGATGCCACCTTTAACCACCTACTCACCCACCAGATGGTACTAATGTCATGAAACCTGTAGCAGCTGACTGGCTGGCCAATAAGGAGCCATCACTAAACCAGCAACCGATTCTCAGAAGTATATAGCTGAGAATTAGGTAAAACGCTCTTTGAGGTTCCTGTCCACCAGTCCCCAAGTGTATCCTGGATCGTAGCCAGGGACTAACTGGAAGGGGTTGTCATTCTCTAGTAAGTGGAAATGTATCTCAGAAATATGTATAGAGGTCAAAATGGGCTTTTATTCACTCTCAGAAGGAAGATCCCCTTAGAAACCTTCTGGTATATGGCCCCAGGGGGTTAAGAAAACAATATGAATTTTCCAATACTAGGAGTCATCCAACAATATATTGGACCCCTTGTACTTGGTCTTTGGCTCCTGCTTCTTAGTCTTGGGCTCCTGCACTTTGGACTTGGGCTCTTTTTCCTTGGTCTTGGACTCCTATGTTCCCATCTTGGCCTCCTGCGGTTTGTTCCATGATCCGGCTTCTTATCCTTAGTCTTTGGCTCCTTCTGTAGCTTTGGTGACCTTTGTAATCCACTTGATCCAGTCCCTGAAGAATCTCAGATAGCTCTCCCTTTTATAGCCTCTTGTTTCAGACCAAAAACTTCTCTTAGAACTCTGGTTCTTCAAAGCTTAAACTATCCTGTTTTTCTCCTTCTATAATATATTAAACCTTTAAACTTATTTCAGCCAATGAAAGCCCTGAATTTTCTGCTTCTGCTCCTCATTTTTTAGGCTTTAACTCTTAAGTTAAAGCCCTTAAAACACTGATCAAATAGACTCCGGCTGGCAGCCAATCACACGCCTCAATTCAAAGGTTTCACCAAAAAGTTTTCCCCGGATGACCCGTCCTTGACCCTGGTTTGAACTCAAGGCTGTCTCGCTCCAGGTAAACAACTGCTCCGTGTTTCAAACGGTTTCGCCGTAATTCCCGTCATGTTTCCCCGGCAAATCTTGAGCGCTTCCACATATGTTTTACTTAGGCAAATTTTGACCCTTCAATTTTTCAACGTTTCTCCGTGTTTCTCTGTGTTTCTCTCAACGTTTTGCGACTTTGAACCTGCTTGCTGCTCGTCCTTTTGCCTCTCCTAGTCGTTCTTGGCAAAATTTGCTCTTTCACTCTCAGTTTCTCCGTTCCATTTCCAGCTTCTTTCCATCTCCCTTCTTCTTTAATTATTCTTTTTAAATAAATTTATAGTCCTAAAAAACTATATGTTATTTTTCCTTCTCTTTCTTTTTCATTATATAATTTTTAATCCTTTTTTAATCATAATAAGGCAGCATTTAATTATTGTTTAACTGCTTCTTTTTATCCATTTTTCTCTCAAAAGACACCAAAATCAGCTCTTTCAGCCTCTTCATCCAGTCTGGCTAGTCCAACCTCTCAGCTCTTCAGTCCTTCACCACAAACTTCTGGTCCTTTAGCCATCCCGCTTTATGATCAGCTAGTCCTGCATCATAATCTTCTTGTCCTTCAACTTCTCCTCAACCAGTTCCTCAACAAATCCTCACTAGGAACCTCCTTTGTTCCTTCTACACACTGAACCATATTGATTCCCACAATTCAATATGAATTAAAAGTCCATCAACTAACCTTCAATGTGACCAAACAGTCCCTCCTGCTAGTTTTCTCTGTTAATTCTGTGAACCACCTCGGTTCTTTAATTCAGTCCCCATTACCAGAACTTGTAGACCCAGGCATGAGTCTACATTGAACTGGTGTTTGGCTGGGCTCTCGCAAGTGGCAATCCACTTAGGCCATTCAACCATAGATCAATGTCTATGTGTTGTCTTTACTCACCCAGGTGATTAAGTCTGAGCTTTCAGTTGCAGAGTAATCAGCTCTACTTCCCAGAGGCCTGATCACACCAAGTTCTGCAGCTTGCTTCCCAGAGCAAGCCCCCTTGGTGACACCTCTGAGCAAGTCTATACCCTCCAATGCTTGCTTTGGGTTCCTCCAAAGCTCCCATAGGGGTATAAACAAGGACACCCTACCAGTCCGTTAGGTAGGGTGCTTGCTCACAGACCTCCTGTAAGTGTATTAGGATACATAGAGCTCTCAAAGCTCTTCCCCTCCCTGGCAGCCCACATTACCTGCCAGGGGTCCAAAACCTACTCCCCCCAGACAGAAAAAAGTTTCCTGCTTGCTATTTCAGTCTTCATCCTTCCGCAGCCACAGTTCCCTGCGAGGTGAAGCACTATAGCCCAAAGCAGCCAATTTCTTCTGCTGGGTGGAGGCAACATCTGCCCCTGGTAGTCCTATGTTACCTACCAGGAAGGCCTTACTTACCCTAGTAGACCATGTTACCTACTTGGATCACCTTCAACAAACAACCAAACTTTTGCTTGGCCAACATTAGCCCCACCTGCAAAACCACCAAACATGTGGATCATCACACACTCCCTGTATTGACAACTCCAAATAGACAGCGGTTAAAATGCAATATGAGTGTCTGATTCCTGCAGGAGCTTATTACATTATTACAAGCCTTATCCTATTGGTACTTCTGAACAGAGAGTGCTTGTATCTATAAAACCTGCTCTGGGAGGCTGAGCAACTTGCCACTGCTTCCGCCCAACCACCAGTTACCCCTGTCCCTCCCCCAGAGCACGGGGCCAGAATTATATCTGGCTTCTGTGCCCTCTTCTTTTCCAAGGGTATGCCCTGCTCTGCCGGCTTGCTCTGCTGAGCTGGCCCATGAGTGCCACTTCAGGAGAACCCTTGCTTGTCACCACATATCTATCCTATGATTGCAGCAAGCTTGGGTCTGCTTACCTTGCCATGCTGGGCCTTGCGGGACAGGTGATTGCCTATATGTGTGATACCCAGAGATTGCAGGTACTACCTGAAGAAGGTATGGCTGAAGGTTGGAGAATTGGAAACTGGTCAAGGCGGTGAGGATTGGATAAACAGTCCTTAACCACTGGAAGACCTTGGCGTGGATGTTGTATCTCCTGAAGCTGCCGGCAAAGTAGGTCAGTACTTAATACAGGGAGGTATCCACTGCAATAGGCAGGGTGGAGTGTGGTGACACCAGAGGAGGCCAGGTACCCGTGCGCAAAGAATTGAGTTGTCCAGGGTCATAGCGGTAATTGTGACCTGACCCTTCTGGTGAAGGCCCAAAGAACTCTGGTCCCTGTTGATATCTTCCAATTCCAAGGCAAGCTGTAAGCACAGCTGTGAAGATGAGGTGATTAATCTTCCTTGGAATGGAGGTGATTGGCTGGGGCAAACTAACTAAGAGGTGACTTGGAAGTTGAGAGTTGAAATTAGCTTTATTGAGGGGATTGAACTCAATAATATCACAAGCTATTACTGAGGAGAGATCTTCTATTTATAGTGCTTCCCACAGTGCAAAGATTTGCAGATGAGAGTGGGAAGCCTGAGATGGGGATCCCAAAAGCTTAGAAGATAGGAATGGCAGTTGGTTTTTGGATAGATGGCCAAACTCTTGTTCCTTTGTTATCTGTTGTGGGTTTGGCCATTCTTGACTGGGACCAATGATCTTTCCTGAGCATGGGGTCATGTGGTGATAGCAGCTCATGAGTTCTTCAAGATCTATTTTTGTCTTGGAAAACATGACTTGGTTGGAGTCTGGATTCAATCTTGTAGCCTGGGAGTCAGGACCCCATTGGCTATGGGGAGAATTATTGCTCACATGTAAAACTTGGGCTTGGCTTTCTTCTGGTGGGCAGTAATTGTTCTTAAAATCAGGGCCTTTTCTCAGGGACTTATTTGATTGGTTGTATTAGGTGAATGTTTCTGATTGGCTGGGTGGTGGGGACTGGGCCCTGGGTGGGTGGATG
Source organism: Entomophthora muscae (assembly GCA_014839935.2). NCBI lineage: Eukaryota > Fungi > Entomophthoromycota > Entomophthoromycetes > Entomophthorales > Entomophthoraceae > Entomophthora > Entomophthora muscae. The sequence goes on from QTSX02002879.1 coordinate 125,896, forward strand.
GCAGTTGGCTGGGGGCCAGGAGGCAAGCGGGTGGGTGGCAGCTAGCCCGCTGGATGCAGGCTGGGACCCTGGGAGCAGGTGGGCAGCTGCTGAGTGCTGGGGGGTTGGTGGAGAGTGCTGGTGGGCATGGCGGGCGCCTGCCTGGATGATAAATTAATCTGGCACTGGCCAAACTCTGTTTTGACTTTATTTTTATTTTTCCCACTCAATAGGGGAATTCACATCAAAGTGTGAATTTTTAATAGCAAAATTCCTTATTTTTCCCCAGCATGGTATCTCAGTTGAAATCTGGTTTATTTCAGGAATATTCCTGATAGTATGGGAGTTTGGCACCCTTGGGCAACTGATGCTGATTGTGTGATGGGGATAGCTCTGGTTATTTACTGGGCCTTTCAGGCCAGACCCGTCCCCTTAATGAAAAGATCCCCTGAGAGCAACCTGGGCCATAGCACAAAGCAAGAAAGCAGAGGCCCTGCCCTTATTGGTTGGTGGAGCCAGGGTATCTCTATCTACACCCCATCTGAGATGGCTACACCCTCCTGTGTGGATTGGGGTGCAGAACTAATGGAAATGAAATCATGCTCCCAACCATAATAAGACCATGGTTTCAGCAACAGCCAGATGTTTGCTGCTAAAAATTCCTGGGAGGCCAAAGGGGGATGGAACCAACTGTACACAAAGCAACAGGCAAACCCAAACGGCCTATTTTCACTAACAAATTTTGAACTTTATTAGAGTAGAGAATGACAAAGCAAGGTCCTTTAAAACTCTTGCATTAATTTAAGAGGGAGGGAATTGGGGTATGAGATTGAATGTCACTAAACTAATTGACCAATGATATGAGCAAATATGGGGCCTTTCTCAAGGCAGGAAAATCTTGACAAATCTTGAATGGACAGAATCAAAAAGGAAAGCTGGCTCAACTAAAAATTGAGGAACCTGCTTTGGACGCAATTATCACTGCTCCTGGCCGCTCTTGCGCATGATGGTTAACCAGGGGTGTCTCTTGGGTGGGTTAGGTGGGGCATATTTGGAATAATTCCATAAGTCTTAATTCAAGGGCTTTTCTTGAGCTTTTTCAGCAACTTTTTAGATAGTTGTTTGGACGCAATTTGATAGAGATTCCCAAGCATTTGTTGGAAATTGAAGTGAAGGCCTGAGAGGAGTTGTAACTTTACACTTTTGGGGTTTTTAAGGAATAGCTTTGCCATGTAATTGGGTCTTCTAGTCCTTGGGATTGGGTTAACAGGACAGATATTTGGAGTGTAGTTGGCTGGCTTAAACACTAGAGTATGTCAAAGACCTAATAAACAATTAGTTTACTTATAATAGCAGTAAGCCTTTACCTTCTTTCTGGAGATAACAACTAAGATAGCTAATATTCAAGTAATGTAAGTCTGTGTGTCTTTATTGTGAAAAATGGGAAGAGTTATATAGATGAGCTGAAGTAACAGAGGAATTATTGTGCAGTCAGCACAGGTACTTTGGATGTAGAGTCACAGGAATTAGGCTGTCAGTGCAAGCAAAAGTATGCATATTCTCTGCACAGTGATCTAGGTGCAGGTAAAAAGCACCTTCCAAATGGGTCAGGATATGCAGCTATATTTTTAGCTTTATGCATGTTTTTTTGCACCCTAATTTATAAAATGCAATTATATGCATCCTAAAGTGTTAACAGAGCCTGTATCATTAATTATCTCTGTGTGTGAGCAAAATGAAGCATGGACTGGACTAGTTTACATCATGACATCAGTATGTGTACATGTGTACGCCTTGCTTTGTACTATAGTGATGTTATTCCCAAGCTACGTCATTTCTGTTGTCCTTTTGCATTCAACTTTGTCTTGCAACAAGCTCTTAACCATGCTGTTCCCTGGCCTTGTGGTTGCCCTTTTAACCCTGTTGTCTAATTCAGTGGCAGGGAATGTTTCAATGTGCTAAGAGTTGATGGATTTGACGGTGTTTGATTAGAAAAAGAGCCAGAATTCACTTACACTGTTAGAAATTTCTCAGCTGTTCAACAAGGAATTAGTGAGCATCATTGTAATCTAGCTAAACCACAATTGTCTCAGAATTTGACGGCTATTGATGGTTCTTAATGATTGGTAAATACCCGAGCCATTGATTTCAGAAGCTAAGTGTTGCTTTGAATTCCAAGTCCAAAACTCCTTATTTGGTATGCCGCAACTATTAGATTGATTGATCTACTATTCTGGGTTGTCAATGTTGTTTCCTGATGTTTGGCATTGTTGTTAAACAGCTCCAAGTCCCAATTATCATGGCTTCTTAATCCCCCACTTATCCTCTATCAATTACCCACCCCTTGCATCACTATATATACTTAGTTCATATTCAAATAAAGAGAGGTTTTCCCTATACTCCATTGTTCAATCCCTTACTAAGGTTTTTATTACCCTGCTATTCAGGTATAGTGAAAGAACCACAATTTGGGAACTGACTTACATCTTAAGATAGATACAAACAGTCTAAGTCATAACACAAGGACAGTCTTTATTAATAATAGACTGAAAAGATGACCTGGCCCATCTTCTCATGTTAATTAAGAAGCTCTCTATAATCTTCCAAGAAAGATACTGAAGCAGAATTAGAGCAGTGCCACAGGTGGCCCATCCTGAGATGATATTTAAAAGGAAGACATCATGTGGCTAAGTATAATAAGGGCATTTGGCCCAAGGCATCAGTCAAGTGCATAGAGCAGAAGCTCCCAACAACTGCTCTCCTTAACAAGTGAAGACATGTGCCTTCCTAGGCCACAACTCAGGGCTAGCAGGCCAACAGATGGTTTTAGAAATGAAAGGAGATGTGGTTGTTGAATTGTTGATTTAATCTAATCTGATCTGTCCCAAGACAATAGACTACTAGGCCTTTTATCTTAGAGAAGTTGGCCTGGTGACCCAATCCTTAATGGATTCTCCTAAATATTACTAAGTCAATGGTTGATATGATGGTCCTCTTAGTTTAGGATATACTGATAGCTATAATAATAAGCTTCATATGTGAGAGCCCTTTTGAGGTGTGCTCATTAATTGCATGGTGAACACAAACTCCCTCTAATGGAAATATTAGTTCATTTTATGACAGGATTTTTTTGAGGGAACTTCATTTTATGACAGGAGCTGGTCTGGTATTCAATTTATCAATTTCCATGGCCTAGATGGACACATTTTATGTTGAACTTGGCTCTGGACTGCTTGGGCTGTGTACCCTTTTTTATCAGTTGAATCCTTTAATTAGTCAATATACTAAAATCCTGATATGGATCATGACATTTTTACTATTAACTTAATATATTTTACTGTGAGGAAGAGAAGAAACCATGATATAAATTTCAACCTAGCTTAGCATCTTAGTTATCTTGAAGCTAAAATTAGCCACCTGGAAACCTTGTGTTTAAGTTGGATCAAGAGTAAGATCCAAGTTAGACAACATTAATCATCTATAGAAGATTTATAGCAGCTCTTATTCATATGATAGACCAAGATATTATATCCTAGCTGTATAAAGACTCTCACATGGCCAATGTAATGCATCTGATCTTTATCCTTATTCAAACTTAAAAGGGCTACTATCATTTTTATATCTTGATATATTCTAAATAATTATATGCATGGAAATGTAGACCTTTGAAGCTGAGCTCTGATAGGCAATGGTGATAATATCAACTAAGATAACTATGGATCTGAAAATCCTACCCATGAATTTCTGATTGGTCCAAATCTACAGAGCTGGGTTACTGCTTGCAAGCTGAGGATTGGGTTCTTACCAAGCTTTATGGGAAGTTTAGTTTGGTCAGACCCCATTGAAAATCAAATGCTTAGCTCAAACTCACTGATTTGTCTTTGTCATCCTGCTTATATACCTTTTTGGGGCATACAATCCCCAGCAGCATGGTAGTATATGTGGTATCAAATCCTGAAATCAGACCATTGATAGCCACCTTGATTATCTCTAGCATTTTAAATGCTTGAGGATAGAGACCACTTGCAACACAAGCACAAAAAGAGTTTTGCCAAAATTTTATTCAATAAAGGGCATGTTGATGACGTTTTTTCGTTATGCTGCAATAGGGCTGCAGCGGATCTGAAACGATAGCTGCTTTAAAGAAAGCAGACATTTGTCTCAGATATGGAAATGATTCTGGAAAATTGTACACATCTACAGAAGGATTTTTTTTAGATTTTTTAAATAAAAATTTATTTTTTTCTTTCAAATTTTAAAATGAATAAGATAAGAATTTGAATTCGACTTTTTAGTCAACAATATAATTTTATTAAAAATATATAGAACCTAGCTCTTCCAGAAAAAAGAAAGCCATCTTTTTTTTAAAAAAATTCAGATTCCCCTAGGTAAGGGGAATCTAAAATCCAAAAACGCGACAGATGAGAAGTGCTGATTACGGTAAATATTGTAATCAGCACATTTTTAATCCGCCGCAGCCCTATGCTGTAATAAAAGCAATTAGCAAAATTTAAGTAGCTTTATAAAGATTACCCCTAAATTCAAGAACCACTTATATTTTTAAAAGTCGGGGTTAAATTTAGATTCGTTGCCAAAATTTAAATCAAGTTGGAATATACTAATGATCAGGTTGCTATTATATTGGGTAGCCCAAACAGGACTTGCGGAATTTAAAACACTTGTATTTCTTTCAAACCGACAAATGTTAAAAACACTTTGGATCTAAATAAAAGGCGGCATTGGCGAAAATGTATTTTAAAGAGATGTGCTGAAAATACTGGTACTGTTTGATTCAACGTGCTAAATAAAATAAACTTTGGCCACAAAATTAAGTCAATTAAATTTAAATCTTGATAAATTTGAGATCAGCATTAAAGTTACCCTAATGCACTGATGCTTTTGATCTGCTACTTGATGGAAGCACCAAGAGAGACACTTTGTTAAGTCTGGTAATCAAAATATGGCAAACAAAGCTCAATCACAACTATCGTATGATTGCCAAAAGTTTATGAAATCTCAAAATAAGTCAACTAGAGGCAACTTCATCGAAGCTGATTGGCTTCCAACTTTTCAAAGTGAGCGCGAGCCATACGGATGTTCATCAAAGTAGCAGCAGATTGAATCGAAGGATCAGCCATGACAAGAAGCACATATGTGTTAGGAGTAAGGACATCCACAAAGGCAGTGAAGGTGGGATGTCTAAACTCCATTGACTTAAATTGTACTTGGGATTTTGTGCATGACTGCTTAAATTGCTTGATGATGTTGGAAATCTTCTCAAATCTATGAAGATCTGGGTGGCGACGATGAGAGTCAGGAGGAGCGGTGTGCGAAATAACAAGAAATGTGGTTCTCTCAAATAGAACAACTTCTTCTGCTTCACAGAGAGAGGCAAATCGGCCAAGATGGGTTTCCAATAGTGAGACATTGGGGACAAGAGTGTATACAATGGATGACCAGGCTTGATATAAAGTCTCATCCCAAATCGATGTCCGGAAAGCCTCAATTTGCATCGGATGGGACCGAGCTCTGAGCTCTTGGACTCTTTCAGCAAAAATCTGGTCTCTCAAATCTTCTTGGACAAGATCCATCTTATGAATCAAAGTGAAAACTTTGGCGCCCTGTGAGTTTGCAGCCATGGCTTCAAGACAAGTTTGATAATATTGTAAATCCTTTTCAATATCTCGTGATTCAACATCAAAAACATAGATTAAGACTTCAACATTGCGAAAAATATGATCTCGCTGAGAAGTAAAGTAGTTTTCCATGAAAGCCTCTTGGCCTCCACAATCCCATAGATTGAGAACCAAATTTCCCAAGAATCGCACATATGAGAATGTTCTACATCCACTAAAAAAAGTTTTAAAAAAGCCTCAGGACTAAAGGCCAATGTTTCTTTACTGTTCAAGATAAGACTTACATGTGGCACCAAGTCTTCGGGTATCTCGTGCAATATAATTTGAAAAAATGATGGATCTCATCGAGGTTTTTCCAGAACCTGACTTTCCCATTAAAAGCACCTAAATAAAAAACCAGATGCCATAAGGTTAGCTTGACGCTTTGGTAAAAAACTATGGCTTTAGGTTTAAAATAAATCTTCTGAAATTATGTCTACATTTAAAAAAGCACAACTGAAACGACTACCTTTTTCTTCATTTTGGAAGGGGAACTTCAGCAGACTACCTTTAAAGCGGTTTGAGTTTTTGTTGAGAGTATAGCAGTAATTAAGAATTTATCGAGTAAAAATAAAATATCATGAGTGAGACCAGTCAAAGTGGCAATCTCTAAACTAAACAAGGAAAAAACATCCGTTTTACAAGAGGAGAAAGTTTAAGTGATTTACGAGGCCTCTTTTAATTTAAATAAAAAATAGTTGGATATTGGAATTAAAAGGCCACCATGAAGCTGAGAGGAAGGAACACCAATGACAACTTTTAAAATGCGAAGATATCAAACATTATTTCAACAACAGTGCCTAAAATACCAATAATATTCGTATTACTTGGACTTTTAAATGGAGCTTAGTTGATGTTGCTATTCAATAAGTCATGGTTAGTTATCCTAGTTTTGTTTGGTCAGAAGGGCCAATAAACAGGCTGATATTTTACTCCGATTGGATTCTCGCTTATTGAAGTTTGAAGCCTAAAAATTACAAGCTCAGCCATGATTGTTTTACTTTGGCTGAGGACCAGGTTTGTATAAATTAACTTGGCAGGTAATCCATCCCAAAAACGGCATCCTGAATCAAACTATCTCGGATTATGCCAGCTTGAAATAAGCTACCTTGATAGTAATAGTAAACATATCATCTCAATTTATGCTACTGAAGAAGTACAACCTGCTTGATAAAGTGTGGGATTGTCCGACACAACAGCTGAATCTCAAATTATAAATGCAAGCAACTCAGCTGAGCCAAAAATAAAGTATTTGGTATGTCATTTTCAGCTCCTGGGGACGACATCCAGGAGGACACGGCGGGAAATCTTTATAACGAAAGATTTGAGGTTCGAAGCTATCCTTGGGTTAGCCTTCAGAGCAAAATTAAGGGCATGTACCTTCATTTCCTGGAATACAAGATGAGGAATTCCTTTTGGCAAAAAGGAAAGGAAAAAGCTTGAAGAATATTAAAGCCAATGCAAATGTGGATAAACTTGTCTTTATTAGGAGAAATGATTCTACTTAAATAGTAGACAAGGGACGGTGATCACTCATTAGAACGACAGAGTGGCTGAGGGGGTCATACTGGGATGAGGTCATACCAGGATCAGACAAGGGAAGGTATGGTGTTTTGGAATGGGTGGATATTGGCATAGACCCATTTACGTAAGACAAGGAATTCCCGAACTTGAAAGTGAAACCAGCCAAATCTTTGCAGCTATCATTATTCAAAGGCCATATCAAAATAGCATTAATGGTGCAATTTCCGACATCTCCCCCCTCAAGATTAGACACAGGGTGTTGATATTTGCGGAGAAATTTGGAGTGAACACAGGCAAAAGGACGTCCAGAAGACAGCAATTTCACGGTATACTTGACACCTTTTTTAAAGGTGACTTCACAGGGCCCAATCCAGAGGGAATCCAGCTTATGAGCTCTACCACCTGTACAATTCTGATAGTAGAGAACCAAGTTGCCTATTTGATACTCAGGGAGGGGGGCTCTAGCAGCATTGGACGGGGAGAGCTCCAGGGCCTTAACCTTGTAAGCAGTGGAGTAAGCTGTTGCTTGGATGTCAATGATATGATTGGTTAAGTCTTTAACATGGGCCTCAGGATTTGCAGGCGCATCAACTTTGATCAAGGGGGGTCCCAAGATTGAGGGGGTGGCGGCTTCACGTTCATACAGCATGGCAAAAGGGGACTGACCAGTTACTTGGTGTTTACTAAGTTGGTAAGCAAAGAGGGCAGCAGGGAGGAACATATCCCAATTGGCAGCAGTGAATAAGGAGAGAACTTGAGGATCGCCTTCAGGTAGATTGAAATCACTAAAAGTTCCAAAAGAGTAGAGGGATGCCACTTGTTCTGCCCCCAGTATACAACCATGCCCTATAACCTGGCCTCGGGTCACCTGCATGGGCAGGGCCGCCAGGTTGGCAAGCAGTAATTGTACGGGCTCTTTGTGGGTTTGATCTAGGATCCCTGGACACAGTCAGGGTTCTTTACGGCTTAGGGATTCAGGTGAGTAGAGTTTCAAGAACAACTTTTCAGGTAGCTTGTAAGAAATCTGATAATCAATCACCACCTGGGAGCCCAGAGGAATGGTGATAGCTGCTGGGGCAAGAAGAGGTACCCCTTCTTCCGCAGGGCAAGAAGAAGGAGGGGTGCACATGTTGGAGGAGTAAGTCCTATACTTGAGAGAGAAGATACCCGTGGGGTACTCAAGCACACAAGTTTTAAGACGTTTTCCTGGAAGGCGCGGAGGTTCCTCAAAAATCAAAGGGACCTCATGTCCCAAGAGCAAAAGGTATCCATCTCTTAAATTCACAATCCCATTATACTCTCAAAGGAATTGTGTACCAACCAAGAGGTCATAGCTTTTGTTCTTAAGGACTACAGTGGGGGAAGCAATGAGGAGTTTCCCAAACCTCATGGGTAGAGCAGAGTAGGCACCAATGGCCCGAGTTTGTGCCATGCCAGCTGTGCCATACAACTGAGTGTAGTTGAGGTCAGGGGCCAGCTTAAGTTTCCTCATTAGTTTTGGAGATACTACGTTGACTGGAGAACCCATGTCCAAGATGACTTTGATTTTAACCTTTTGGATTGATACTTCCACGCGGGTTGTATCTTTTCCAGAGGAGGGCAAGACTGCCAGCACATCTTGTGCAGCCTCTAGCTCTTTCTCCCATTTAGCTATCATGCACCTTAAAGCAGGAATCTCTTTATACATAGTCTGCAGTGGGAGAGATACAGTTACATTTTGGAAGAGAGCTTTGGCTAACTTGGCTGCTTCCTCAGAAGAATCAACCAAGATAGGAGGTTGATGAGCTTGAGCTAGGTAAGGGCGCGCCACCATGGCTTTGGCTTCATTTGAGGGTGCTTGAGGAGTGGTGGTGGTCTTCCCAGAGCGGAGCTTGTACAGGACAGAGACAGTTTCCAGAACAGCCAGGACAGAATAGCCATAGCTATCAGAATCTTCACTATCAGAATCTTCAGGCTCAGAATCACTGGAGAGATTGTGAAATAGGTGAAAAATAGTTGGGCCAGAGAAAGACAGAGCTTTCTCATCAGAAGGAGGATCAGGGGGAGACAGGGGAGATTGGTCAGCAGAGAGTGTCTCTACCTCTAAGCTGACCTTTCTTATCCCGCTTGCTCCTTTGGGTTGCAACCTTCTACCCAAGGGTTGGTACAGGTACGCAAGTGGTGCCCTATTTGACCACAGTTATGATATCCTTGTCTCTTAGGCTGTCCATTTGAACCAAGAGTCATAATGCACAGAGTACAGGAGGTGGTTCCAGCGTTGCTGGTTTTATTTTCATAAATCACAGTGCCTCTGTGGGTCAAATACATGTCTTTAAAGAGGGTCTTAATACTATTCATAGACTTAAGAGAAGCTTTGTGCGCCTCAAAGTGCAGGCATAGGAGCTGATTCATCTTCAAAGCGTTTGAACATGCTGTGGAAGCTTCACAGGAAGTTAACTGACAACTGATGATTAACTGTTGTCCTTCAATATAGAAGCAGTCAGCAAACTCAGCCAGGGTTTCCTTGAGCTTAAAGGCAATGTGCATAAATGCATCTTTCTTTACCTCTAATCTGAGAGCTCTACCAAATTCCTCAATCAGGAGGCATTTCATGTCCTCCCAAGTGACAATGGAAGGGAGCTCAGGGACCACAACTTCTTGACATGTAGGATGTAGGCAGGTAAAAATATGCTCCTTTTTAAGCTTGTCAGTAGCCCTACACATTACAGTTTTGTAGATTTTCAGAAAGGCAGCAATGGTAGAGGTTTTATGGTCAAATATCTGCTTAAAGGAAGGCTTATAGTTGGGGTCAATGAACAATGAGGTGGATTGGCTGTTGTCACCAAGGTTGATAACATTGATGTGAGGATTTCCCTCAAACTCAGATTCTGCAAAAGGTTGTCTAGCCCAGAGAAGTCAAAGTCTCTCTTCCAGGGTTTCCAGAGTAGAGCTGTTTTATCCACTGATATCCCTAGCAGTAGAGGCAGCAGCTCCAAATTCATCAATCTTAATCTGTTGCACAGCTAGTGTACCCGCAATCCCGTTGAGGCGAGTGGTCAGGGAAGTGGTCTGGGCAACCAAGGGGATGACCTGTCTATTCATTGTCTTGGTAAAGAAGGAGAGGGTTTGTATCTCTCGTTCCAATGTGTCTTGCCTATCAGCTACATCATTTGTTACTTCTGTAAGCTGATCTAGTGCACATGCGCAGTTGACCCAGGGTTGACCTTCCAAACCAGGGCAGCAACCATGGTTACCATGAGCGGGAGTATTAGCAACTTCACCTTCCTCTTCATCTTCAGAGTCAGAGGACAAGTCTTCAGAATTAGAGAGGTGTTGCCTTAAATACTCAATTTCACCTTGCAAAGTAGCTACTTGATCAGTGAGCAAAGCAATGTGAGGGTCAGGCATAGGTCTGACTGGAGGGGGGTTATGAACAAAAGATTGACGCCAAGTGGTAGCCTTGAGCTCGGCTATTGCTTCCCATACCTTGGCTTCAAAGTCAGATGGGACCTCAACAGGAGGAGCAGGAGGAGTCACCTCAATAGATGCTACTCTATCATCCACATAACTTTGCACTTGGTATAGAGTGTCACCTAGTGAAGCCTTATCCAGACCATATTGATGCTGCAGATGGCAGCCCCAAGTATCAACATGAGCTCCAACCAATTCAAGTTGAGAATTAACATGCTCTCTGAATTGGTTAAGTGCGCTAACCAGAGTCTCAAAATCCTGGCAATGCTTTAGCAGAGAGACCTCAATTTGTCCATGCCACACTGCTTGATGCCCATCCAATTTTCATAGTCAATCCTTGATGTATCCAGGGAGCAAGGAACAAAGGGAATTTAGTGAGGCAGTTAAGTACTTCTGGGAGGCCAGAAAGTTGCGCTGGTTATCAGAAATACACACAAAGAGACTGTGGGACCATTCTTGATATGCCATATTCTGAGCATGGTTTTTTGAGACAGCGGTTGCTACAGCATTTAAAAGTTGGTTTTGGGATCCTAATGCAAGTTGATTGTGAACCAGGGCAGGTTGGATGGACTGGTTGACTAGCACACCAATTGTATCCATGGGCTATATCAGCGCAGGGGGAGACCAAATCCAAGAGGAAGGAATACATGTCTTTGGAAGCATACCCGGGACAGAGACCAGGGATAATATGCATTGCCACAGTGCCATAGTGAAGCAGGGAGCAGGCGGCAGCACGAGATTGCTTGTAGTTAAGAGAGAAAGCTGAAAGGGGGCTCACACAGGCCTGGGGGACAGCACCAATACCATAGGAGTTGAGGGGGCATTGGTGATGTCTTATTCTAGAGGGGGACTAGAAACTTTAGGTTGTTTGGGCACTTCAGAAACAAAGGGAGAAGAACCAGATTATGCACGTGGGAACGGGGTAACCAAGGGGCTTGCAGCCCCTGTAGTGAGCACCATTTTTTTGTGTTTGGCTCCTGGGGACGGCATCCAGGAGGACACAACAGGAAATCTTTATAACAAAATATTTGAGGTTCAAAGCTAGCCTTGGGTTAGCATTCAGGGCAAAATTAAGGGCACATACTTTCATTTCCTGGAATACAAGATGTGAAAGTCCTTTTGGAAGAAAGGACAGGAAAAAGCTTGAAGAATATTAAAGCCAATGCAAATGTGGATAAACTTGTCTTTATTAGGAGATTTGATTCTACTTGTATAGTAGACAAGAGATGATGATCACTCATTAGAAAGACAGAGTGGCTGAGAGGGTCACGTTGGGATGAGGTCATACCAGGATCACACAATAAAAGTGTGATGATCCACATGTTGGATGGTTTGCAGGCAGGGCTAATGTTGGCCAAGAAAAATTTTTGTTGGTCATTGAAGGTGAGCCTAGTAGGTAACAGAGGGCTACTAGGGGTAAGTAGGGTGAGCCTAGTAGGTAACATGGTCTACTAGGGTAAGTAAGGCCTGCCTGGTAGGTAACATAGGACTACCTGAGGCAGATGTTGCCTCCACCCAGCAGAAGATATTAGCTGCTTTGGGCTTTAGTGCTTCACCCTGCAGAAAACTGTGGCTTCGGAAGGATGAAGACTGAAATAGCAAGCAGGGAACTTTGTCTTTCTGGGGGGAGTAGGTTTTGGACCCCTGGCAGTTAACACAGGCTGCCAGGGAGGAGAAGAGCTTTGAAGGCTCTACGTACCCTAATACACTTACAGGAGGTCTGTGAGCAAGCACCCTACCTAATAGACTGGTAGGGTGTCCTCGTTTATGCCCCTATGGGAGCTTTGGGGGAACCCAAAGTGAGCATTGGAGGTCATGGATTTGCTTAGAGGTGTCACCAAGGCGGTTTGCTTGGGGAAGCAAGCTGCAGAACTTGGTGTGATCAGTCATCTGGGAAGTAGAGCTGATTACTCTGCAACTGAAAGCCCAGACTTAATCATCTGGGTGAGTAAAGAAAACACATAGACATTGATCTATGCTTGAATAGCCTAAGTGGATTGCCACTTGCAAGGACCCAGTCAAACGCCAGTTCAATGTAGACTCATGCCTGGGTCTACAAGTTCTGGTAATGGGGACTGAGATAAAGAACCAAGGTGGTTCACAGAATTAACAGAGAAAACTAGCAATAGGGACTTTTTGGTCACAGCAAAGGCTAGTTGATGGACTGTTAATTCATATTGAATTGTGGGAATCAATATGGTTCAGTGTGTAGAAGGAACAAAGGAGGTTCCTAGTGAGGATTTGTTGAGGAACTGGTTGAGGAGAAGTTGAAGGACAAGAAGATTATGATGCAGGACTAGCTGATCTTAAAGAGGGATGGCCAAAGGACCAGAAGTATGTGGTGAAGGACTGAAGAGCTGAGAGGTTGAACTAGCCAGACTGGATGAAGAGGCTGGAAGAGCTGATTTTGGTGTCTTTTGAGAGAAAAATGAATAAAAAGAAGCAGTTAAACAATAAATAAATACTGCCTGTTTATGATTAAAAAAGGATTTAAGATCATATAATTAAAAAGAAAGAGGAGGAAAAATAACAAATAGTTGTTAGAACTATATGTTATTTTTAAAAGAAGAATTGAAGAGGAATTGAGCCAGAAAGAAGCTGGAAAAAGAACGGAGAAACTGTTAGGGCAAAAAAGCAAATTTAGCCAAGAACAACTAGGAGAGGTAAAAAGACAAGCAGCAAGCAGGTTCAAAGTCGCAAAACGTGGAAAGAAACATGGAGAAACGTTGAAAAATTAAGGGGTCAAAATTTGCCTAAGTAAAACATATGTGGAAGTGCTCAAGATTTATCAGGGAAACATGATGGGAATTACGGTGAAACTGTTTGAAACACAGAGCTTTTGTTTACCTGGAGCAAGACAGCCTCAGGTTTGAACCAGGGTCAAGGACAGGTCATCCGGGGAAACCTTTTTGGCAAAACCGTTGAATCAAGGCATGTGATTGGCTGTGAGCTGGAGTCTATTTGATCAGTGTTTTAAGGGCTTTAACTTAAGAGTTAAAGCCTAAAAAACGAGGAGCAGAAGCAGAAAATTCAGGGCTTTCATTAACTTTAGTAAGCTTAAAGGTTTAATATATTATAAAAGGAGAAAAACAGGATAGTTTAAGCTTTGAAGAACCAGAGTTCTAAGAGAGGTTTTTGGTCTGAAACAAGGTGCTATAAAAGGGAGAGCTATCTGAGACTCTTCAGGGACTGGATCAAGTGGATTACAAAGGCCACCAAAGCTACAGAAGGAGCAAAGGATCAAGAGTAGGAAGACAGAGCTAGGAACAGACTTCAGGAGCTCAAGATGGGAACATAGGAGCCCAAGACCAAGGAAAAGGAGCCCAAGACCAAGTACAAGGAGTCCAAGATATTGTTGGAAGACTCCAAGTATTGGCAAATCCATATTATTTCCTTGACCCCCTGGGCCATATAACAGAAGGTTTCTAAGGGGATCTTCCTTCTGAGAGTGAATAAAAGCCCATTTTGATCCCTATACATATTTCTGAGATACATTTTCCCTTACTAGAGAATGATAACCCCTTCCAGCTGGTCCCTGGCTACAATCCAGGACACACTTGGGAACTGATGACCAGGAACCCTACAGGAATGTATGGTGTTCCAGAATGGGTGGATATTGACACAGACTCATTTATAGAAGACAAGGAATTCCTGAACTCAAAAGCAAAACTAGCCAAATCTTTGCAGCTATCATTATTTGAAGGCCATATCAAAATAGCATTAATGGCGCAATTTCCAACATGGTAAAATCTACCAATTTATTTGGAACATTTAGATCTATTTAAACTTGCAAACTCCAAATCCCAAGTACAGATAGTTCAACTTGATCACACAACAAATCAAACAAATACAGGATATATGAATCAGAAATGCGGGATTCTAATGTACAATTTGATATTCCCTGTAAGTCTAACGGATCACAGACAACATGCAATTATTAAAAAAAACATGAAAATGCAGGATTGTCAAATCCAAGGACCAAGATTCAAATAATAAGTGAGGTGGATTCAAAGCTGATCTAATTGATGACTATCTCAAAGCAGAAGTCAAAGGATCCATTATGGATTTAAGTCAATTCTTTTAGGGATCTTTGTTACTCTTTGTCATAGCCCATACCAGAGTCTGGCTGGACTCCCACAGGTAAGCAGGCTGGGCCTGAAAGGTCATGTACACAATTGGCGCAATCCTGACTATATAGTTCACAGCAGTAGCTAGGGGGCGCCAACTTCCAGTATGGGGCACAACCTGATTGGCCAGCCCTAATACTGTAAGGTAGACAAACCCCAAATTACTGAAGTCTTGGGAAGGATGCATACTGTGCAAGGGGAGAAGGAAGATAATCTCATTCATGATAGTTGGAATTAGGCCTCTAGAATGGCCAGGAAGAAGATCCAGGTGGTGAGGGTGGAAGAACTCCAAGTCAATGGCACAAGATAGCATAACCAGGTGGACAGGAGCAGAACCAGGATGGAAAAGATAGGCACAGGTGTATTGTGTAGTAAATTCACAAAGTGATTCAAGCAGAATAATTATATTGGTTCAAAAATAGATAATTACTGCAAGAAAATAATGGGATCTGGGCATAAATTTGTTTATTTTTATGATGTCAACAGTGAGGAAGGCTTCTCCTCCTCACTATTTATACTTACTGAAGAATACTTAGCCTTTTGTGCCACCAGAGGCCTGATGGCATCATTTTCAGTGATACTTGAAAAATGGTTAAGAAATTGTGCACTGGGACCTGGGGAGGGAAGTGCATTGGCTGTTTCTTCATGGTCATGGGTTTGGCTGTACCATGCTGAGGTGCCACAGCTATCATTAGAACCTGCAAGAATTTGACTGCCCAATCAAACAATTTAACAATTGCTTTCACAATTTTCAGTAGTTTTAAAAGCTATGGTGAAAACCAAAAATACCTCAGATTTAAACAAGATGAGTTCAGATTTGAACAAAATCCAACTATAAGGTTAAAATATACACTCTGTTAACAGGGATTTTTGGCGTTAATGGGCAAAATGGTTCAACACAGCAAAGAAGTGCTCACGTGCAAAGCTAACCATTCAAAATATAATCCAAAATGCATGGATTCACAAACAAAATTGTGTGAGTTGACTTTTGGTGTACATATGCTTACTATGTGAATTGGTGACAAAATACGCCCAAGCGCGGTGTGTCAAAACTCAATCCAAAAACAAAACACAATAGTAACTCACTATGTAAACAAAATCACTCACTCAGTGTGTGCAAGGGATTGTAACCATGAATGATACCAAGGTATCTAAAATAAGACACAATATCTGAAACATAAATATTAAGAATATTGTGTTGGGTGCTTAATTTGGCGTAAAATATGGGAAAATGGGTGGAAATTATTTTGGATATTCTAAAATGGGCGTTGTAAACCAGAAACAACTAATTAAAAAATAAAAAATCTATAATTGGGATATTGGGTGGGAAAAAATATTAATTGAATATTCATATTCAGATAAAAGCAAAAATTAAAATTAGGGAGTAACTTAATTGAAATTTATTTAATATTTTATTAAATTCTTAAAATGGAAGAACACAGCAACATACTACCATTGCACCTGTTATGCGCTGCGGTTACAGTTACCCCCGCGGGTCAAAGAACAGAGTTAGTACAACACAAATGCCTACTCAGAAAGGAGACAGGAGAGGAGAGTTTGATAGTGACGCTGCACTGACAGAGCCAGTTTGAGGAGCACAAGCTGCTAGGGTGCGGAGCATAAACCCTTGGGTCCCCAAGCTGACCCAGAAGCCCACCAAGGTTACCTTCACCAAGAAAGTTAGAGACAAGGAGGTAGAACTTACTTCATATGTGTTTGACGTTGTTTACCAGCAAGAGTTGGTCCTGTCAGCCATGCTGGAGAAGGTGAAGCCTGTACTTGATATTAGCTACAAACCCTACATCAGTGATGGCAATCAGAAGGAGGACAAGGAGCCTGAGTTTTATCAAACTGATTAGGGACAGTTAGTGCTCAAAAAGGTTGCAGCCTTCTACAACAAGGTGCCCATGCCTTGCAAGCCTGTCACCAATCAGGATCCCAGTTCATCTGAGCCTACTAAGCCCACTCAGAAGCGCATCCCATATATCAAACACATTATCCTGCTCAAGCTAATGCTTGAATCTGGTGTCTACAAGGTGGCTGCGGCCATTGTTGGAGTGGATCCCAAGTACGCCAGCAAAACCTTCCACAAATTCATCAATACTGGCTGAGTCCTTGCTGTGGAGAAATCCTTGCACAATTCTACCATGCTCACCAAGGAGCACAAATGGGTAATTCACCAGTGGATGCCCTAGGACTGCCATATTGAACTGGCAAAAATTTAGGCCATGGTCAAATATACTTTTGGGGTTGAGGCTTCAAATTCCTTTTACTACCATCTGGTGAAGGGAATGCAATTTTCCCGGAAAAAGCTTGGGGTATCTCCCTACAACAGAAACAGCCCAGACAATGTCAAGGCCTGGAAAGAATACAAAGAGGCGTACACTGCCCTCAAAACCAAGGGGATAATAAAATTCTATTACATTGACAAATCAGCATTTGCCTCGTCTATGCAGAATGAGTATGACTATGTCCCAAAAGGCTCAAATGATGGGATGGCTCAGCGTGCTGTAGTCTGCGCCACAGCCTATTCAATGGTGGCTCTCCTTGGTCCAAAGGGGGTTGAGCTCTACCAAATGATATTGGGTTTGCATAACAGTAGGATCTTTCTATCATTCCTCCAATTGGTCCAGGAGCACCTGAGGCGCACAAGCCTGGGCTTCATCAACGTAATTGTCCTGGACAACATTGGTCTCCATAAGGTGGCTGATATTCTTGAGGAATTCCCAATGATTGACACTAGCATTGCAGTGGGCCCCCAGCAATTGGTCACAGCAAATTTGCGCCTTCTCTTCCTCCTCACCTATTTGCCCTTCCTAAATCCCATTGAGGAAGTCTTTGGGTGGCTCAAGCAAGTTGTCAAGCGAGGAACCCCAACTGGGACCAAGGACCTGTTTGATTTGCTGCAGGCTGGGATCCACAACCTACCCGCTGAGACGTGGCTGAATTCTATGGCCACACTGATTTGTTCATCCCTGTGTGCCTATCCAAACAGCCAAATAATTAAAGGCTTATCTTGTCCAACTTTTTTATATTCTCTAATTTACTATTTAAGATTTATTAATTATCATTTTATATTTAGAAGCTTCTAAGCCCACAATCACATTTGGCAAGACCATCAATGGAGGTAAGTTATTTATTTATTTATTTTATTTATATTATTTTATTATGCCATCTTAGGTTATCCCAAATGCTTGATACTGGATTACGCAAATATATTTATATCACTTTTGTCAAATAAATATAAAAATTGTTTTAAAAAAATTAAATGTAAAATTTACAAGTTAGAATTTATTTCATTAACATATAATTTTAAGCTTTTATGAAAACTGTTTCTGCAATATATTTTGCAAATATTGTTTGCTAAAATAAATATTAAAAAAAATAATTATATTAAAAATAATCTAGAGTATAAAGATTTTTATTGATATAGAAAAAAATTAGGAGCACTTATAATGGGTTCAGCGGTATGTACCCACCCCGCAATGGAGGTGGCGCACAACCTTCACCGCCACACTGTGAACAGTGGGTACACCCTGGTTAAAATATTCTTGGCAGCTAGTAAAAGGGAGAAGGGTCAGGTGGGAAGGTAGGAGCAGCTTCTCTGGTGGGGCTGCAACCCTGTAATTCCTGCCAGGACCAGGGCGTCTTGTATCATGTGGTCCACCAAGCTGTACCCAGGGGGACCTTCTTCCCATCCAGGGAAAGCCTGGCCCCCTCAATCCCTAGGAGGACCCTGTCAAGATCCTCCATATCAGTGCTCATTCTGAAGTAAAACAGGAACCCCAGGTAAACTACCAGATGAAGCCTTTGTCCAGCAAAGGCTTCAGTAAACTCACACAGCTTATTGTATACTGCACTTATTTTTTTCTTGTATTTGGTTTTAGCAAAGATTAGCTCCATTGCTTGAGGAACCCCTGTCTTGTTGGCACTCCAGGCCAGCCCAAAGTCCACCAGGAGGATTTTGGTTTTCTTGATGGCTGTTGCGTCTACAACAGCCAATTTTGACACTGCACACCCAAAGTTCTCCAACAGGTAAGATATTGTGTGCTCCACCAGGAAGCAGAAGCAAGCAGCTGCATGGGCCTGGCCCATCTCTGGTACATTCTTGAATGGGAGAGTCTCTAGGACGTCCCAAACAAGCTTGATGGAGTTTACACAGTAAACTCTACTGAGAGATACTGGGTCCAGGCGGGCCAGTTGGGCATCCTTGTAGGCAGTAACTGCCCACTCAGATACCCCCTTGCCATACGTCAGCCCAGCCAATGCCTCCTGCAACATAGGAAAGGACCCGTGGATGCAGTCCTCTAGCTCCTGCAAGACAGGGGGACAGATACAGCTGCTTGGCCACATGAGTGGCGTAGTTGGCATAGAAGGTGGGGGGACAAAAGGGACCAGGACCTGGCAGAGTTCACCGTCTACGTTTTCTAAGAAAAAAGGTAAGTATTTTTAAAAAAAATTATTAATTTTATTTTTTAGGTTACCTTCTTATGTTTCTCCCTTGCCTTCAGCCTTGGCCAGCCTGGCCATTCTTAGTGCAAGAAGTTGAGCCGGCAATTCTATGTCCTCTTTCCTGGCGCGCTTGGCCGGCTTGAGATGGGCATACATTTCAGGGTCATCCGTCCAGACAGACAGCGTAGAGAGGGCAAATGACTTGAACTAGAGGCCCTTGACCACAGTTTTTGAATATTTAGTAAGCGCTCAATTGTCTTCTCCAGGGTGTCTGGTATTTTGGTCATAAGGGCCTTTGCAGACACCTTGTCTATTTTTTTCCCTTCAAGGACAGCAGACTTAACTCTTGCTTTGACCTTGCAGTCAATCTCTTTAATTTCAGCAATTGCTGAGTTGAGGTCTTTTAGAAGCTTTTCCAATTCTCTCATTGATTTTTTACTAACCTTTCCATATGTTTCATAGCTTTCATCCCTATAAAATCTGTATTATTCTGATACTATTGCCTCTTTGTTTATTTCTGTTTGTTTTCCCATTTACTACACCATCTCATCTTTTTACCCATTGTGTATATGATTTATGCTCATCTCAATATGTTTTGTTTGTTTTGTTGTTGGCATTGTTTCCTTAATTGCCATATTATTTTTGGCGCTTTGCACAGCTCCTTGTGAAAATATTAACAACAATTTGGTGATCAGCTAAATTTGAATTAGAAAATTATAGGTAATTTGAATTTGGATCAGTAACAACTTTATCTAAAATCAATTAACCTATAATTTTTTAATTCACATTTAGCCAATCACCCAAATTGTTGTCAATATTTTCACAAGGGGCTGTAAAAAGTGCTAAAAATAACTGTGTTCTAGATCTAGATACACGGCATAGTAAATATATGATTTTATAGAAATAAACTGAATATAAAGAATAAAACCAACTATAAACAAAGAGAACATGAACAATGAGATTCAAAATAAAGATAATATAAATAGAAAATGTTTGGGGACAGGGGGTTTATTGGGGCAGGGAAGAGTGATGCCTAGTAGGCAGAATAGCGTGGGAAGGAAGACGTAGAGGCGGTGCTGGCCTAGGGGGTCTGGGATTGGGTGGGTTGGGCTTGCGAGTGAGGGGTGTTGGTGGCAGGAGTAGAAGCAGGAGGATTTTTCATGATGGCTGCCTTATACAACTTGGTGTATTCCTTGTCTGTCATTGGCTGGATGGGCTGGTAGATGACAGTGGCACGTGGTGGGAGACACTTGTCTTTCCGTGATTGGTTACCCATGTTCACATGGAAAACCATTTGTGCAAACAAGTCAGCCACCAGTTGGTGACCAAAGAGAGAATGTGGTCAAGGACCTCAAGATAGAGGTCGTTGAAAGCCTGAGGGCGGCGCTCCTGGAGTGTATCTCCAATATTAAAGAACACAACATTAGCCAGATGGATGTCAGCATGACCAGCTGGGTACACAGAGGCCTGGTGCCCGCGTTGCTGGATGGCCTCAAGGGCAGTGGAGCTACCCTCCATCTGGTGGCTCAAGAAAACCTGGTGCTTGGAATTAAAGCCATCACAGGAGTCAATTAATCCACTGAGGATGTGGCCGTACTTGTAGCCATTGGTGAAATCTGGGTTTGCCTGATAGTATACAAAACCCTTGGCTGAAACAGCCAGAAATGCACCAATGAATGTCCCCTTCTTGACCTTCTTCCTTCTATTCTTGGTGGCAGCTTTTCCTTTCTCACCAAAATTGTCAAAAGCTATTGACAGCTTGTAGTAGGAGATGAATATGATGTCATCTGATAGGCTTGTCAAGCATCAGAACAGGGTGGATTTGATGGCATAAAATATGGGGAATTCTCAGTGCCATCTCATTGGTTACCAGCAACGTTGGTAAGAACCCAAATTGAAGCCACCTTTCCATGCATCCAGAGCTGCACCATGCACTCAGAAACCCAAATGCCATGGTGCGCAAGGTGCTTCTGGACCTGGGTCAAGGGAATCTTGGGGTCCCACTGAAGGAGGTCAAGCATTAATGGGTATGTGTCACAGATCCTGAATGGATTAGACAAAAAGTTGTCCATCTAGGGATTAAGCAATGGAACAATTGCGCGGTCGCACTATTTCATCCTGATTCTACTAGTAATAAAGACGTTTAAAACGCCCCTAAAACAGGTGTTTGATTTGCCTTTCAAACACGCACAAGGCACAGGCTTCACTTCCGGGATTATAAATAGAACAACAAAGTTATTTATATCTAACTCCTTAAGGAAAGCCTCAAGAAAGCAGTTGTTCTCTTGTGCAGGACTTTTAGCTGTGTCAACCCACTCTCCTCCATTTGGAAAATTCTTCTGTCTGTGCCTCCCTGCCTCTGGTGGCAATCCCCCCGCCTCACACTATAAAAGTGCAATACTATCTAAATAAATACCAGTTTTGTCTATAAACTTTATTTTTCTTCTGTCCTTCATAGGCTGTCACTATACCATCAACAGGTATAGTATTAAGAATTAGGTCACTGACTAACTGTTTGTAGAAACTAGCAACCCTTATCTTCAACTTTTACAGCATTGGCGCTCATGTCTTACAACACCAACAGCCCCCACCCCCGCGGTCCTTTCAATGAGGAGGGAGGAATGCCCCTGGCCCAGTCTCCTGCCACTGCTTCTCCTTACCACCAGGCACCAGCCTTTACTGCTGCTAATGCCCATGCTGGGGAAAGAGCAGGCGCTCCCTATGACCTGCCCAACCTAGGCCAATTCATGCCAGAACATCAACACCCCCAAGCTATTGTTTTTGGTCAACCACTGCTACTACAAGCTCCTGCCCCCTTGGAGATGGACGCCAACTCTTCACCTTCCAAGGACACCATCTGTAATGCCATACACGACATGGATGCTGGTGCTTCTGGCAATGGGTCTTGCTCTGAACACCTGGCCATTCAGCAGCCTTCTGCTGAAAACGCCTTGGGTTGCTTTCAGAATCTCTCCAAGTTCAACCCTGACCAGCTCCGCCGTGACCTCTGTACTGTTGAACATATCAAGGATTACCTACACCAATTTGCCCATCCTGCCGTATGCCACAAACAAATGCACCTGGGCTGCATCTAAAGCCTAGTGCATGACCAGGGAATACTGGTATCTAACCAACAGACGTTCCTCCAGGTTCTGTACTCTGAGCTTGGCAATACTTTCACCACTGTCAATCAGTATCTTGCCAAAGTCACCAACGCCCAGAACACCATTCTCCACTGGTTCAATGCCATTGAAGTGGGTATAGCTAAGTTAGTCCCAGTGCATGTGGTACAGACCCTCACCCATCAGGGTGTAGACGCCAATTGGATTAGTGTGGTTACAAACAACGTGCTGGAGGCTGGCCTCATGGTTTGAAGCCTGACTCATGAGGTGGAAGTCTTAGCCTGCCGCCTTGCCACCATCCCCTTGTTCACCCCCACTTCTGCCGCCACCAACAACTCCCCTTCCAGTGCCCTTCTTGGTTGAGACATCCTTGAGCTCTTTGATCACTACAAGAAGATGCAGACGGAATTGGTCCAGCAGAGTGCCAATCTTGCCTTCCTGTTTGATGGCTACCACACTGTTTCAGAACTTCAGGATTGTCTCAAACTTTGCCAATTGCATGACAGAGCCAACAGCCAGACCAAATTCAGGAAGGACAAGGAAGTAATAGCCTTGCTCCAAGCTGAGCTTGCTACCCACAAAAAACGCATCATCTCTCTGGAAGATGAATTGTATATCACCTGTCAGGAGAACAAGGTCTACCAAGATGAGCTGGACAAGCAATGACTTCTCCTGGACGCCTTCCAGAGCCAATTAGATAGGATGGACAGTAAGATTATGGCTGTCAATTTACAGGCTATGTCTATCAACTCCAAGAGTCACCACAGTCCACTGAGGTCCTCTAGTCCTGAGTTCTATCATAGCTACAAAAGCAATGAGGGCCACACTTGGTTGGCTCCTAACCATGTACAAGTATTAGAGCCAGTACTGGAGTCTGAGGATGACATCCTGGCCACCCCTGAAGCTTCTGGAGCTGCTCAAGACAGAGAAGGTGAACACAAAGCCCAGCAAGAGGAAAATTGCCACTGCGCCTCTGAGGCTAGGTTTGCTGCCTCCACTCTCAGCTGTTCCCGTCTCATCCGCTCTCCAGTGAGGATCACACCTTCTCCCCTCCAACATGGCTCCAGCAACTTCAAGCCCGCCAATCTACCCAAGTTTGACTGCAAGAGCAATGTAGCCATGTTCTTACGTCTGTACCAGAACTCCATGTATGACGCAGACAATGCCATGAGGGACTCCACAATCATCAACTGTCTGGATGCTGAGACTCAATCCATTATCTTGCCACATCTCCCTGAGAATGACTGGACTTTTGCCAACGTCTCCAGAGCCTTGACAGAAGAATTTGGTAGCCAAGAAGCACTCCTTGGTTGTAAGATGGACTTTGCTGACACCAAGTTAAAGGTGGGGGTAATCCTAGAAGACTTCACTTCTAGATTCTACCTTGAAGCTCAAACCCTGTTGTCTATGGGTGCAGTGCAGATTATTGATGTGCGGTCAGCACTCCTTAATGCTGTATGTGTCAACTGGGAACTATCTCTGGCCCTTAAGTCAGGCATTTACAACACTTGTACCGTACCAGATCTGATCCGCCTCCTACGCACCTACAAGGAAGAGTTCAAAGTCCCTCTTCCTGAAGGCTGCCCTTGTCAACAATCTGATCATAGACCCCACATGGCTGTCAAGATGCCCAAGCCTTCCAACAAGGTTGGGCCTGCTCCAGTCAACAATGACCCCCATACTTGCTTCAAATGTGGTATGGCTGGCCACTTCTCTTGGGAATTTAGGAATCCACGCCAAAAGATCCATCATGTAGGCATGGAGGACACTGAGGAGGACTACGCCAAGGACGCTGATATTGAGGAGGATAATGAGGATCAGTCAAAAAACTACTAAGCAACCAGGACAAGGAGAAATCCTTGGCTGCCTTTGTAATTTTGACACCCTCATCTCCCCCCATACCACTGCCCCCAACAAACCAGATCAGAGGCCTGCTGCCTTGCCGTTCTCTGGGATCAACCCTAAGGACAAATACTCTCTGATTGACTTCAACTCCCAACCAATACATGAAGATGTGGAGTCTGACAGAATTCAAGAGGACCTCCTCCATTGATTCCTCACTATTAACACGCAAACTCATCAGACTACACTTTGCCCTGAGGTGGTTATCCCCCAAATAGCTCAGAGAACAGTATCCCTACCCTATGCTGAACAACTGGCTCAACCAGGCGTTGAAGTCGCTCATGAGGAGGACAGTGCTGAACAACTGGCCAAGCTGCTCTGCACAGTAAACGTCTCAACACCGCTAGAATCCCTCAAGGAAGTAAGCCCAGCTGTGGGAGATGCCATGGCTACCTTCCTGGAGAAGTTCAAAGGACTAAGTGTACACAAGGTCTCAAAGATTTTGGAGATCAGAGAGGACCACCAGGATTGCACCTATATCAACCCAGTAATGAACAAGACTCATGTCTGGGCCATACTGGATACTGGTGCCCCTGGAAACATTATATCCTCTCAGCTGGTTAAGAAGCTTAAGCTGGCACTGGACTTGGCCTACCATGAATAGTTTGGTACTGCTGGGCCACTGACCACTAGAGCAAAAGGAGCCTACTCTTCTCTCCCTCTTTTCTTTGGGAAGCTAATGGTTACTGCTCCTGCTAAGGTCCTGGAAAACAACAGCTATGACATTCTTATTGGGACTAGCTTCATGGTTCAGTATGGCACTGTGAATAACCATGGAGACCATATATTCGGAATATTGGGCCATTCCATACCCATGTTCTATCATGGTGATTGCCCGTCTGACCTGCCCTTACAATGTCTGCACTACATCAATCTGGAGTACGCCAACAGAGAGCTTCCAGTTGCTTATAGACTGCGTAGTAAGAAGGTCAAGGTGCTACCTCTCTCAATTGGGGAAGCCAAGAGTATCCCATTCTATGCCTCCTGTAATGTGACTATCCCACTTGGCGCCCAGGTGATCCACAATCCAGGCCTCTTGCTGGCTCTACCAGCTGGCACTCATGGAGAAATTTTTGGCACCCCTAATGCCTCCAGACTAGAACCATGGGTTGCGCCAGGCATCCTCATGCCAAGTGAGAAGTAGGTACTCATAATCTTGGCCAACATGAGTTGTGAAGCTATGGTTGTCTCCAAACACCAAGTTATGGCTTATATACAACTGGAAGAGCATGACAACCTTCAGGAGACTGCCTCCTTTGCAGACTTCTCTGAGTTGGGTCTACCCTGTGAGCAACCACTGGTGCTATTGGTCATAAGCCGCAACTCTCTATCTGGCCTCTCTGAAGAGCAGAAGGATCAAGCTATGGATCTCTTTGCACAGTATAAAGATGTGTTTGCCAAGGATGATTATGACCTGGGAAAGGCTGCAGATGTTGCTCATCATATTGAAACCCAAGGCAGTCCACTTATCTGCTCCAGACCTATACAGCATAGTCAAACCAATCATGCCATGGCTAACAAAGAGCTTCAGAAGCTATTGGGATCTTGATTACTGGTCCCCAGTAAAAGCCCTTGGGCTTCACCTCTCCTGATCATCAAAAAGAAAGATGGCAGCAACTGTGTGGTGATTGACTACTGTCAACTGAATGCTGTTACCAAGAAGGATTCATATCCCCTCCCTTGTATTGATGATACCTTGGACCAACTGGGTGGTGCCAAGTTCTTCAGCGCCATGGACCTTATCAGTGAGTACTGGCAGATTGATCTACCCCCTGCTGATCAAGAAAAATGTGCAATAATCACTGACCAAGGGCTATTTCAACCCACAAGGATGCCTCAAGGTCTGTCCAATGCCCCAGCTACCTTTCAACGGGCTATGGATGCAGTGATGGGCAACCTCAAACTCACCAGTGTCTTATTCTACCTGGATGACATTAATGTATTCTCCTGAACCTTTAATGATTACCTACGACACCTGGAGGAAGTCTTCCAGAGGTTACTTGCAGCTAATCTCAAGCTCAAGCCACGCAAGTGCAACTTCTTCAAGGAGCACCTTGAGTTCCTGGGGTTCATCATTAGCCAATATGGACTCCGCCCTGTACCTCTGAAGGTGGAAGCCGTTGAGCAAATGCAGATCCCAGACAATAAGCGGGATGTTCAGGTCTTTCTGGGGATGATTGGGTACTACTGCTGCATCATCCCCAACTTTGCATCCCTGGGTGACCCCCTTTTTCAGCTTCTCTGAGCTGATAAGGAATTCTTCTGGAGCCCAGCATGCCAATCTGCCTTCAATGCTCTCAAAGAAACACTGACTGCAGCTCCTGTGCTGGCCTACCCTGACTTTGCCAAGCCGTTTGTGGTTCATACAGATGCTGGTCTGACGGCAATTGGGGGTGTTCTCTCCCAACTGGACTCCAATAGACTTGAACACCCTGTTGGATACTGCTCACGTACACTTAATGTTCACAAGAGGAACTACACTTTCACCAAACAAGAGTGTCTGGCTGTGATATACTCCTACCAACAGTTCAGAGTCTATCTCCATGGGGTACATTTCACGGTTGTAACAGAACATGGCTCCTTGCAATGGCTGAAGACCCTCAAGGACCCCAAAGGACGTCTGGCGCGTTGGGCCATTAAACTTCAGGCTTATAATACAAGATTATTCATCAAGCCAGGGCAGTCCACCATATGCTGACTGTCTCTCCTTTCTTCCCACAGTTGCCTTAGTATCCACCATGGCTGACATTCTCTATGCCAAGCTTATGGAGGATCTTTCTTTGTGGGGAGAGGAGCCATTAGAAATACAGAGGGCTTTCAAGAAGTTAGCTGTTGATACCAAGGTCTCTAAGGGACAACTCCTGAAGCTTTGCGGAGACTCTTGACTACCCTACATGCACCCATCCCTACGCATGGACTAAGTGGTGGCTGCTAAAAAGACTACTGGCCATGGTGGCATACAGAAGACATTAGCTCTGCTACAGCAGCACTGCTTCTGGGAAGGAATGCACACTGACGTAGTGGATACACTAGCCAACTGTCATGACTGTAACATTGAGAGGCCTAAGGTTGCCAAGTTTCAACACATACTGGTACGCCTTGGGGTTGCCTTCCACACTGTAGCCTTTGACGTAGTGGGCCCCCTGCCAGCTACCAACAGTTGCAACAAGTTCATCATTGTGGTGGTTGACCATCTGACTAAATGGGTAGAAGCCAAGGCAATTCGAAACCAATCTGCACTAGTGATAGCCACGTTCATCCTGGAGAATATCATATACAAACATGGTTGCCCCCAGATTCTGCTGACAGACAATGGTACCAACTTCATCAGTTATATCATCCCCTGCCTCAACCAACTGATGGGAATTTGTGGGACACTATCCACTCCTTATCACCCACAGAAAAATGGCATGGTAGAGCGCACTAATGGGAGCCTGATCCAGATACTACGGAAGCTTAGTCACCAACATGAGACTGAATGGGATACCTTCCTGCCTGCGGCCACCTTTGCATACAACATTGGGTACCATTGGTCCACTGGCAAGCCGCCCTTCCAACTGCTCTACAGCCGGCAACCAGGACTCCCCCCTTTACTATATTCCTTGGTAAAGCCCAGCATGGCTGTGTCCCCAGAGGCGTACCTCAACAAGCTGGTTCAAGCCCTTATTTGCTTGCAATCAGAGGCCTACACTGTAAACTTAAACCATAAGTTGCAGGACCTAGAACAAGCTGTATCCAAACGCCCCGCCTTACCCACTTACCTGGTAGGAGACTCAGTCTACTTCTTCAGCAATAGAGGGTACAGCCATGAATCCAAACTTGCCTCCCTTTGGCAAGGCCCAGTTCAAGTTATCCAGAAGACCGCCAACTCCTACACCCTTAAGGATCCCCATTCTGGGCAATTGATCACTAGAGTACATGCTCAGTATATGTGTGCTGCTCCTAGTGACCAAGAGTAAGCAACAATCAGGACAATAACCTGAAAAAACAAAAGCCTAATTAAAAAATTCCATGGGTTGTTATCCTGTTTGTAATAGTGTTGCACCAAAGTATGAGGAATAAGAATAAAAGAACAAGGTGTTTATTAGAGACTGACAAGGTTTTTCCAGTACCACACTAACTGTTCTACCACCTGAATGATAGCCAAGAAACACAACTGGTTGCCTACAAATCCACAAAGCCAATGACCAAGGATTGGGCAATGAACCCCCACCAAGCAAGACACACAATTGACCCCAATGTCCACAGGAAAGGCAACCCCCAAGAAGATACAGTCCCACATAAGACTCTTGCAAAGGGCATACTTTACTGGGACCTGACCACCTACCTCATAGAATAAGGATAAGGCCCACTCAAGGAATACCCCCATGTTCTCCTCCTGCTTGGTATCACAGCAGTTGGTTCCTCAAAGAACAAGGTTGCCAGCCATCACCATTGGCATCAGATGGGTAGTCCCCTCCACTGTGTATGACTTCAACACTTCCTGGAAGGCTCACCAAAGATGTTGCTCAAAGTTGTCAGAGGTTTTCCAAATGACTGGTTGAGCCTCAGTAACCCCAGGTGTTGCCCAAGCACAAAGGACTGACTTCACTATGTTGGATACTGTCCCCTGTTGCAAGACTGAAAGGCTTTGACCCTCAAATTGGAATTCCTTCAGATGAGCCTCCAAGTATTCTTCTGCCGCCCGCATGGAGAACCGCAAATGCATACTGTTACCCCTTTACAACCCAGTTCCTGTCACCTCCCTGGGCTCACTCAAAGCTAGGAACAGCACAGCAAACAATGGGTCTGTCCACCCTAAGGCCAGCTGAGGCACCAGTAGCTGATCTAAGTGAACCCCCAAGTACAGGTAGCTACCATCTACATCATGCAGGACTACTTGCTTTCCTTCTGCCTTCATCAACTCCTCTGGCCTGGTATGCTTGCGCCACTTTTGAATTATCACATGCACCTTCTTCAAGACTCTTCTTGTGACTCTTCTAGAGGGACTGTTCACCATAGCTGTCACCTTGAGACGCCAGCCATTTTTAAACCTGTTTTCTAATCTAGTGGAGGGAAATCTTGCAGATCCTGAATGGATTAGACAAAAATTTGTCCATCTAGGGATTAAGCAATGGAACAATTGTGCGGTTGCACTATTGCATCCTGATTCTACTAGTGAAAAAGACGTTTAAAACGCCCCTAAAACAGGTGTTTGATTTGCCTTTCAAACACGCACAAGGCACAGGCTTCACTTCCGGGATTATAAATAGAACAACAAAGTTATTTATATCTACCTCCTTAAGGAAAGCCGCAAGAAAGCGGTTGTTCTCTTGCGCAGGACTTTTAGCTGTGTCAACCCACTCTCCTCCCTTTAGAAAGTTCTTCTGTCTGTGCCTCCCTGCCTCTGGTGGCAATTCCCCCACCTCACACTATATAAGTGCAATACTATCTAAATAAATACCAGTTTTGTCTATACACCTTATTATTCTTCTGTCTTTCATAGGCTATCACTATACCATCAACAAGTATAGTATTAAGAATTAGGTCACTGACTAACTGTTTGTAGAAACTAGCAACCCTTTGCTGCAACTTTTATGACAGTATGCCTCAGTGATTTGGGACTTGGGGGCCTTCTTTGGCTTCTTGGTTGTCCTGATTAGATTCCCCTTAATTCATCAGGTTGTTGAAATCCCACAAGACAGTAGACCAGGTGAATTGTAATTGGCTGGCTATCTGTTCCCAGGACAGACCCTGCAGGTTCAGTGCCACAATTTCTTGGAGAATTCAGGCAGTAATTATTTGGCGTTTGGGGTGCTGGGCTGGGGGAGCTGAAGACTGATTGGCTGTAGGGGGCAGGTTTGCTTGTGGTGGGAATTCAATCCAAATCAAGGTTGACATCCCAATTAGTTGGTTGACAGGCAGCTTGTGCGGGGGTGGGTACAGGAGCAGGGGCAGAGCTAGACGTAAAGTGACTATTGAACAAGTCAAAGCCATATGGGTCAGGGGTCAGGTATAGGTCAGCTTCCTTTTTATCTGCCTCAAAGGCTTGGGTATAAAACAGGTGCCTCCACGTCCTGAGCCTCACCTCCATTGAAGCTGGCTTGGCTGCTGGCGCTGTTGAAAATTTTGCTAGTAAAAACCATTGTAAAAAACCTAGGATAAAATCACTAAAAGTAGAAATTTTAAAAATTAATGATTTATTTTTATTGTAATCTCAAGTCCATATTTAGAAGGTTATCAAAACCATTATACACAATTCAGGAGCCATGAAAATGGATAAAATGCCTCTGTTCCTAAATTGGATAGCTGTTGATTGTCTGTAAAACTGCTACTTTTCTATTTTAGGCTGCTAATACTACACATATTGTGTGAGTTCATTTTGTTTTGTGCTTGTGGAATCTTGCTTCTAGATTGCTCTAATTTTGTTTTAGTTTAGTCCTTTTGTTAGTGCCTCATATGAATCCTGCTTGGATTATAATATACTACGGAATAGCATCCATCCATCTCACTCATTGTGTCAGTTCATTTTGTTTGTGATTTATGTTACACCACTTGATGTTTGATATAATTTTGTATGATGGGCTAGTGAAATTTTGTTTTTTGTTTGAGAGTTATTTTTTAACCAAAAATATTTAAATTATTTGAATCCTGAATCTTGCACAACTTGGATTTTGTTCAAATCTGAAATCATTTTGTTTAAATCTGAGTTATTTTTGGTTGTTGCCATAGCTTTTAAAACTACTGTACTATTTCTCAATAGCAAGGTGACCCAATTTTGTGTTTAATTTTAATTCCAGGGCTTTGCGGCACGTGGGCCTTACAAACCCCTGGCCATTTGCGGTCAGAAAGGGGTTTTCCTTCTAGGAAGGCAGTTGACAATGGCTTCCACACTGTTGGTTGTGCTATATCCAGGCAGGCTAGCTGATTATCTGGGGCATTCTGGGCCCTGAAATCATTCCCTACCATAGTCAAGCTTGCAGAGCACAACCATTTATTCCAGGATTTGTATTCTTTCATCAGTTTGGTTGTGTTCTTCAGGTTAGATTCTGGTTCCCAAGTATTCTCTTTGTTGGGGTACCCTTTCCATTTGATAAGGAGGTGTGATTTTTCATATTGGAGTTTGTATCCTAAGATGGCTTCAACCTTGTGTTCTGTGAAGCTTCCTACTCTTATAAGTGGGGGAGCCGTTCTTACTAACTGGTGTGGGAGAGACAATCTTTTCTTTTTTTGATAGCAGAGAGTGGTGGAATATATCATGGATCTTCCATCCGGATATTTCTAACTGGTATGCTACAGTGCCAATGCGTTGTAGGACTGTATAGGGGCCTGTTTGTTGAGGGCTTAAACTAGAGCATGGGGCTGTGGTCTTGATGTTCTTTGAACTGAGGTACACAAGGTCTCCTACTTCATTTGGTGGACCAGGGCTTTGTTTCTTGTTGGCAAAGTCTTTGTACACTTGTACTGCTTTTCTCAGATTCTGGGCGCATTCTTCTTGGCATGTGTGGATGTTGTTAATCCAATCTTGTCCTTCAGGATTGTCAGCTTCTTCTGTGGGAGGGGTGTCACAGGTGGGGTTGAATCCATAGTTGGCCTTAAAGGGGGACATGTCAGTAGCGCTGTGGTTTTGATTGTTATACACAAACTGGGCCATCAGTAGGTGAGTTACCCAGTTGTTCTGTTCTGATTTTACGTAGCATCTTAAGTACTATTCAAGTACCTGGTTCACTCTTTTGGTCTGCCTGTTGCCCTGGTAGTGATAAGCAGTAGAGAACAATATTTTTATTCCCAAGTCTTTTAGGATTTGGGCCCAAAACTTGGAGATGAATTGTGAGCCTCTGTGTCAGGAAACCAGGCATAGGTAGAGGCATTGGGCAGCTTGGGTTGGGGTTAGGCCAAGCTGGTGGGTAAAGACCACCATAGAATGGGTGCTAACTTGATAATGTAAGACATGGATCACCCAAGTAAGGACCAGGGTCCAGAGGTAGGGACCATGGAATCCACCATTCCTGTCAAGGTGATATAGAGTACTCCAAAAAGTTGAGTGGACATGGTCTCTGCAGCAGTGGGGGTTTCCATTAGGCGTTCAGGTTGTGGGGTTAAGAGCAGAGTCATGGGGACAAAGTAGGCAGGCATATAATTGTACTTGTCTTTGAACAATCTTGGCGGCCTTTTGTACCACTTTCCTTCATGTCATATGTATTCAGTTTCTCTAGTCCTGGCCAAAGGGTCAGCAATGAGGATGGTCTCCAAGTTGTACTCCACGTAGGCTGGGCGGGTATTTGGTAAAATGCACAGGTCCAAAGGGGGCTCCTGGGGGACAGCATAGTGCCTGGGTGAGATCAGCAGGTTGGTCTTCAGAGGGAGAGGGTGTCTGATGCTCTACTTGAACAGAGTTAAGATGGAAGATTACTAAGACTAGGTAAGGTAAGATTTGTTCAAACCAAAGGTTCATAAAACTTTATTATCAAAAATGACAATGTGATCATTACTATATCACCAGGGTTTTTATACCATGGGACTTTGCTTCTTTGATTTTTGCAGGGTTCAGGTTTGCAGACAAGGCACTGGTGGGGCATGAATCTTGGCTTAGAGTCTTGAGGGCGGCAGATCCAGGTTGTGCCTGCTCTGGAAAATAGAAGTGGTAATGCTGTGTTCTGCCGCCACTGTTCACTATGTCACCTGAGTAGTTCAATTGTACTACCCCTTCTGGACAGAAGGCTGGCAGTTGCTGGTGGTCATTGGCAGAGTTAAAAATAGGTTTTGTTTTAACCTCCTTAAGGCAAGCTGCAACCTCTGCATAGGTTTGGATCTTTGGTGGCTCAAGGTTGGCATTAATCTGGTGGCTATTTGGGGAATTGTCCTTGGGAGACTGGCAGGCCTCAGAGTAACTTGTCAACTTGGGTTTGCAATTTAGCAAGTGGGCGGGTTCCTGTCCACTTTGTGTGACTTGAGTAGTCTTTGGAGGGTCAGGGTTTGATTCCAGGGTTTCCAATGTTGATTTTTAAACTTCAGTATTGGCTCTTGGCAGGTTGGCAGTAGGTTCTTCCCCAACCTCTGTTAGCCAGGTTACATCTCCTTTGTAGGTATGGGTCTTCATTGGTACCAGTTTGGTGCCAGACTGGCAACTATTCAGGGAATCCTCCATAGTAGGCTGGCGGGTTGCGGAGCAATTTAACAATTTGAGCCTGTGACTTAACAAATTGGCAGGTTCTGGACTGTCCTGGAGGGTTCAATATATTTTCAGGGAACTGGGGTTCAACTCTTGGGTTTTCAATACAAGTATTGAAATGTCATTCATGACACTCTGTACAAGACCACTTCTTGTGAGAGTCTGTGGTTCATGAATACTTGGTTTCTGAATAGAGTGGCGGTTTTCTTTGCTGTTACTTTGGTTGTTGTTGGGATGAAGTGAGCCATTTTGGTGAAACAGTTGAAAATTACAATGATGTTGTTGAATTCTTTTGAATTAGGAAGTTCCA
Source organism: Entomophthora muscae (assembly GCA_014839935.2). NCBI lineage: Eukaryota > Fungi > Entomophthoromycota > Entomophthoromycetes > Entomophthorales > Entomophthoraceae > Entomophthora > Entomophthora muscae. Next base: position 159,588 of record QTSX02002879.1, read on the forward strand.
CAATATAGTCCATGGACACTGACTTCCAAGGGCCTTCTGCAATCTGAAGAGGTTGTAGTAAGCCTTCTGGCTTACTGCGCTTGGGTTTGGTGCATCCACATGTCTCACAACTACTGAGGTATTCCTCAATCTCTGGCTTCATCCTGGGCCACATGTAGGTTCTCTGGATTCCCTTGAGTGTTTTTGTACGTCCAAGGTGTCCCAACATGAGAGAGTCATGGTATTCCTTTAATATATCTAAGTTCAGTGGTCCTTCTTGTATGTAGGTGTGTCCATGTAGTTATAAGGTGTTTCCATGTAAGGAGTGTCCTGTTTGGCAGTATAAGCTGTTGATATCTTTCTTTAAGTCTTCCATGATAGAGTTGTAGTGCTTGTCTAAGGTCTGAGCCAATTGGTTTCTTCTCTTCTACTAGCTAGTCCTAGGAACAGGAGCCCTGGCTCAATCATATTGGGAGACAGTAAGGATTTAGTGTTGAATTACTATATCTCTTAGGCACTAGATAAAAACGTCTGATCTTTGGCTCAGTGCGTCAGGTACAATGTTGATATTGCCAGGTTTGTAACTGATTGATAATTTATAGTCTGCTAGTAATAAGGCACATCTGGCTTGGCGCTGTTTTAGTTGTTGTGGCTTGAAGAAATATGTCAGGTTCTTATGATCAGTCATGATTTTCACTGGGTGGTTGACATTGCACAAGTATCTTCTCTAATGTTTCAAGGACTGGATAATAGCAAGCATCTCTTTGTTGTAGATGGGGTAGTTTAACTCATGTGGTATGAACTTCCTTGAACAGTAAGCTACAGGGTGCAGCTTACTATCATTGTCAGGGATCCAAGCTTTGGTAGCCGGCCCATCAATTTCAGGGATTATGTGGGATGGGTTTTTTTTGCAGGAAGAGCCCACCACAAGAGAGGAGCTAACTTATATAGGTAGGAGATAGACTTCCCCACACATGACCATGGGCCAGTGTTTGGGATTATAGTATCAATCATCCCTGTGAGGGTGATATACACAGTCCCAAACAGCTTGCTAGTGTGGTCAGTTGGGAAGTTGGGCAAGGAGGCAGGCATTGGCTTAGGGTCACAGGAAGTTCCATATCAAGTTTATAGGCAGGCAGGTAGTTGAACTTGCTTTAAACAATTTGGGTGACAATAGGATCCAGGGGCCTTGACAGTTGTATCTAACTGCTGATTTTATGTGGGCCAAGGGATCTAGTTCAAGGATCTTTTCTGGGGTGTATTTCTAATACTTGGGCTTTAAAGGGTACTCTGTGAAGTGAACGGGACCAAAGGAGATACATGGAGGACAGGAATCTGCGGGCAAGAGGGCCAGGTGATTTTGTACTGAATTGATAGATGGCAAAGATAAAATAAGGCAGCAGCTGTGGAAGCCAAAATAACATAACCTTTATTCAAAAATGGCAATAAGTTTGGAGCGCGGGGTCCTTTGATCTATATAGCACCCCACCTCAAAACTTACTATTTTCCATGGGGGTTCATTAGGGAATCATGATTTATGGGGCTGGGTGGTCTGGACGCTTGGTATAAAGGCAGTGAAATGGCACCTGGGCCAGGAGTTCATTCATTGGTCAGAAATATCAAATTATCAACTTAATTATCTTGTTCTTAGGTTACAGTCATGGGGTCAGGCCCTGGGCCTGTGTTTTCCTCAGGTGACACATCCTGATATTCCACCAAAGTGGTCTTAAAGCCTATGAAGCAGATGATAGGAATTTTGTTGCCTCCATTAGGCACCTTGATTACTCTTCCATTTGGAACGCTGATTTCTTTGGTTTGGCTTGCTTTACCATTTTGACCACCATTATTAGCTTCAGCTTGCAGGGGCTTGACCTCAGGAAAATGAAGGCAGGCGGCCTGCAGGGATTCAGGGTCAAGGTTTGAATCCTGCCCTTGGGCCTGGGTTTCAAGGGGGAGAAAATTGTCAATCCTGTCAATCATGCCCCTCCTTAAGCAACACCCCCAATGCAAAGTCAGAGGTGTCTGTCTCCACAATGAAAGGTTTATTGTAAAATGGCATTGTCAATACAGGGGAAGAGACAAAAGCATTCTTCAGCAACTCAAATGCAGATCTGGTGGGTTTGTCTCATACAAAAAGGTGTTTCTTGGAGGTGAGGCAGGTCAAGGGTAAGCAGATAGAAGAAAAATTATGGAAAAATTTTATGCAAAATTTTGCTAGACCCAAATAGCTTCTGACTTCCTTGTGGTTCTTAGGTTCAGGCCATGTTTTCATGGCCTCTATTTTGTTGGGTGTCATAGCAAAAGCTCCTTTCAACACATTGTGATCCAAGAACTCTACTTCTTCCTGGAAGAACTCACATTTCTGAAGCTTAACAAACAGTCTGTGTTCCTTGAAGCGTTGTAGGACAGCTTGGAGGTGTTTGGCATGTTCTTTTGGGATGCAGCTGTATATGATGATGTTTTCTAAGTAGGCTATGCAACACTGGTCCAAGAGTCCTCCTAATATCACATCCACCATAGTTTGGAAGGTGTTGGGTGCATTTTACAATCCAAACGGCATAATCAGGTATACATATAGGCCTTTTCCAGTCTTGAAAGCAGTCTTAAATTCATCACCAGGCCTGATACAGATATGGTTGAATGCATACCTCAGATCAATCTTTGAAAAGATGTTGGCTCCTGAAAGCTGGTCTGAGTGGTCTTCAGCATTGGGTACAGGGTATCTTTTTTTCACAGTGATGCTGTTTAGGTCCTGGTAATTGACACAAGGACGTAGGCCACCACCCTTTTTCTTAAAAAACAGTAAAGGGGAAGAGCAGGGAGATTTGGATATGTGTATGTATCCCTTCTTTAACATATTGTCCAGGTACTCTCTTAAGGCAAATTGTTCCTTCATGTTACAACTGTAGAAAAGTCCATGCCTAAGTTGGGTTTTGGGGAGGAGGTCAATGGCATGGTTGAACTGACTGTGTTTAGGCAAGGCAGTGACTTCTTCCTCTGACAAGAAGGACTCCCAAGGCTTCAAGCATTTATGAATCTTGGCTTTGAAAGATTCCATGGTGATGTTGTTTAGCTCTGAGGTTTGCTGAGGGTTCAAGCATAGGATATCTAAGGTTTGACTCTCATAAGTAATAGTCACCTAATGATTCTTATAGTCCAAGTTCATTTGGTGATCAACCCATCATTTAAAACCTATCACTACAGGTTTGGGTAACTTCTCCATGAGGTAAAATCTGGTAGGAAAGAGATTTCCATTAAGTTTCAGGGAGACAGACTCTTTGCATTTGTGGAAAAGGTCAGTTGTCTTGTTACCTAAGGTTACCAGTTGTGAGTTTTCTTGGACTGGTACACCAAGTTTCTCAGCTAGACTATGTTCCATGTAGTTGAGGGTTGTCCCAATGTCTAGGAGGGCTACAGTGTTCACCTCATGGTCATGGTAACATAAAATAGTGTCAGTGATAGGATAGGACTGGGAAGCATTGTTTATTGCTGAAATGGTGGCTCCTTGGGTTTGTTGGCGCAACTAGTGAAGTCCTTAGATAAGTGGCAACTCTGGTGGCAATATAAGAATAGCCCACTTCTGAGGTCATGTTTGAATGAGGCCTACAAGCACCAGGGGGATGGTTGTTCTGGGGCTGTCCAGTGTGGTATCCTTGTAATTGGCTGAAGTCCATGCCTCTGGCAATATCCAGGAGCTTGTCTTTGGGGAGGTCACATTGTTGGTGTCTCATTAGACTGGCAAAGTGTGAATTCAGACTGTTTCTGAAGTTTAACCCAGATATGTTGTCAGGGATCTTAGCTGCCTCTGCCAGGTGTAGGAAACATTGTATGTAGGTCTCCAGATTGTCCTTTCCTTGGATCAGGCGGATGAGTTCCATGTAGGCTTGGATCTTGGCCCCAACAGGAGTGGTGACAGAGTTCATTCTTTTAAAGAATTGATTGTAGAACAGGATGAGGTCCAGGTCTTCTTATAAGCTGTTAAAGAAGGCTTCTCTAGTGCCGTCTTTCAGTTGAGCGGCCACTATCATAACCTTCGAAGAATCATCTCTGAAATTCTTGGGGTGGGCGCAAAACAGAGCATTAATCATTATCATTCCTTTTCTGACCCCAGCCAAATTCATCTTGGGAAAGTCAGGGAGATTTGTGGGGGCAGAGTTATTCTTGTTAGAAGTTAATATTGTCACATTATGGACTTAGGTCATCCTGGTGACATCTCTTTCTTGGCTTTTGTTGGTATTTTGTTTCTTGGTTATGAAATGCCTTAGGTAGTAAGCTGAGATCAAAAATAAAAAGCATATACAATGTCCCTATAATAAAGGAAGAATAGAGGCACAGGGTTACTAATCTAGATAGGGTTGACATACTGTCACAACCCATACCATAGTCTGGCTGGACTCCCACAGGGGAGGCAGGCTGGGCCTGAAAGGCCATGTACACAATTGACGCAATCCTGACTATATAGTTCACAGCAGTAGCTAAGGGCGCCAACTTCTCATATGGGGCACAACCTGATTGGCCAGCTCTAATAATATGGTGTAGACAAAGCCCAACTTACAGAAGTCTTGGAAAGGATGCCCGCTGGGCAAGGGGAGAATGAAGGGGATCTTTTTCATGATAGTTGGAAATGGGCCTTTAGAATGGCCAGGAAGAAGATCCAGGTGGTGAGGGTGGAAGAACTCCAAGTCAATTGTGTTAGGTGGCATAACCAGGTGGACAGGAGCAGAGCCAGGAGGAAAAAGATGTGTGCAAGTGTATTGTGTAGTAAATTCACAAAGAAATGCAAACAGAAGGATTATATTGGTGAAAAAATATATAATTCCTTCAAGAAAACAATGGGTTCTGGGCATAACGTTATTTATTTTTCTGATGTCAACAGTGAGGAAGGCTTCTCCTCCTCACTAACTATACTTACTGAGGAATACTTAGCCTTTTGTGTCACCAGAGGCCTGATGGCATCATTTTTAGTGATACTTGAAAAATGGTTAGGAAATTGTGCACTAAAACCTGGGGAGGGAAGGGAATTGGCTGTTTCTTCATAGTCATGGGTTTGGCTTTAGCATGCTGAGGTTCCACAGCTATTATTAGAGCCCACAAGCATTTGGGCGCCCAATCAAGCAATTTAACAATTGCTTTCACAATTTACCATTTCCTAATAGCAAAGGGACCCAATTTAGTGTTTAATTTCAATTCCAGGGTTTTTCAGCATGTGGGCCTCATAAACCCCTGGCCATTTGCAGTCAGAAAGGAGGGTTTCCTTCTAGGAAAGCAATTGGAAATGGCTTCCATACTGTTGGTTATTCTATATCCAAGAAGGCTATCTGATTGTCTAGAGCATTCTGGGCCCTGATACTCTTGAATAACCACACATTTTTATTCTAGAAAGGCTAAATTTTATGCCTAAGATTTTCCAAATTAGACATACTTAACAATAAAGTTGAATAAAATTTACAATTCTCTGATCAAGTTACCATAGTTGTGCTGTATATGCAGAGTTACAAGGGGATTTTTATAATCTAGATAATTATCTTTATTGAGATGCTGTGATTATATAGCTGTGGTGAGTTGCCTAGAAGAAACAAGACTCTAATAAAACAATAATTTGGATGAGCAAGGGGCTGGCTTGCTCCTACTTTGAATGAAATGCTAAATTTGAGTTGCCACTGAATTGAGATTGGTATTGGCTCTTTTTTTCCTGGTTTGGTAATTTGAGTCAACTTCCACATTTGGCTTTGAGTGCCAGTATAGTCAATTTGGGTGGTACCAGGTCTCTTGTGCGTAATCTTGCTGGGGGGTTGACCCCTCAGTTTTGACAAAGAGTTTTTTTTACAAAAATATTATGTCTTCTAACAGCAACCAAGCCAATGAGATGTTCCCTGGTCTTGAGGAGATAATTCTGGGGTAAGCTGGGTCTACTAGTGATGAAGTCTTGGTTGATGACAACTCACAACACACAGAACTCACTCAAAACACCACCCAGCAGTGGTTTCTTTCTCCCATGTCTAGTGTCGTGTTCTGAGGTGTGGCACAGACACACAACAGGGAATCCTAACCTTAGGATTGGATTTGTACTAAGTCTTGGTTAGATGACAGGGAAAGCAAATGTGTTTACCTTGTGGCCCTGGAAGAATAATCTCTACTAGTTGTGGCTAGAAAGAGGCGCAGAAGTACTGGAGAACACAAAGACAAAAATGTGAATAGAACTTAATTTTATTGGTGAATTAGGAAAAGGAATATGTAGTGGTTAGGAATACCATAAAACACTACCAGGATAGTAGGATCACTCACCACAAGCATGAGTGGGGCAAGTGAGATGCACGGAGTCAAGAAACCAAACAATTGTATTTCCTGATTCAGTCATCAACTCATTTCAAGGGGCGAAAGCAAAAGTGAGAGATTTGTCTTCAAAATGGCTCACTGAAGGCAAAATTGACACATGGTGAATAGCGGTATTCACAACATTGCCCTCTCCTAGATTGGCCTTAGGGGGGAGGTACTTGCGGAGGAACTTGGCATGCACTCAAGCAAAGGGACAACCACTGGAGAGGAGCTTAACAGTGTATTCAGACCCTTGTTTAAAGGTCACTTCCAAAGGGCCAATCCACAGATTGTCTAATTTATGCATGCGTCCACCCACTCTATATTGGTAGTAAAGAACACAGTCACCAACATCAAATTCAGGCAAGGGGGAGAGTCCAGCATTAATAGGAGAAAGCTCAAGCATCTTAGTTTTGTATGCAGAAGTTTAGGCAGTGGCCTGTATATCAATTATGCGGTTGAATAGATCCTTGATGTGGTCGTCAGGATTCATGGCCTTATCAGAGGAAAGCAGGGGGCCCTAAGAGCAATGGGGTAGCAGCCTCTTGCCCATACAGCATAGCAAAAGGGGAGTACCCAGTGACACAATGTTTGCTAAGGCAATACACAAAGAGAGCAGCAGGTAAGTATAGGTCCCAGTTGGCAGCGTCAGAGTAGGTGAGCTTCCTCATGATGGAGACCAGTATCAAATTTGCACGCTCAACTGCCCCATTGGTAGAAGGATTGTAGGAGACAGAGAAGGACTGGTGTGATCCCAAAGCTTTGACAACAGAGGTTACCAGCTTGGCATTAAAGTTAGTCCCATTATTGGAGAGCAACACTTGAGGACAGCCATGGCAGTAGAAAACATCTTGTAACAGGAAGGCAGCAGTTGTCTTAGAAGTGATGTCCTTAGAAGGGCGAGCCTCTACGCACTTGCTGAAGTGATCAACAGCAATTAGGATAAAGCAACACCCAGAACGTGAGCGGGGGAGAGGACCTACCTCATTAGTTCTGACAGTATGAAAATCATGTTGCAGGGGAACTAATTTGAACTTGTGGGTAGCAGCTCAAGGCCTCTGCAGATGACAGTTGTGGCAGCTAGCTATGATGTCTGGGATTAGCAGGCAAAGGTTCTCCCAGAAGTAATTCTTTTGAAGCCAGTCAAAGGTCTTGACAATGCCTCCATGCCCAGTCTCTTTGCAAGCTTGCAACACCAACAAGAGGCAAAGGCTGGGTTGTACATAAGGCAGATACTGGTCTTGTACCTTCTTGAAGAGCTGATTGTCAAGTATGAGGGTATCTTTGGATAGCTTGGACAAGGCCAGTTGTACTTCCTCTGTCTCACTTTCCCAAGAAAAAGGATACCTAATTAGTTTGTATAATCAATCAGCCTCTGCAGGATGCAAATCTATAATGGGAATTCTGGAGAGCCCATCAGCGTTCTGGTGTTGAATTCCAGGGCAATGGAGCACAGTGAAGCCGTATCCTTGCAGATGTAGAGCCCATTTAGCTAGGCATCCTTCAGGCTCATTAAGCTGTTGTAACCACTTAAGCAAAGCGTGGTCAGTGACAACAGTGAAGTGGGTACCATATATGTAGTGATAAAACTGCTTGACTGCATGCAACACGGCAAGGCACTCCTTCTCTGTGACACTATAGTTCTTCTCATGTTTGTTTAGCACAGGGAAGTTTAAGTCACAGGATGGTCTACACCTCGTTGTCTAGTTGGGCCAGAATAGCTCCAATAGCAAGATCACTAGCGTCGGTGTACAGGATGAACTCCTTATCATAGTCAGGATACACTAGGATGGCGCCTCTTTGAATTTTTGCTTAAGGGTCTCAAAGGTTTGCTGCTGACTGGCAGTCCATTCAAAAGGGACATTACGTAACAGCTGGACAAGAGGTTCACTAGTATTGGCAAAGTCAGGGATAAACTGTATGTAGTAGCCCATCATCCCTAGAAAGACTTGTACCTTTTGCAGGTTGGTGGGAGAAGCATTTTGTTGATGGTTTCAACCTTCTTAGTCATTGGGCAAATCCCTGTCTGGGTTACTTCATGGCCCAAGAATTCAAGACACTCTTTGAAGAAAGCAAACTTGGAAGGTTTTAGTTTGAGGCCAGCTTCTCAAATCTTTATGAACACCTCTTTGAGGTGAGCCAGGTGATTGGTGAAGGTAGCGCTGAAAACTGTTATATCATCTAAGTATACTAGGACACATGACAGCTTCAATTTGCAAAGGATGGAGTCCATGGCCCTTTGGAAGGTGGCTGGGGCATTGTAGAGTCCCTGTGGCATGCAAGTAGGCTCAAAAAACCCTTCAGATGTAATGAGCGCAGCTTTTTGGCAATCCTTGCGCAATAGGTCAACTTGCCAGTATCCAGATGCCAGATTCATTGCAGAGAAAAACTTAGAGCCTCCAAGACGTTGGAGAGCATCATCAATACGTGGCAAGGGGTACAAGTCCTTCTTGGTCAAATAGTTCAATTGGCAGTAGTCCATCACAAAACAATGACCTCCATCTTTCTTCTTTAAGATGAATAGCGGGGATGCCCAAGGACTTTGGGAAGGTGCCAGCAGCCCAGCGCCCAAAAGTTTTTTGAGCTCTTTAGATACCTGGACGTCTTCCATGCAGCTGCAGCAATATGGTTTAGCACAGAAGGGGGGCGTTGCCAGTGTCAATCTGATGGATAACACCTTTGGCTAACCCATAGTCAGTACTTTCCTTAGCAAAGATGTCTGAAAATTGGTCTAGCAAGTCTAGCACCTCTTTCTGTTGAACCAAGGACAGCTGTGGAAAGTCTTGCACAATGAACAAGAATAACTTGGGGTTCATCCTCAGGTAGGTTAAAATCTTGGAACATGCCAAAGGGATGAAGAGACAGGACATCAGGAGTGCTCAATAACTTGCCATATCTGACAACCTGCCCCCTAGACACGGTCATGGGGAGAGCAGTCAGGTTGGCTACCAACAATTGAACAGGGTCCTTATGGGAGCCATCTAGGATTCCAGTACAGAGATAAGGTTTGTTGTGCCCTAATGGGGGGGGGAGAGTACAACTCCAAGAAGGTTTGTTCAGGTATTTCATATGATATCTGGAAGTCTAGGATGGCCTGGGAGCCAGGGGGGATGGTGACAGCGGACGTGGTTAGGAGAGAGATCCCCTCAGACGCAGGATAAGCCATGAATGAACATTTCATGTTTGAAGAGTGGGTGCAATATTTGAGGGTGAAACCCCCAGTGGGGTATTCCAAAGCGCACATCTTCAGGCGCTTCCTGGGAACTTTTAACGGCTCTTCAAAGATCAGAGGGACTTTGTATCCCAAAAAGAGAGGTAACCATCTTTCAAGTTGATTATCCTATTATATTCCCTAAGGAACTGAGTGCCAACTAAGAGATTGTAACTCTCATTTTCTAAGACAACTGCTGGAGCAGCTAGGAGAAGCTTGCCAAACCGCATGGGTAGAGCAGAGTACACCCCTATGGTGCGGGTCATAGACAGTCCAGCTGTGCCATACAACTGGTGATAATTAAGGTCAGGGGAAAGTTTGAGTTTCTTCACAAGTTTGGAGTAAACAACGTTGACTGGTAAGCCAGTGTCCAAAACAGCCTTGATCTTCACTTTTTGAATGGATATCTCTACTTGAGTGGTAGTGCAACCAAAGGGTAGAAGGACAGCCTATATATCTTGATCCTCTGCTAGTTCCTTATCCCACTTCTCAATCATGTGTCTTAATCCTGGGAACTTCTTATAAACAGTTTGGAGAGTGAGCAAAACAGATACATTATTGAAGACAACATCAGCAACCTTGGCAGCTTCTTCCAACAACTCCACTAGCACAGGGGACCTCTTAGCTTGAGTGAGTTAAGGGCAAGAGACAACTTCTTTGGCTTCAGGCAAAGGCTTAGTAGTAGTTGTAGTCTTTTCTGGTTGCAATTTATAGGGGACTGTAATGGTTTTGGGAACAGCCAGAACAGAGTACCCATATGCATCAGTGTCGTCAGTATCAGAGTTATCCAGGTCAGAGTTGTCAGAGATATTGTGGAACAATAGGAGAATAAGAGGAGCCTCATTATCAGCAGGCTTGGAGTTGATATAGAGGGAGGGATTAAAAGAGACTGGGAAGAATTGTCAACCAAGAGCGTCTCTGCCTCTAGGTTGACTGCTCTTTTCCCGCCTGCTCTTTTGGATCAGCTCCTTCAACCCGTGGGTTGGTGAAGACTCAAGGATAGTGACCTATATGACCACAGTTGTGGCAACCTTGGTGTCAAGGAGGATTTTTCAAGTTCATGGTAAGAATGCAAGGACCACAGGAAGATAAACCAGAGTTAGAAGCAGCTCAGCTTTCCCTAACAACTGATCCATAATGGTTAAGGTACATGTCCTGCAACAGCGTCTTTATGCTCTTCATGGAGTAAAGCATAGCTTTATGGGCTTTGAAGTGAAGGCACAGAAGCTGGTTAACCTTGAGAGCTTGAGTGCAAGCCATGTAAGCTTCATGGGCTGTCAATTGTCTGCTTGTTATCAGTTGCTGTCCTTCTATGTAGAATCTGTCTGCAAACTCAGCTAGTGTCTCTTTAGGCTTGAAAGCAGTGTGCATAAAAGCGTCCTTTTTTACTTCCAGGCTAAGGTCACCACCAAACTCGTCAATAAGAAGCTGCTTCATATCTTCCCACATCTTGATGGTGGGTAGTTCAGGCATCACCACCTCCTGGCAAGTTGGATGTAGACATATCAGAATATGTTCCTTCTTAACCTCATCTGATGCTTGTCTCATGGCAGTTTCATAGATAGTTAGGAAAGCTGAAATAGTCAAGATTTTGGGATCAAAGACTTGCTTAAAGGTAGGCTTGAAGTGTGCTTTGGGAGTTGGACCACCATTGTTGCTATTGAGTACGTTTATACACAGGGAAAATTCTGCTTTGGATTCAGAGGGGGGATGTCTAGCCCACAGCTGACAAACACTTTCTTCAAGGGTATTCAGGGTCTCAACAGCCTGGGCACCCGTATTGATAGCTTGAGTGGTCTGTTGTTCAGTAGCATCTAGGCGTTGATCTTGGGAGGTCACTACTGTAGAGAGCTTAGCCAGTCAAGAGGTAAGGGATGGCCTCACTGAGAGGCAAGGGGCAAACCTGCTGTTCATGGAGTTGATTAATTAACTCATCTATTGTACATCTCTATCCAGCTCAGTATGATCCCGCTTCAAATGATCCACCTTGTTAGCTAGGGCAATTAGTTCCTTAGCGCATTGGATTTGAGGGGCTCCTGGTAAGCCAGGGCAGCAACCATCTTTGTCAACAACCCCAACTAGACTAGCAACAGTTGCCATCATCTTGCGTAAGGCAGCAAGTTCTTGCTGTAGCTCAGCAACTTGAGCAGTCAACTCAAGCACCTGGGGGTCAGGTTGAGGAGTCTCATTAGGACGTCCTTGAATGTAAGTAGTTGTACATAGCTCTTGAATAGCATCCCATATTTTCTGCTCTCTATCCACCAATTCATCAGAAGGGGGAGAGGGCGGAGCATCTGGCTTGGGTGTAGATAATTCATTCACTTGACTCTGGAGTTTGGCTATAGCAGCGGCGGTGACAGCTCTCTCTTGATCAAACTCTGTGTTGAGTTCATTGAGGCTGTTAGCAGCAAAGTTTGCTACCTGCTGTAGTTGCTTGAATGAATACATGCTGAATGCATTGAGCTGCTGCACAAGTTGTTTGAAGTCAGAGAGATAAGTGTTCAAGGTGGAATCTACCTGAATTTGCCAGGGTTGTTATAGATGGTGAAACTTGTGTAGACGCTCCCTGACGTATTTGGGGATGAACTGGTGCATTTGTTTGATAGAATTGACCTAACAGGTCTTGGAGGTAACAGAGTTGCGCTGATTGTTAGATACCAAGGAAAACAGGGAATGAATCCACTGTTGATAGGCAGCAAACTGGTCCCAGTGATGAGTAACCGCTGCTTGTAGAGACAAGATTTCTTGGACGTGGAGCCCCAACACCATCTGATGGTGGGCCAAGGCAGGCTGCACAAAGAACAATAGTAAGTGCTCAGTAGAGCCAGCTGCTGAGAGGAGATGCTGTGGAATTTGAGGAGCCACAATTAATTTGTAGTATTCAGCCCAACTGAACTGCAGCTGAAGGCAAGGGATGGCTCCTTCACAGGCTATCACAAGGGCTACTGCCATGACTTGTTCTAAGTCAGGGGTACCCATGGGGTAAGCAACTAGGCAGGGACTATTCCTGAGGTTCAGTACAGTAGGGATAATAGGCAGGTTGGCAACATCTTCCTCAATAGGAGGGCTAGTAATTTCAGGTGAAGTTAGCTCTTGTATAGGCAGAGGCATAGGACCTGAAAATGTGGATGCAAAAGGGATAACCAAGGGGCTTACAGCCCCTGTAGTGAGCACCATTTTTGTTATGTTCTGAGGTGCAGCACAGACACACAACAGGGAATCCTAATCTTAGGATTGGATTTGTACTAAGTCTTGGTTAGATGACAGGGAAGGCTATGCAATTACCTTGTGGCCCTGGAAGAATAATCTCTACTAGTTGTGGCTAGAGAGAGGCGCGGAAGTACTTGACAACACAAAGACAAAAATGTAAATAGAACTTAATTTTATTGGTGAATTAGGAAAAGGAATATATTAGTGGTTGTTGATACCACAAAACACTACCAGGACAGTAGGATTACTTGCCACAAGCATGAGTGGGGCAAGTGAGATGTGCAAAATCAAGAAACCAAAAAATTGTATTTCCTGATTCAGTCATCAACTCATTTCAAGAGGCAAAAGCAAAAGCAAGAGATTTGTCTTCAAAATGGCCCACTGAAGGCAAAATTGACACATGGTGAATAGCGGTATTCACGACATCCAGCATGGCCTTGCTTGTGCATCATGAACAGGCTATTGTCAACCTGAACCACACATGGTCACTGTTATCTGCTAGTAGCCAATCAATTCAGGCTATCACAAAAGAATTAAGACCCAGGAACAGCCAATCAGATAAAATTAGTTAGTTTCCAATATAGTGTTGAAACTGAATCAATGAGAGTTCAATATTTGATTGGGGAAGACAACAGTCCAATAGACAGGACAAGAATGAATAGAATGCGGTATTGTTTATTAATTGATGTTGTGACTAATATACTACATGGGGAGAGCCACAAGACCACCAGGGGGTAGTACAGTGCAGGTTTTATGAAAATTTTGGAGCCAAGGAATAACCTGCGCAGGGATCAGCAAGTTGAATTAACAACACTCCTAATTAGGAGATAGTGCCTGCAATTTGACCTTGTCTTCAGATTGATTTATGCTGTTAGATACTTCATGGGGAAACTCATTGAGCGCTCCCTGTGTATTGTGAGATACTTTGGTGGCAAGAAGGGAATATTGGTTGCAACACCCCCCTTTTTCCCTGTTTTTTATCAGGCACCAGGATAAGAACTTGTGGGAGGACCAGAAAGGGTTTCAAAAAGAGTCTTTGTGTGGGGATGGCGCGGCAGGGGCGCAAGCAATCATGATGGAGTGACATGATGTTTCCTTTGGAATCTTCAAGCTGGTAGTTATGATTGTCATAGACAGCAGCCACCTTGAAGGGTACCAGGTAGTTAGGTTCTAATTTTTCCAAGTTAGGATTAAGGATGTAGATGGGATCCCCTATGGCGTACCTTGCTTTGAGGTGCTTTGTCCCCCCTTAATCCTTTCCTTTTTAATGTTGCAGGCCTTATCCTGCCATTGACTCAGGGAGGGGGTAGCTACAAGGGGAGGGTTTGTGGGAACTGCGGGCTTTAGCTTCTCCTGTTCTACCCCCGTCAGATCATCAGGGGACCCAAAAGCCAAGGCGCTGGGGCTGAAGCCTGTACCCTGATTGATCCTGGCAAATAGTATGAGCAGAGCTGTGGGTAGGTGCTCAGTCCAAGCAGTGTTTGGGTGCTCTTGAGAGAGAATAGCAATCAATTGTACTAAGGAACCATTCAGGCATTCTACATGTCTGTTGACTTGAGGATGGTAGGGGGTGGTGACTACTTGTTGGAGGGTGTTCTTGGCGCAGTATGCCTTTATGATATTTTCTACAAGCTCCGGTCCCCCGTTGGCAATGAGATTTTGAGCTGATCAAAGCGCGTCACAATTTAATTACCAATGAAATGGGTAATGGTGGTGGCTGTATGGTTGGTAGTTGCCTACACTACAGGCCAGTGGGTAAAATGATCAATTGCTGTGATGATATATTTCTTGCCCAGCTTGTTCTCTGATAAGGGGCCAACAGTGTCAAGAGCCGACTGTTTGAAGGGTTCCATGGCTTTGATGAGTAGGACTGATTTGAGAGGAGCAGGCTTGGATGTTTTCTTTTCACACAGGATACACATTTTGAGGAGGTCCAGGATGTCCTGGCATATGCAAGGCCACCAGACCTTGCGCTTCATGATTTCAAAGAGATTAAATCCTCTTATATGACCTAAGGTGTGGTGGTAGTGCAGTATGGTATCCCCTCACTGTTTTGTGGGAATATATGATGTCTTCTTGCCAGTCTCCACCCAGCAGCAGACATTGCCTGCATTGGTGGTGAACTGGCTTTTGTTGTCCTTCAGTTTGGAAATAATTACAGAATTGAGACCTTCATAGCAAGTAGCCTCAGGAGGCAGGTAGAGCATGGGCCAGTCTGGGTCCATCCCGTCATCTCCTGTGATAGATGTTACATACAGTCTGGAGAGAGCGTCAGCTGTGACAAGTTCCTTTCCAGGCTTGTACTTAATGTGTAACTGGTAAGGGGACAGGCACTCAACTCAGCCTTCCTGGCATTGTTTCAAGTGCAACTGGGTATTGAAGTACCAAAGTGACTTGTGGTCTGTCAGGACGTGGGGTGGAAAAGTGGCTCCTTCCAGATAGCAACACCATTTCTCAATACAGTGCACAATGGCCGCTAACTCCTTATCATGTATGGGGTAGAGTTGCTCTGAGTTGGTGAGCTTTCTGGATTTGTATGCCACAGGGAGGAAGACACCTCTGTCAGTTTCCACCATTAGCACGCCCCATATGGCCTTTCAGAGGCGTCAGTCTCAAGTTTGTACTGGCAGTTTTGGTTTGTAAATTGGAGTACAGGTGCAGTTGTAAGTCTCTGCTTTAACATCTCAAAGGCTTGGTCTCTGGAAGGGGGGTCCATTTGAAGCGCTGTTTGATATTCAATAGCTTGGTGAGAGGTGCAATCATTTACCCACAGTTAGGGATGAACTTCTGCACATAGGCAACCATTCCCAAGAAGGTACGTACCTGGCCCACATCAGTGGGGGGTGGCATGTTTGTGATTGCCTTAATTTTGGCAGGGTCAGGTTTTATCCCTTGGGCAGAGATGATGTGCCCAAGGAACAGAAGCTCTGACAGGAGAAATTCACATTTGGAAGGCTTTGCTTTTAGCTGATTTTTACAAAGGGTGTTGAGGACAGCACATAGATGTTAGAGATGTGTGGTTTGATCTTGATTGAAGACAAATATGACGTCAAGGTACACAACAACAAACTTCCAATTAAGTCTTCAATTGATTTGTTCATCAACATGGCAAAGGTGGAGGGAGCGTTGATCATTCTAAATTTCATGATATGAAACTCAACCTGCAGAAGGCAGTTTTTGCCTCATCCCCTGGTGCAATGTGGACCTAGTTGTACCCTGCAGTGAGATCAATATTACTGAAGACCTTCACACCTGCAAGTATATCAAACAAGTTGTTGATTAGGGGTAAGGGGTATTTGTTTTTGACTGTCACCTTGTTTAGGGCGCAGTAGTTAGTCACTAGGCAGAGAGAGCCTTCCTTCTTGGCTACAAAGATGACAGCAGCCCCATACAGCAAGAGTGAGGGGCAGATGAAGCCCTTGTTAAGTGCATCCACAAGGTATTGACGGAGAGTCTCATCTTCCTTTGGGCGTCAGACAATAAAGCGGGCATGCCTTGGGCTGTGACCCTTGTAGTTGGATAGCATGCTTTATTTCTTGCGAGGGGGCAGTTGGTATATTGTTTTGCTAAAGACGTCCTTATACTCCCCAAGGAGAGCTGCAAGTGCTGGAAGAGGTGTGGTAGTCAAGGGGAGGCTGCAGGTGGTTTAGAGAAAATGACTTTAACTGAGCATTGATTAAATTTGAGCTTCCCCCCTTGAAGTTGTATTTGCCGGTCTCTGTAAGCCTAAAAAATACAGTATCATGGAGTAGTTTGCTCATTTTGACAGGGTAGATCTGGAATCCCATCCCATTTCTAGTTGAGGGTGATTACAGATGTGTCCCAGTCAATATATGGCCTGTTATATCAAAGCCAGTTGAGGCCAGCAATGACATTGTGGCTAAGTCCCACCATGATAGGCCCAGAGAGTCTCACCTGGATGTTCTCCATCCTCACAGAGAAGGGTACTGTCTCATGAGTGATTGTCACTCTGTGGGAGTTGGATACACGCACTGCTTTGAATTGGCTAGGCACTTGATCTAGTTGTTGAGCATCTGCAAATCTTTGGTTAACTATGGTGTGATTGGCTCCAGTGTCTACCAAAGGTTTGTGGGTATTCCCACAGAAATGGAAGGGGTAGGCCAAGCAGGTGATTTTATTGGAAGAATGGCTTACTTGGAGGGCATAAATGTCACTATGAACATGGAAGACGTCTAAGGTTTTGACATTATACACATTGTAGTTGCAGAGGTTTTTGGCAAGAAGAGAGTGATCAGACAGGATGACAGAACCTTTTGTATCTACAACCCCCAGGATTTTCATGAATCCTCAATTTGCACCAGTTGAAGCTCCCCCTTGCAGGAGTGCTTTGTCCCATTCTCCTGTTGACATGGTTACTGGAAACCCACCTGGTTGTGGGCACTGCCTGGTGAAGGTCAGGGCTGGGCAGGTGCATCATTAGATCTTTGGAAGCCCATTGAGGCCTGTTTGTTAGCCTCCACAATGTCTTTGTAACAGTCATTAATGGAGGTACAACAACCCACAGGAACCCACTTGCAGATATGGGGGTTGAGCCCATTAACAATGAGCGTCAATAACATATTGTTCCCATTGATTACAGCTTCTGGAGTGGCGGCAAAGGCTTTTTGACACGCTGCAAGGTACTCAGGGACGGATCCAGTCTGTTTGATAGCTAGAAGTGGGGTCCCCACAACAATGGTCAAGAAC
Organism: Entomophthora muscae; assembly: GCA_014839935.2. Classification (NCBI taxonomy): domain Eukaryota; kingdom Fungi; phylum Entomophthoromycota; class Entomophthoromycetes; order Entomophthorales; family Entomophthoraceae; genus Entomophthora; species Entomophthora muscae. The sequence goes on from QTSX02002879.1 coordinate 177,010, forward strand.
ATTTTACTTTAGTGAGACTTGACAGCATCCCTGAAGGACTACCAGGTGACTTCTTGTTCCTGACCTGCCCAGTTGGTGAACCACACAACAGCTGGCCCTGTGAGGCGCCCAGACGCGGTGGTAACCCATATGGGCTCAGGTATTTGACAGATGAAAAGGCGGGTTTTGGTAGAATGGAGCCAGCTTACAATGTCTGCCCCTTCTACACCACCCGCAAAGGACTCATGCTGAAGATTTATCATGCATTGTGAAAGGTCTGACTGGGGCGGGATAACACTCACATTGTGCTGCCCAAGGCCAAGTCAATTATACATGCTTGTAAGTACCAACTGGTCTTGGTAGATAACATACCCCTCAGGAATGTCTCCCTTGGGAATTGGGAGGAAAGTCTCTTGATGGGGAGTAGTCATACGGCCCATAATCTGTCCTTTCTTAGGGGGAATTTTTTTTAGGTAGGTTGTGAACCTAATTCTACTACCACTGTTGCAACTGAACCAATTAGAGTTCAGTATTTGATTGGGGAAGACAACAGTCCAATAGAAAGGAAAAAATAATTAGAATAAGATATTGTTTATTGTAGAACATTGTGGTCAATATACTATATGGGGAAAGCCACAAGGCCACAGGGAGTAGCATAGTGGTGTGTTACATGTAGGGTTTAAAGCCAAGGAATAACTTGTGCAGGGATCAGCAGGTCAAATTGGTAGCACATCTAATTAGGAGAAAGTGCCCACAGTTTGATGCTGCCATCAGATTAGTTCATATTGTTAGATACATCAAGAGGTGGCTAATTGAGCGCCCCCTGTGTATTGTAAGATACGTTGGTAGGCAAGGAAAGAGACTTGGTTGCAACAGATTGTCATTTGGTTATGTTGATGGATTTAGAAATTTGAGTCAACTTCCTCATTTGGCTTTGAGTCACTGGGAAGTCAGATTGCGGGTCACAAACCTGTTTAGTTGTAACATTACTGGGGGTTTGACACTGCTGTTTTAAAATTCCAGAAACAAGCAACAACTGGTAGAATATGGAGCCCACACCCCTGAAAATCTTCCTGCAGACCTTCTAACAGAGGAAGCCAACCTTCAGCTGGTGTGACCATACAACAGTCACTGTTAAGTATTTAGCCAAATAAATACTCTGAGATATAAATTTGCTCTGTTTTTGCTGTTTGTTTTATGTAGATAGGTTTGACTAGAATTCATTAGATAAAGGTTCCTGAGAACTTAGTATCTATATTCAATAAAGGAACAGAAGGCAAGATTGGCCAAATCAATCTTGGAGACTAGGCGTCTCAAAAACAATTTAATTAATCAGGTAGATTAATTAATAAATACATGGGAATATAATTAATGAGGCTTTAATTATATTGGTTAATTTCCTTGACTGTGTCAAGAAGTTTGGTTAAGGGTAATCATAAGTAAACCCCAAATTTTGGGTTAAAAGTGCTGCTTTGGCAAATTCATTCGGTTAGAAGCCCTGTCTAGTGAATTTTTCAGGCGCCACCTGGGAAAATTGCTGGGCGCCGCGGTGGCGCTTGGTTTGAGTTTTGAAGCATTTTAATGGGGTCTAAGGCAAAAAAACATTAAATGCAAAGATAACTAAATAAAGGCAAGGATGCCTAGGAATTCAGGTTTGATCAGCTGGTTCTCAGTTGGAACATCAATAGCTGAGTTTTGGGATGTGTAATCCACAGGGTTTTGGCGCTGGGAGCTGGGGAAGCTCCATGCTGAATTAGTACATTGGGATGAATGGAGTCAGGCAACTTCTTCCCATTGTAGGTTGGTTCTCATAGGTTGAGAAATAATGGTGTTCTTTTAGGTAAAGATCTAGGTTAAGATGACTCAAATTTCATAGACCACATGATGTAAATCATAGGTTGATTCAGGAACCAGAGGGGTTTTCAGCCAAATATGCCCCAACTGGTAAATAAGCAGAAACAGCTAATTTTAAATAAAGATATATTGCCAATTTTGACGCTTTCCCCTCAACTTCTTTTTAATTATCATGTCTTCTTTATTACTATTTGAAAGAGCAAAATTCAGAGTGCTTTGTGTTAAGGCCGCTGCTGTAAGAAAAAAAGTTCCTACCAGCTTGCTTGAGGAGGCTTGGATGAGTATGGAGGTCTCTAAGATTGCACTTGAGGAATCTTTGATAGAAGTAAAAGCGGCTTTTGAAGAACTATACTCCAACTATTTTGCCAGAGAAGGAACCCTGGTACAAAGAAATTGAGTTTATGCATGGGACTCCTGGAACTTGATGTTAGGGTTTGATGAAATTTTGTAACAAGTAAAGGATAGAGCCAATTGTGAAGTTGAGGCATTGAGAAACAGAGAGGAAAATAGTTTCAAAATTATGGCTTGTTGAAGAGATGACAAAAAAGCATTGTCTCACAAAATTGCCTCCCTGGAGGCAAAGCTCCTCAAAGTTTTATCACAGGAAGGTACCGGTAACAAGAGTCAAGGGCAAGATAACAGTAAGTTTGGCTGGTTAGACCTGGATCTGTCACAGCTGGGGGTGTCAAAACAGTAGGTTCTACCCCCAGAAAAGTTCTGCATAAGAAACCCTGTGCCACTCAAACTGACTTCCCCATGAACCTGATAAGAAGCGCCTTGTGTGGAAGCTTCCAATATGGAATTAAGAACGAAGAGAAGTATATTTTATTGGATAATACTTTAGACTTATATAGACTTGACTGTGGTGGGGATTTAGTTGTATCAAGCCTAGGGGTTGGTCATGTGTGGGATGGGTTCAAGCCACTAGATACTTGGATGGTCAGGTGATATTGCTTGGTTACCATTCTTGGTATGTCAAACAGTATATTGAAAGGGGACTAAATCAGGAAATGGCTGGATGTTAAGTAGGCTGGCAGTAGCCAGAATGCTTGTACATCCAGACCCTTGACACCCCCTTAATGGGTTACTCTGATGCATCAGTAGGGGGCTTTGTCTTAACAGCTGCCTCCTGATGCTACTGGAGCTGTTTGATAGTTGGAACCAGTCTGGTTGAGTGCTCTCCTTTACTGAGGCAGAGACAGGTTCTGTGATATTTCTTGATAATTGGGTTTTTGGCACTTTGGAATTTTACTAGGTAAGTGTTGTGCTCTGGTCTGTATTTGATGACTCTTGCTGGTCCCCTGTGTACTTAGTCTAGTTTCTTTCTGTTGCCAGCTAAAATCCAGACAGGGGAGTTAATGGGAAGTGGTTCCTCTGTGGAGGTTACCTTTTGTGTCTTGACCTTTTCATTTCAGCTATTTTTGCTTTGAGGCGGATGTGTTGTAGGTTTGGTGCTTGCTCTACTATGGGAGGTTTTCATGGGGGGATCTTTATGTGGGGCTTTTGTTGCAGGTGATCAAATCTGGTTTATAACCGTAGATTAGCTCAAACAGTGAATAGCCTGTCCCTTGGTTGGTGCGGACTTGGGATACTAATAATGAATGTTTCACGTATAGTGGCCATGTGTCTTTAGCTTTGTCATCCATTATTTTCTCTAGGGTCCTGATAAGGCTGCCGTTGAGGTGTTCCACTCTACTGTTGGCCTGTGGCCTGTATGGAGAGGTTGTGGAGTGTGACTGTACAACAGTTACTATTGAGTATTTAGCCAAATAAATTCTCTGAAATATAAAGTTATCTCTGTTTTTCTTATTATTGCATGTAGATAGGTTGGATTGGAAGTCTTAAGGTTAAGATTCCTGAAAACTGGATATCTAGGTTCAATAAAAGAAAAGAAGGCAAGATTGGCTGAGTCAATCTGGGAGACAGTATGGCTCAAAAACGGTTTAATAAATTGGGAAGATTAATTAATAAATACACAGGAATATAATTAATGAGGATTTAATTATATTGGTTAATTGCCTTGACTGTGTCAAGAAGTTTGGTTAAGGTCAACCATAAGTAACCCCCCAAATTCTGGGTTAAAAGCGCCGCTGCGCCACCTAATGAGTTTGCAAAGCGCCAAGGCGCTGCTATCAAAAATTTTCAGGCGCTGCCTGGGAAAGTTCCTGGGCGCCGCAGTGGCGCCTGGTTCAAGTTTTGATGTGTTTTAATGGTTTTTAAGGCAAGAAACCATTAAATGCAAAGATAACTAAATAAAGGCAAGGATGCCTAAAAAACAGGGTTGATCAGATGGTTCCCAGTTGGAACATCAATAGCTGAGTTTTGGGATGTGTAATCCACAGGGTTTTGGCGCCGGGAGCTGAGGAAGCTCCATTCTGAATTAGTACATTGGGATGAATGGAGTCAGGTGACTTCTTCCCATTGTAGGTTGATTCCCATAGTTTGAGAAATATTGATGATTTTTTAGGTAAAGATCTAGGTTTGGATGACTCAAATGTCATAGATCACATGAGATGAATCATAGGTTTATTCAGGAAACAGAGGGGTTTTCAGCCAAATATGCCCCAAATGGTATATAAGCAAAAACAGCTACACTTTAATAAGTATATATTATCAATTTTGATGCTTTCCCCTCAACTACTTTTTCAATTATTATGTCTTCTTTATAAAATTTTGAAAGGGCCAAATTTGGAGTACTTCACGTGAAAACTGCTGCTGCCAGGAAAGAGGTTCCTACAAGTTTGTTAGAGGAAGCTTGGAGGTCACCAAGACTGTGCCTGAGGAGTCCTTGGTGGAAGTAAAGGCTGCGTTTGAATAGTTATATTCCAATTACTTTGCAAAAAAGGTACTCTTGCCCAAGGAAACCAAATCTATGTGTGAGATTGCTGGAACCTGTTAGTAGGATGGGAAAAAATCTTACAGCAAGTGCAAGCAAAGGTGAATTGTGAAATTGAGGCTTTAAGGGCAAGGGAGGAAAAGAGCGTTGAGATCATGGCCCGTTGGCGGGATGATAACAAAGTGTTGTCCCATAAAATTGCCTCTCTGGAGCCAAAGCTCTTTGAAGCTTTGTCAAAGGAAGGTAATGGGAATAAGAGTCAAGGGCAGGATAATGATGGGATGGACTGGTTGGACCTGGATCTGCCACATGGAGTGTTTAATGTTTTTGGATTTCAAGTTGTCATTAACTACGTGACCTGATAACTCTGTTGCTCTATCAGTTATGATGTAGTCTGGAGTGCCATAGTTGGCTATGATTGCTTTGTTAATTAAACAGTTGATGGTTTCTTCTTTGTGTTCCTTTGTTGCCCAGCAGATGGGCCAGCGTGTGACAAAGTTGATAGCTACAAATAAGAAATGTTGGTTTGTCTTTGTTTCTGGGAAGGGCTTACTACGTCTAGCCCCCAAACCTTAAATGGTTCAGGGTCTGGTACTGGGTTGACCGTTGGCTGAGGAGCCTTTGTACTGGTGTATTTCTTGCACACTGTGCACTTTTTCAGAACATCAACTATATCCTGCTTGAGGTTGGGTCACCATACTATCTCTTTTAGTGTGAGGTATAGGTTGTTAGTCTATGTATGGCCTAGCAGGCAGTGATGTCTTAGTATGGTGTCAACTCTTTGTGCAAGTGGGATGTACGGGATATGTTTGTCATTAATATTTTGGTATACTGTGCCATTTGATACATGGAAGTACTTTTTGTTTCTTACTAATGTATTGTGGGTCAGTTGATGTGTTGAGGAGTCTTTCCCTTTGGTTTTATACTCAGTGTTGTACAGGTTTGGCCAGTCAGGGTCCAGGTGGTCAGGGTGATCCTCTCTAGGCTGACATAGTCTAGAGAGAGCATTGGCTGTGACCAGCTCTGCCCCCTTTTTGTGCTGGATGTCCAGGTTAAGCTGTTCCAGCAAGGACATCCATTTGGCTTGCCGCCGTGCAAGTGTGTTCTGAGTTTTGAAATATATTAAGGATTTATGGTCAGTTAGTACTAGGGCGTTTAAATGTCCTTCTAAGTAACATCTCCATTTCTTGCAAGAGTGGTATATTGCTAGCAATTCCTTATCCTGTATTGGGTATCTCTGCTCAGTATTAGTTAGTTTTCTGCTTTTGTAGCATACTGGAAGGAAGTCTTGCTGCCCTTGCTGGTGGATGTGCAGGACTGCGCCAATGGTGGTGTTGCTGGCATCTGACTTGAGATTGTAGAACCTGTTATTGTTAGGGTATTGCAAGATTAGTGCTTTGATCAAAGCTTGTTTCAATAGTTGGAAATTATTGTCACATTCTGGAGTCCAGATGAATTTCTTTTTGGCATTATCCTTGGTTAAATCATTGATTAGTGCGGCTAGTTTTCTGCAGTCTTTGATGTATTTCCTTAGGTAAGCTACCATACCAAGAAAGCATCTAACTTGTTTAACAGATGTGGGGTGTTGCATGTTATTTATGGCTTTTATTTTGTCTGGATCTGCTTTGATGCTACCATCAGAGACAATGTGGCCCAAGAATAGGAGTTCCTTTTCCATAAATTGACACTTACTTGGTTTTGCATAAAGTTAGTGCTTTGCAAGTCAATTGAGTGTCTTGGGGACATGTGTGAGGTGTTCCTCTTTTGATTTTGAGAATATAATGATATTTTCAATATAGCATAATGTATTTGAGAGACCGTTAAGTTCTTGGTTCATCATGGTGACAACTGTTGCAGGAGTGTTGGTTATCCCAAAGTTCATTACTCTACATTCAAAGGATCCAAATTGTGTACAGAACACAGTTTTTGGTATGTCCTTTTCCTTTACTTCAACTTGGTTGTAACCTGAGGTGAAGTCAATTTTGGAGAAAAATTTGGCACCTGAGAGTCTTGCAAACAGATCCTTTATAAGTGGAAGAGGGTATTTATTCTTTACTGTGCTTGCATTTAGTGCTCTGTAGTCAGTTACTAGACGTAGAGTGCCTTCCTTTTTCTTTACAAAGAATACTGCTGCCCCCCATGGGGATTCAGGCAGGCAGATGAAGCCTTTAGCTAAGTTGTCCTCAATGTGTGTTTTGAGGGTTTGGGTCTCCATGGGAGAGAGTCTGTAGAGGGGTGCAGGTTTGGGCATGGCTTTGCATAAGTCAATGCCATGTTTGACCTCCCATTTGGGGGTAACTCTGTGAGTTCTTCTTTGAATACATGAGCGTATTCATTTAGGAGTGCCATAAGTTCTGGGCATTAGATCTTTTGTGTTTGTATGTTATTAAATTTAGTGTAATGTATTATGTGGAGGGTACTATCTTTGGTTAGATGCTCTGAGTCATCTTGGTTTATGACCTGGACAAATACTGTGTCTCTTAGGATGAGGTCATTGGGTTCTTTGAGGATGTTAAAATTGACTCTGTTGCGTTTGATGGTCATGGTTTTTGTTTTCCAACATAAAGCTGGGGTTCACTTGGGTGAACCAGTCCATGTGTTGCAGATCCTGAATGTATTAGACGTAAAGTTGTCCATATAGGGATTAAGCAATGGAACAACTGTGCAGTCACGCTATTGCATCCTGATTCTACTAGTGAAAAAGACGTTTAAAAAGCCCCTAAAACAGGTGTTAAATTTGCCTTTCAAATGTGCACAAGGCACAGGCTTCACTTCTGGGATTATAAATAGAACAACAAAGTTATTTATATCTACCTCCTTATTGAAAGCCGCAAGGAAGCGGTTGTTCTCTTGCGCGGGACTTTTAGCTGTGCCAATCCACTCTCCTCCAGTTGGGAAGTCCTTCTGTCTGTGCCTCCCTGCCTCTGGTGGCTATTTCCCTGCCTCACACTATATAAGTGTGATACTATCTAAATAATTACCAGTTTTGTCTATTTGCCTTATTATTCTTCTATCCTTCATAGGCTCTCACTATACCATCAACAGGTATCATATTAAGAATTAGGTCACTGACTAACTGTTTGTAGAAACTAGCAACCCTTTGCTGCAACTTTTACAACATTGGCGCTCATGTCTTACAACACCATCAGCCCCCACCCCCACAGTCCTTTCAATGAGGAGGGAGGATTGCCCCTGGTCCAGTTTCCTGCCACTGCTTCTCCTTACCATCAGGCACCGGCCTTTACTGCTGCTAATGCCCATGCTGGGGAAAGAGCAGGCGCTCCCTATGACCTGCCCAACCTAAGCTAATTCATGCCAGAACATCAACGCCCCCAGGCTATTGTTTTTGGTCAACCACTGCTCCTACAAGCCCCTGCCCCCTTAGAGATGGACGCCAACTCTTCACCTTTCAACGACGCCATTTGTAATGCCATACATGCCATGGATGCTGGGTCTGCTGACAATGGTTCTTGCTCTGAACACCTGGCCATTCAGCAGCCTTCTGCTGAAAATGCCTTGGGTTGCTTTCAGAATCTCTCTCAGGTCAACCCTGATCAGCTCCGCCGTGACCTCTGTACTATTGAACATATCAAGGACTACCTACAACAATTCACCCATCCTGCTGTATGTCACAACCAAATGCACCTGGGCTGCATCCAAATCCTAGTGCATGACCAGGGAATACTGGTATCTAATCAACAGATGTTTCTCTAGGTCCTTTACTCTGAGCTTTGCAATACTTTCATCACTGTCAATCAGTATCTTGCCAAAGTCACCAACGCCCAGAGCACCATTCTCCACTGGGTCAATGCCATTGAAGTGGGTATAGCTAAGTTAGTCCCAGTGCACGTAGTACAGACTCTCACCCATCAAGTTGTAGATGCCAATTAGATTAGTGTGGTTACTACTCACGTGCTGGAGACTGGCCCCATAGTCTGAAGCCTGACACATGAGTTGGAAGTCTTAGATGGTGCCTTGCTATCATCCCCTTGTTCACCCCCACATCTGCCGCCACTGACAACTCCCCTTCCAGCGCCCTTCTTGGTTGAGACATCCTTGAGCTCTTTGATCACTACAAGAAGATTCAGACAGAATTGGTCCAGCAGAGTGCCAATCTTGCCTTCCTGTTTGATGGCTACCACACTGTTTCAGAACTTCAGGATTTTCTCAAACTTTGCCAATTGCATGACAGAGCCAACAGCCAGACCCAAGTCAGGAAGGACAAGGAAGTAATAGCCTTGCTCTAAGCTGAGCTTGCAACCCACAAAAAGCGCATCACCTCTCTGGAAGATGAATTGTATATCACCTGTCAGGAGAACAAGGTCTACCAAGATGAGCTGGAAGAGCAACAACTTCTCCTGGACGCCTTCCAGAGTCAATTGGATAGGATGGACAGTAAGATTATGGCCGTCAACTTACAGGCCATGTCCATTGACTCCAAGAGTCACCACAGTCCACTGAGGTCCTCTAGTCCTGAGTTCTATCATAGCTACAAAAGCAATGAGGGCCACACTTGGTTGGCTCCTAACTCTGTAAGAGTATTAGAGCCAGTACTGGAGTCCGAGGATGCCGTCCTGGCCACCCCTGAAGCTTCTGGAGCTGCTCAAGACAGAGAAGGTGAACGCAAAGCCTAGAAAGAGGAAAATTGCCGCCGCGCCTCTGAGGCTAGGTTTGCTGCCTCCACTCTCAGCTGTTCCTGTCTCAACTGCTCTCCAGTGAGGATCACACCTGCTCCCCTCCAACATGGCTCCAACAACTTTAGGCCTGTCAATCTACCTAAGTTTGACCGTAAGAGCAATGTGGCCATGTTATTACGTCTGTACCAGAGCTCTATGTATGGTGCAGACAATGCCATGAGGGACTCCACAATCATCAACTGTCTGGATGCTGAGACTCAATCCATTATCTTGCCACATCTCCCTGAGAGCGGCTGACTTTTGCCAACGTCCCCAGAGCCTTGACAGAAGAATTTGGTAGCCAAGAAGCACTCCTTGGTTGCAAGATGGACTTTGCAGACATCAATTTAAAGGTGGGGGAAACCCTAGAAGGCTTCACTTCTAGGTTCTACCTTGAAGCTCAAACTCTGTTGTCCATGAGTGTGGTGCAGTTTATTGATGTACAGTCAGCACTCCTTAATGATGTACGTGTCAACTGGGAACTATCTCTGGCCCTTAAGTCAGGCATTTACAACGCTTGCACTGTACCAGATCTGATCCGCCTCCTACACACCTACAAGGAGGAGTTCAAAGTCCCTCTTCCTGAAGGCTGCCCTTGCCAACAATCTGATTATAGACCCCACATGGCTGTCAAGATGCCCAAGCCTTCAAATAAGGTTGGGCCTGCTCCAGTCAACAATGGCCCCCGTACTTGCTTCAAATGTGGTATGGCTGGCCACTTCTCTTGGGAATGTAGGAATCCACGCCAAAAGATCCATCATGTAGGCATGGAGGACACTGAGGAGGACTACGCCAAGGACGCTGATATTGAGGAGGACAATGAGGACCAGTCAAAAAACTACTAAGCAGCCAGGACAAGGAGAAATCCTTGGCTGCCTTCATAATTTTGACACCCTCATCTCCCCCCATACCACTGCCCCCTGACAAACCAGACCAGAGACCTGCTGCCTTGCTGTTTTCTAGGACAAACCCTAAGGACAAACCCTCTCTGATTGACTTCAACTCTAAACCAATACATGTGGATGCAGAGTCTGACGGATTTTAAGAGGACCTCCTCCATTGAGTCCTCACTGTTAACACCCAAACTCATTGGACTATTCTTTGCCCTGAGGTGGTTATCCCCCAAATAGCTCAGAGAACAGTGTCCTTACCCTATGCTGAAAAACTGGCTCAACCAGGCGTTGAAGTCACTCATGAGGAGGACAGTGTTGAAAAACTGGCCAAACTGCTCTGCACAGTAAGCGTCTCAGCACCGCTAGAATCCCTCAAGGAAGTAAGCCCAGCTGTGGGAGCTGCCATGGTTACCTTCCTGGAGAAGTTCAAAGGACTAAGCGTACACCAGATCTAAAAGATTGTGGAGATCAGAGAGGATCGCCAGGATTGCACCTATATCAACCTGGTAGTGAACAAGACTCATTTCTGGGCCATACTGGATACTGGTGCCCCTGGAAACATTATATCCTTGCGGCTGGTTATTAAGCTTAAGCTGGCACTGGACTTGGCCTATCATGAAGAGTTTGGTACTGCTGGCCCACTGACTACTAGAGAAAAAGGAGCTTACTCTTCTCTCCCTCTTTGCTTTGGAAAGCTAATGGTCACTGCTCCTGCTAAGGTCCTGGAAAACAACAGCTATGACATTCTTATTGGGACTAGCTTCATGGTTCAGTATGGCACTGTGACTAGCCATAGAGAGCATACATTTGGAATCTTGGGCCATTCTATACCCATGTTCTATCATGGCACTTGTCTGTCTGACCTTCCCTTACGCCGTCTGCACTACATCAATCTGGAGTTTGCCAACGGAGAGCTTCCAGTTGCTTATACACTGTGTAGTAAGAAGGTCAAGGTGCTACCTCTCTTAATTGGGGAAGCCAAGGGTATCCCATTCTACCCCTCCTGTAATGTGACTATCCCACCTGGCGCTCAGGTGATCCACACTTTGGGCCTCTTGCTGGCTCTACCAGCTGGCACTCATGGAGAAATCTTTGGCATCCCTGATGCCTCCAGACTAGAACCATGGGTTGCACCAGGAATCCTCATGCCAAGTGAGAAGGAGGTACTCATACTCTTGACCAACATGAGTTGTGAAGGTATGGTTGTCTCCAAACACCAATTTCTGGCTTATATATGACTGGAAGAGCATGACAACCTGCAGGAGACTGCCTCCTTTGCGGACTTCTCTGAGTTGGGTCTACCCTGTGATCAACCACTGGTGCTATTGGTCATAAGCCACAACTCTCTATCCAGCCTCTCTGAAGAGCAGAAGGATCAAGCTATGGATCTCTTTGCACAGTATAAATATGTGTTTGCCAAGAATGATTATGCCCTGGGCAAGGCTGCAGATGTTGCTCATCATATTGACAGCCAAGGCAGTCCATCTATCTGCTCCAGACATATATGGTGCAGTCAAGCCAATCATGCCGTGGCTAATGAAGAGCTTCAGAAGCTATTGGGATCTGGCTTACTGGTCCCAGTAAAAGCCCTTGGGCTTCCCCTCTCCTGATTGTCAAAAAGAAGGATGGCAACAACTGTGTGGTGATTGACTACTGTCAACTGAATGCTATTACCAAGAAGGATTCATATCCCCTCCCTTGTATTGACAATACCTTGGGCCAACTGGGTGGCGCCAAGTTCTTCAGCGCCATGGACCTTATCAGTGGGTACTGGCAGATTGACCTACCCCCTGCTGATCAAGAAAAATGTGCAATCATCACTGACTAAGGGCTATTCCAACCCACAAGGATGCCTCAAGGTCTGTCCAATGCCCCAGCTACCTTTCAACGGGCTATGGATGCAGTGATGGGCGACCCTAAACTCACCAGTGTCTTGGTCTACCTGGATGACATTAATGTGTTCTCCCAAACCTTTAATGATCACCTATAACACTTGGAGGAAGTCTTCCAGAGGTTACTTGAAGCTAATCTCAAGCTCAAGCCACGCAAGTGCAACTTCTTCAAGGAGCACCTTGAGTTCTTGGGATTCATCATTAGCCAATATGGACTCCGCCCTGTACCTCTGAAGGTGGAAGCCATTGAGCAAATGCAGATCCCAGCCAATAAGCGGGACATGCAGGTCTTCCTGGGGATGATTGGGTACTACTGCCGCTTCATCCCCAACTTTGCATCCCTGGGTGATCCCCTTTTTCAGCTTCTCTGAGCTGATAAGGAATTCTTCTGGAGCCCAGAGTGCCAATCTGCCTTCAATGCTCTCAAAGAAACACTGACTGCAGCTCCTGTGCTGGCCTACCCTGACTTTGCCAAGCCATTGGTGGTTCATACAGATGCTGGTCTGACGGTAATTGGGGGTGTTCTCTCCCAACTGAACTCCAACGGACTTGAACACCCTGTTGGATACTGCTCATGTACGCTTAATGTTCACAAGAGGAACTACACTTTCACCAAACAAGAGTGTCTGGCTGTGATATACTCCTACCAACAGTTCAGAGTCTATCTCCATGGGGTACATTTCACGGTTGTAACAGATCATGCCTCCCTGCAATGGCTAAAGATCCTCAAGGATCCCAAATGGCGTCTAGCATGTTAGGATATTAAACTTCAGGCCTACAACTACAAAATCATCCATTGAGCTGGAGCAGCCCAGCAGAATGCTGACTGTCTCTCCTTTCTTCCCACAGTTGCCTTAGTATCCACCATGGCTGACATTTTCTATGACAAGCTTATGGAGGATCCTTCTTTATTGGTGGAGGAGCCAGTAGAGATACAGAGGGCTCCTAAGAAGTTAGCTGTTGATACCAAGGTCTCTAAGGGACAACTCCTGAATCTTTGTGGAGACTCTTGATCACCCTACATATGCCCATCCCTACGCATGGACTCAGTGGTGGCTGCTCACAAGACTACTGGCCATGGTGGCATACAGAAGACGTTAGCTCTGTTACAGCAGCACTGCTTCTGGAAAGGAATGCATACTGACGTAGTGGATACACTAGCCAACTGTCATGACTGTAACATTGAGAGGCCTAAGGTTGCCAAGTTTCAACACAGACTGGTACGCCTTGGGGTTGCCTTCCACACTGTAGCCTTTGACGTAGTGGGCCCCCTGCCAGCTACCAACAGTTGCAACAAGTTCATCATTGTGGTGGTTGACCCCCCTACTAAAAAGGTAGAGGCCAAGGAATTCCCAACCAATCTGCACTGGTGACAGCCATGTTCATCCTGGAGAATATCATATACAAACATGGTTGCCCCAGATTCTGCTGACAGACAATGGTACCAACTTCATCAGTTATATCATCCCCTGCCTCAACCAACTGATGGGAATTTTTGGGACACTATCCACTCCTTATCACCCACAAAAAAATGGCATGGTAGAGCGCACTAATGGGAGCCTGATCCAGATATTCTGGAAGCTTAGTCACCAACATGAGACTGAATGGGATACCTTCCTGCCTGCGGCCACCTTTGCATACAACATTGGGTACCATTGGTCCACTGGCAAGCTGCCCTTCCAACTGCTCTACGGCCGGCAACCAGGACTTCCCCCTTTATTATATTTCTTGGTAAAGCCCAGCCTGGCTGTGTCTCCAGAGGAGCACCTCAACAAGCTGGTTCAAACTCTTATTTGCTTGCAATCAGAGGCCTACACCGTAAACTTAAACAATAAGTTGCAGGACCTAGAACAAGCTGCATCCAAACGCCCCGCCTTACCCACTTACCTGGTAAGAGCTTCAGTCTACTGCTTCAGCAATAGAGGGTACGGCTGCAAATCCAAACTTGCCTCACTTTGGCAAGGTCTAGTTCAAGTTATCCAGAAGACCGGCCCCAACTCCTACACCCTTAAGGAGCCCCATGCTGGGCAATTGATCACTAGAGTACATGCTCAGTATATGAATGCTGCTCCTAGTGACCAAGAGTAAGCCCCAATGAGGACAATAACCTGAAAAAACAAAAGCCTAATTAAAAAATCCATGGGTTGTTGTCCTGTTTGCAATAGTGTTGCACCAAAGTATGAGTAAAAAGAATTAAAGAACAAGGTGTTTATTGGAGACTGACAAGACTCTTCCAGTACCTCATCAACTATTCTACCACCTGAATGACAGCCAAGAAACACAACTGGTTGCTTACAGATCCACAAAGCCGATGACCAAGGATTGGGCAACAAACCCCCACCAAGCCAGACAGACAGTTGACCCCAATGTCCACAGGAAAGACAACCCCCAAGAAGATACAGTCCCACAGAAGACTCTCGCAAAGGGCATACTCTACTGGGACCTAACCACCTACCCCGTAAATAAGGATAAGGCCCACTCAAGGAAGACCCCCATGTTCTCCTCCTGCTTGGTATCACAGCGGTTGGTTCCTCAAAGAACAAGGTTGCCAGTCATCACCATTAGCACGAGATGGGCAGTCTCCTCTACTGTGTATGACTTCAACACTTCCTGGAAGGCTTGCCAAAGACGTTGCTCAAAGTTGACAGAGGTTTTCCAACTGACTGGTTGAGCCTCAGTAACCCCAGGTGTTGCCCAAACGCAAAGGACTGACTTCACTATGTTGGATACCGTCCCCTGTTGCAAGACTGAAAGACCTTGACCCTCAAATTAGAATTCCTTCAGCTGAGCCTCCAAGTATTCTTCTGCCGCCTGCATGGAGAACTGCCAATGGATACTGTTACCCTTTAGCATAAGTTCCTGTCACCTCCCTGGGCTCACTCAAAGCTAGGAACAGTGCAGCAAACAATGGGCCTATACCCCATTATGCAAGCTGAGGAACCAGTAGCTGATCTAAGTGAACCCCCAAGTCCAGATAGCTGCTGTCCACATCATGCAGGACTACTTGCTTCTCTGCTGCCTTCACCACCTCCACTGGCCTGGTATGCTTGCGCCTCTTTGGAATTACCACTTGTACCTTCTTCAAGACTCTTCTTGTGACTCTTCTAGAGGGACTGCTCACCATAGCTGTCACCTTGAGACGCCAGCCATTTTTAAACCTGTTGTCTAATCCAGTGGAGGAAAATGTTGCAGATCCTGAATGAATTAGACGTAAAGTTGTCCATATAGTGATTAAGCAATGGAACAATTGTGTGGTTGCATCCTGATTCTACTAGTGAAAAATACACTTAAAATGCCCTTAAAACGGGTGTTTGATTTTCCTTTCAAATGCGCACAAGGCACAGGCTTCACTTCTGGGATTATAAATAGAACAACAAAGTTATTTATATCTACCTCCTTATTGAAAGCCACAAGGAAGCAGTTGTTCTCTTGCGCGGGACTTTTAGCTGTGCCAAACCACTCTCCTTCATTTGGGAAGTCCTTCTGTCTGTGCCTCCCTGCCTCTGGTGGCAATTCCCCCACCTCACACTATATAAGTGTGATACTATCTAAATAAATACCAGTTTTGTCTATACACCTTATTATTCTTCTGTCCTTCATAGGCTGTACTATACCATCAACAGGTATAGTATTAAAAATTAGGTCACTGACTAAATGTTCATAGAAACTAGCAACCCTTTGCTGCAACTTTTACGACACCATGCCTGCTACAATGTCATAGTTTATGTTGTTCATGACAATTCCTTTGATAGACGTTTGTATGCCCTGAAGGTAAATTCTGAAGGGAGTTTTTTTGCCTTTGAGTAGAACCTTTGATTTGTCTGCCATTCTGGCGTATTTGAAGTTTAATTTGACAGCTGGTATTTTGTACTTGGTTACAAATGGTTTGCTTACCATAGTGTGTTGTGCACCAGAGTCAAATAAAATTTTATGTGTATGTGATTTTTAAGTGCATGGGTAGACAAGAAGTTGTGAGTGATCTTTAATTTTTGAGTTCATAAAAATGGAGGACTGCAGGACATGGGGAATGCAAGTAGCAAAGTTTGTGCCTTGGAACAATTTCTTGTCAAGTTGGGGGGAGACAGGGGCACTTAAGCCTGTTCCCCTCCTCTTTTCCCTGTTCCTCTGTTATGAGACCTTCAAGGTCAGAGAATGTGGGGTCAGATTCATAGTGGGTTGCTACTTCAGCATTGTTAACTTTGGCAGTGTCCTCTTTCTTGAGACGGGAGCAGTTTGTGCTTTGGCTGCAATTGCCATTGTTGTGATTGGAGTTGCCATTGTTATGGTTGGTATTTTGGCGTTTGTTGCCATTGGAGTTTTCTCTGACATTGCTGTTTGAGGAGCAATTGCCGTTGTGTGCAGCATATTCCATGTTTACGCGTTTTTTGGTGCGCTTGGCTTCTGCAATGAGCGCGGGCATGGAGGTGTTTGCCTCTGGGCAGATGAGGGCAGCAACAGAGAGTTTCATTCTGTTGATGAATGATGCTCTGGTATGTATGTTGTCAGCTTGTGCTGGGTTTTGGATCTTGTGACATATTTCCTCAAATTTGTTGGCGTAAGCTGCAATAGTGGTCTTCTGGGGAAGATCACTGAGCTTTATTGTGATGTCTTGGAGGGATTTGGTGATACAGAAATTGTGAGTGATGTCTGATTCGAACTCTTCCCAGTTGTCAAGCTAGTTGTCAGTTTGTGAGCCAACCCAGGTGGCAAACCAGTTAGCTGCGGCCTTGTACAGGCGCTTGCTGGCTTCCTGGACCCATTTTTTGTGGGGATGCGGCTGGCGCAGAGTTTAGCGGCTGAGTGGTCTAGCCAGTTGATGACGTTTTCTTTGTTTTTACCAAAGAACTTGTTGATACCAATGTATTTGGTGTTGGTAACTTCACCTGTGATAGGTGGTATTGCGTTTGTTTGTGGTTGAAGAGAGTGACTGTATTGAATAATCTTGGTGCATGCTTTGGGCATGACCAGACCTTCAAATACAGTGCATCCACTAGGTATATCCTCACCAATGTTGTAGGTGCAGAAGTACATTTTCCAATTATCTTGAGATGTGGCCTGGTTGAGTATGTGAGCAAATTTGGGTGGGTTTTGGTCAGTTGTTTTCTCTCTCATGGGCATAGTCAAAAAACTGTAGCTGCTACCAGTGATAAGGAGCGCCTTTTGGGGAAGCTTTGAATATGTAATTAAGAACGAAGAGAAGTATATTTTATTGGATAATACTTTAGACTTATATAGACTTGACTGTGGCAGGGATTTAGTTGGATCAAACCTAGGGGTTGGTCATGTGCAAGATGGGTTCAAGCCACTGGATACTTGGACAGTCAGGTGATATTGCTTGGTTACCCTTCTTGGTATGTTGAATGGTATATTGGAAGGGGACTAAATTGGGCAATGGCTGGATGTTAAGTAGGTTGGCAGTAGCCAGACTGCTTGTACATCCAGACCCTTGACAACCCAAAGCCAAATGAGGAAGTTAACTTGAATTTCCAAACAAGGCAACAGGACCCAGTGACAATCCCTACTTGATGGACAGCTCAATTTGGTGCTTGACTCATTACAAAAATCAAGCCACGCCAATCCAATCCAATTGATTGATTGTCATAATCTTGTTCCTCATAAAATGATTCCCGCAAACTATATGAGTCATATATCTCAAAAAGGACAATTATCTAGTTTCCAAATGTTTCCCCCTTGTAACTTGCTAATACAGCACAGTTACACAATTTTATTATGTAATGTTTTTTTATTTATTATCTGAGTACTTTACCCTCAAAGTTGTTAATTTAACTCTATAAGGTATTTTTTTCCTTGTAGCTATTGCCTAATTATGATATTGACTTTTGAAGTAAAGCAACCTATCTTTGCTCTCAAAGTTGTCATGATTCTTTTTCAAAATCCATATTTCATTTTTTAGCACCAAAGCAACAGTCAACCCCTCAAAGCTGACCAATGTCTCCTTGAAGCTACCATGATCTCCCTTAAAGCTATCTTTTATCTCCAATATCTAACGTGATCAAATTTCCACGATTCACATACTAAAATTTCAATTTTCTTCCTCTAAATTCTTTATTACAGGTTGATCATTTTCTGTTTCACGTTACATCAATTGAATTCTACTCGGACCTGCCCAATTTCTTATCCGAAGCTCACAATTTAGTGACGAAACCCTGTAACCCACTTTACTACTATCCACACATTTGAGTTCTTTCTGAAACATTCATCTTTTCTAATTGGAAGTTGGTGATTTATAAATACCCCAAAAACAAGGCAAGTCAATCAACTGTTCCATTTCAAGTTATTTATAAGCTGCTACATCGCCAACTTTCTATTAAAAGAACCAATCATTCAAGAAGACTCGATTTACAGCTATGCTATTTTTATGGAGTGGATAAATTTATAAAAATATAAACCTTTGTATGTTGCAGCCTCTCTTTCTTTTTGCCATCCATTCTATAATGCCATGCTAAAAATAATTTACAGAACATTGATCATTTAACTCTTTGAAGCCACATATAAATTGTGGCTTAAAATATCTATCCCCACGCCCAGCTCAGGTGGCACTTGTCCTGAGAGGACTTGAATAAATTATGAGCATGTAAAGTTTAAACTTTTGTTGATGCCAACTATGAAACCAATTTATACAATCCTTATTTCCCTTGCTTCAGCCTTAACCTTGAAGGAATACTGTCGTCAAGCAAACGACACTCACAGATCCGCCTTCGTTTCAATCGAACTCCCCTTCCAATATGTCGACGGTCAAGGCATCCTCGACTGCAAGGGTGGAAAGTGTCTTCCTGACATAGACGATGCTGTAGACTGCAAGGAGATCTTTTTAAAGTACACGCATCCCAGCAGTAAAACAATCCCTTCAAACTTTGCTGATGACTTCTTGACTAAAGTTGATTCAAAACGGGCCTTTACTGGGATTAACTTTGTAGCCACCCAAACAAACCATCACATTGTCAACAAGTTTACAAAAAGCTTTAAAGCAGATTCCAAATACATAAAAACCCCTCTCATGCTGACTGCATCTATCGACAACTACTTTATCCAATGTCACTTTTATGATAGTTTGATTAAGCAAAAAAGATACGACCATATTGTTATTGTCTCCAAGTATTCCGATCTTAGAAAAATTCGATATTGGCACACTATCAACGAAACAAAACCCATCTTCTTCAGTGCTCAAAACAAACAAACTGCTTCTATGATTCAAAAATGGGTTAAAAACAACAAAGTTTATTTCAAGGAAGTAGGGAACCAGAAGAAATCGAGTTCCCTAGTTCGCTGGACACCATTCAAAGCCAATAACCAACTTTTGGGATAGGATTAAGTCCACTTTCCCTAGAATAAATATTGACTTTCAATCAAACTTTTATATTCTTACTTTAAATATTCTAGCCATAAATTTAAACTCATCAATAAATATATGTTTTCTCATCAATAACCATTAAATACTACATAGTTTAAACATATCCTCAATAAATATATCTCTTTACTTCAATAATCCCTTCACTTTCCTTAAAGCTATACATATTGTAGCCTTTAAATTTTTCTGCAATCAAGTTTTTAAATTCCATTACATCTTAATTTTTAACCCCTATATAAACACGCCATTCTCAAAGGTTACTTTCTATGTCAATTGTTGCAACTGAACCAATAATAGTTCAGTCTTTAGAGTGGGGGAGACAACAGTCCAATAAAAAGGACAAGAATATGAATAATATGTAGTTTATTATGGAATAGGATAATTAATATAGGTGCAATATGCCATCTCAAAAAGGCCATCTTGAAAGACGCTATCTCAAAAAAATTTCGTGATGGTGTTGGGATTTACATCAGCAAAATTAAAAAAAAAACTTAATAAAAATCATTAAATAGTTATTTTTTACATATTGGTTTCTAATACAGCATCTCAAAAAACTGCATTACAAAAACACAATCTCAAATCAAAATAAAAAGAGTGTTATCCAAATAAGATTTTTTGAGTATAAAAATACTTAATAAATACCCTAAAATACGCCATCACAAAAAACTGCATCACAAAAACACTATCTCAAATCAAAATCAAAAGTCTGTTATCAAAATAAGGTTACCAAAACTCCACAAATTCAACTACAAAACTACCCAGCTTTAGGCACTGCCACACCGCCTTAAACAATTAAAAAGTGCTGTGGCACCAACTTGGGAAAGTCTTGGGCGCTGCTGCACCGCCTTGCAAACATCTTTTATGCTGCCACAGCGCCTTACTTTTATATTTAGTGCCGTGGCGGCGCAAGATTTTAATCCCCAACATAAAAACTCCACCAATCAATAATATTTCTATATGTACTAAATTTAGAAGATAACTACAATAATTAAAAACTTAATATAATAAAAATAAGAACTAAAAAATAATAGAAACAATAAAAAAGAGGATAGGCAAAGCAAGTTTATTGCAAGAAAAGGCAGGCTCAGTGGGATTGGTCCCTTGTGTTGTGGATGCCTTCACGCTGCTGAGCAGAAGATGTGGCAGGAAAAGAGACCTGACAGTTGGTGGAGCGCTGAATAGTGATCATTGTGCGCTCATGGGTGGGGATCATATAGCAGTTGTTGTCCAGGAGCTGGTGCACGTGGGCCAGGATCACCAGCATTTGGGCCCAGGCTAACTGGGAATTGCGCAACATAGAAGACCAGTTGCACAATGGAAGTTGGATCTGATTAATTGGAACCAAACAGCCCCAGCAACCACAAGCAGAGAATGCAGCACCTATGGTGAAGCCTTCCATCAACACATCTTCCATGTAGTAATAGGATAGTGATAGGGGGACACAGAGCTGGAAAGCCAGGGAGCGGTAATGCTCCAAGCAATGACTAGTATACCTGGGCTAGCCAGGCTGGCAACTCTCAGGAGGATACCATATGAAGTGGCAAGTTGCGGTAGCCAAAGGAAGGTAAAGGGAAGCATTGTCAGTGGTAATGGCTTGGAGATACACCTTATATGTGGCAGAGAAGTGACGTTTGGTATTGGCTTGGACAGGAAAGTCCAAGGTTTGATGAAAGGAGGGGTCAGCGGCAAGCTCAAGAGCCCAACCCTGAGCTACCTCGTCAATATACTCATTGCAGATGGCAATGATATGAGCATGTTGGGTGGAAATCTCACTGGGGGCTAAGGTAGCTGACTGCAGCCCTAGATGCACCTCAGCAGCCAAATGGAAGGCATTGTATTGGTGGTGGTATAACTCCCCTGACCAAATTGGGGTCATTGCATCCTTATCAGAATGTAGTGCCTGTACAAAGCTGTACATTGTCTCCTCATGGTGGCAGATTCCAAATTTGCTAAGAAGGTTGGGGTAGTCCACCACTACATTGTTGGAGTTGCAGTGGGCGCAGAGCATTGCAGATGGGGTAGGGGGAGGTGCGCCAGTAGAGGGAAGGCATTGAGGAAAGGGGTGCTGAGCACCAGAAGGATTGCCACTGAGAGGGGCACTGCTGATAGGAAGAGGCTCCTCAAACATGGAGTCCTCATCAGGGAAATCTCCAGTGCTGGAGTTTGGTGCAGTACTGCGCTCAGAGCCAGCCACAGTGGTTGCGCAGTCCTGTTAGCAAAACTGAGAGTCACTGGCCTGAAGTCAATTCAAGAAAATAATACAGACTGAGTGTGGCATTTTTCAAAAAGCGCACCGCTCCACTTTGTCCATTGAAGCCATCATTTTGTTGTAGGCTTGGTGCATATTGTTGTTGCTGTTGCTGCTGGAGTTGGGATTCATCTGATGAAGAAAGAAAGTAGTGTTTGATCAAGTGGGGGGATATGTTAGAAATTTTGACCAAGCAATGATGCCAATTATGACAGAGCCCACAGATTAGGATTACAGCAGCCAACTCCATAAATTAGCAGTATAAAATCAATGATGCCAATCATGACAGAGCTCACAGAATAGAATTACTGCAACCTCATTGTCATAAATTAATAATATAAATTTTATATATATTCAATTGGCAGTAGGTTTTGGATCATTACTGCAGAATACTCAATGACATGTGCCGCTGCGCTGTCTCTATCATACATAAAGCGCCACCCAAAAAAACTCCAGGCACCGCAGTGCCGCCTTGCAAATATTTTGGATGCCAAAGCGCCGCTTTACTTTTACATCAAGCGCTGCTTCAGCGCCATTTTTGAATCCCAAAAATGTTAATCTAATTATTAATCATATTTCTAAGCACTAGTCTCAATAGGATAATTCAAAAAAGATATTTTGGATCAGTAGTGGATTTGTAATTGTAATAACAAAATCCAACCCACTGAAAAGCAGCGCTGCAGCAACTAAAATATTTGCAAGGCAGCACCTGAGATAATTTTCATTTGGTGCTGCGGTGCCTAAGCTTTTACTAAAACAATGCAGCGGCGCTATCTTTGATTTTTTTTGTCTATACAATCATAATTTTATGTGATAAATCCAAGCCTTTTCCTTTTTAATTGTGAATGAAGTATGGTATTAATTTAAGACTCTATATAACATATCAACCTAAATTAGAGCCACTTTTATAGTACTACCCCTATAATACAGCCATTCAAAAATCCATGTTTAATATGCTAGCCTTATTCCTTATCATAGTATGGACTTTGCTATTTGGGTTTCAACAACACAATGTGTTACTAGTGATTTTATTTAGTAATGAGGGTATTTCTGTTGTGCAAAATGTGACCATTACAAAATCTACTAAGCTTCTAAGCGTTCAATAGGAGTGGCACCCACCAATGTGGCACTAAGAATTAACCTGTTTTAACATATGGTGTCATAGAACACTATAAAGAGCACGCCATCACAAATTGACTGTTTCCACTTTTAAAAAGTAAAATTCAGCGCCAAATCTCACTTAACTAAAAAATGTAAGAAACTGTCCAAACTTTGCATATGTATATTTTTTGATCTCCTCTAAACAACTGGGTACTTTTTAGCCCCAGTTGTATAAGCTAGTTTAAAAATATTCAAGTTTTACTCTTTTACCTGTTTAGGTAGCTCCACTGTAGATTTCTTAATTTAATATAAAAAATGGTTAAAATCACTATATTTTTGAGCTATGGCATCTCAATTACGTCATCTTGAAAAGGCCATTTCACTTGCAAGTTTTCAGTCAAAACTCACAGTTTTGCACACTTGCGCTACTAATAAAAGTTTAGCTTTCACATAATAAAAAATAAAATAATTTTGATGGTATATAATGCTGTAAGTGTGCTGTTTTAGCAGAGTTACAAGGGGAAAAATATTTAGAAGCTAGATAATAATCATTATTGAAAGATAGTGATTATATAGTCAATGTGAGTCATGGATAACAGGAACATGATAGTGTTGAACACACAGTGGGATGGTGAAGGGGGTGGCTTGATCCTGGTAATGAGTCAAGCGCCAAAACAAGGTATCCACCGTAGGGGATCAGCATTTATTCATGTTGTTGGATTTGGAAATTTGAGTTAATTTCCTAGTCTGGCATTGAGTGACTGGATATTTGGGTTGCAGGTCACAAACCTGCTTACTCAAACCTTGTTGGCGGGTTGAGCCTGCTGTTTCAACAATAATTTGAGAGTCTTCTTGCAATTCCATGTAAAAATATTGACTACTTTTATATTTAAAATATTCTCATTTTTCTCTTTAAAAATTATCCCCAAATTTGAACTTTTCTGATGCAAATTCACTCTTGGATGCCTTCCAAGCCCACCACCAACGCTACCCCCAAGGCTCCCAAGAGCATGGCCACTCCTGCTCAGGCAAGAAAGACCAAGTCTACTCTCTCCAAGCAGACTCCTAAAGAAAAAACGCCTGCCAAGACCCCCACACCTTCCCCTGAGCCCAAGGCTGATAGCCCCACCCCTCCCCACTCTCCCTTTGTCTACTCCCCCTCTGATCCCCAGGAGAAGCACGTCCACTTCAATGATAAAGATGAGAATGAAAGAGTCTTCAAAAACAACTCTGGTGATCATAGTTCTGCAGCCTCAGAGGAGAAGCCCATCCTAGAGTGGGACTTACATGCAGTTGCCAATATCTACAACGTCAACAGGAAATTTAAATTTCTGGTTGTTTCCCCCAACTTGTTTCCCATTATGACCAAGAAGGGGGGTGCTGGCTTTGTCAAGTACAGCTTCCTTTTCCCATGCAATGACCAGAGAAAAAATATGGTACATCATCACTACCGGTGTGATAGTCCAGGTTGCCCTGCGCAATTAACTACAAAAGGGTTTACCCAAATCAAGGAGCTCACTGTTGAGCATGACTGTTTGGGCTCTGATATGATCCTCTACTATCTTATGCACTGGTACCTTTGCCAAGCCATTCCTTTCAACAAAGACTTGACTTCAACTGAGCTAGTAACACATTCTCTCCTTTACCTGATTGAGGATCAGAGAGAGGAGGTTGGAGAAAAGACCAGACTCTAATGGTATGTGACTGATCAAAGGTCAATTGATGCCAATATTGGCGTCAGCGCTAGGAGCATTGATGAGCTTGTACTTTTGGAAGTCCAGAAGACTACCATGCTTGGCATGCCCTTTCTGCTACATGATGATGGGCAAGGTTCACCAAACCGTATTTTGTGCTTTTCAGCACAAGAGGATTTTGTACGCCTTTTAAAGAGTGATACCTGGTTTGCCAATGAGACTCTTGCCTCTTGTCCAAAGCTATTTTATCAGCTTTGGGCCATCCATGGTCAGGTCAATGAACACACAATCCCCTTTGTCTTCTTCTTTCTGCCTAATAAAAGGGAAGAGACTTACATTCACATCTTGGATATACTCAAGCAAAAACTGGATGCCATCTTGCCCACACTTGAAGAAGAGCCAACTGAGAAAAGGGGCTGCAAGAAGAAGAAGGTCAGCCCAGAGGCCACCCAGGAGTAACAGGCCACAACCAGAAAGGCTCCAGAGACCCTTCCCTACCGTACCGTGTTAATGGTTAACTTTGAGGCTGCACAGGCCAACGCCTTTATCAAGGTATTTAGGAGCAGGCCCCAAGGCTGCTTCTTTCACTAACGCCAGGCTCTGCGCAAGAACCTGATGAAAAACCAGCCCTCAATAAGCTGGTATTCAAATATGGCACAAAGGAGGCCTGAAAGATATTCAATTGCTTTGCTGCTCTGGCCATAGTCAGAAAGGAAGAGTATAACTTTTTTACAACAAGCTTCTCAACAACAATTATATTATTGAGAACCAAGAAGCATTTGCTCCTTTCATCCAGTACTTTATAGCACCAGTGGGTGGGTGTATTCCAGGGACATTGCCACATACACAAGGGCAGCAACTCAATTAATTGGAACTTCTATAAGCAGGTCAAAGAAGGCGTAACTAAGACCACCTCATCACTTGAAGGTTAGCATAATTAATTTTCCTGCCTGGTTAAAGTAAAAAAGCCTAATTTAAATGTAATTTTCAACAAGCTGAAGATTCAGCATGCTCATGGAGATCAGCTATACTCCCAGGCCATCAAAGGCAAAGCTGTTGTATCCAAGCATGCTAGCCAGCAGGTCAAGTTTGCAAGTGTTACCAAGGAGGTTTTGGCCTATTACACCAGAGAAGGCCGCCTTACCCATCTCAAAGGCATTGCCACAGCCCTTGGATCTAATGTATAATCATTTTTTAACAATCAATTTCTTTCTTTCAAATATTTGATTTTAACTTTATTTTTAGTATATATATGTTTAATATAGAGTTAAAATTTAATACAAAAATATCACTGTTTTAAGATGTGTTGACTTTGGAGCTTTTCACACTATAGTTATTATTAGCTGATATCACATTATTATTTCAGATTTAGAAACTTTGGATGATTTTGAGTCTAGCTTTATGCTTTGTTTTAAACTTTTAATATGTATATATACATGTTTAATACAGAGTTAAAATTTAATACAAAAATATCACTGTTTTAGGATGTGTCAACTTTGGAGCTTTGTACACTATAGTTAGTATTAGCTGACCTCACATTTTTATTGCAGATTTGGAATCATTGGATGCTTTTGAGTCTATTCATATGTTAATTTTATAGTTTCAAAATTATTTTGGGCTTTTATCAATATTTTAAGTTATCTGGTGTGGTTTAGCCAGAAATATGGGATAGGGTTTGAGATAGCGTCTTTCTAGATGGTGTTTTTGAGATGGCGTTTTTGAACACAATTTTTGAGATGGCGTCTTTCTAGATGGTGTATCCCACCTTAATATACTATATTAAGAAGCCACAAGTCCACCAGGGGGTGGCAGGTTTGACATAAGATTTAGGTTGAGAATATCTTAAGCAAGGGATCAGCATGTTGAATTGGCTTTGCTCCTAATTAGGAGATAGCATCTGTAACTTTCTATTGTGCTTGGATTGATCCATACTGTTAGTCACATTATGGCCATCTCTTCTAGCGCCCCCTGTGTATTATAAGATATGTTATTAGGCAGGGAATTAATCTTGGTTTCAACACAATAATATTCTATGCCTAATCTAGTTTGATTTTATCTCAAATTAAAGCACAAGTTGTCTGAGAATCTAAGAAAAATGTGATAAATTGTAGTAAAGGGAATTAAATACAAAGAAATACTGCTTTTTTGCAACTGTTGAGTTGAACACATCAAATTGAGATCAAAGCAAACTGAAGTTCCAAAAAAACAAAATATAACATTAAACATATATTTTAAACCAAATTAACAGGGAATTCAGCATTTGATTAGCAAACTGAATCAAATATACAACATCCATATAATAAATAAAACACATCATAGTTGGGCGGTAAGACCAGGATATCAAAACACAGAAAAATCAGCTCAATCATATCCAATTATCTAATATGTTTACTATGTTTTGAGTTGGTTGCACAAAAGTTGTATGCTATAATGCAAAACTCACACACAAAAAGAGCAACAACAAATCAAATCCATAGCACATAGACCAAATCATAAATGAAGAATAGCCAGAACCATCTCAGTGATAAGCTATATATAAATACATACAATCCAAAAAAAACCCAGATGAAAATATTCTTTGTTGGGCTCTTGGGCTTAGTTGCAAGGAGATGGATAAAATAAATTATTTAGCCATCTCTTTAATAGAACTGAAATTTTAGTATACCAAAGAAGATAAATACTATTGCTTTAAAAGGTTAAAACAATGGTTGTACCTAATTGTGGAACCTACTCTTATTGGTATTTGGCAACAGTGAATAAAGCTTATAAATTGTGGTTAATAATCTCTTACAATTTAAAAGGACCACACTCAAGGGTAATGGCTTAGAGCAAGAAATGATAGTTTTTGGAAATTAAAAAGAGAATATTTATAGGCTTGTAGGCTGACATGATCTCAAAGGATACCTAGGGGCAGCTGTGGTAAAATCAACTCCCTGGTAGTCAACTATTAAGTAAAGTGAGAATTCAGCTTTTTGCCTGATTGACTACAGGAATTCAACACTTTTTAAACAAAACAGAACTTAATTTAATGAAGATTTTTAATATAAATAATTAATCTATACAGCTATGGTATACTAAAGTGACCCCAGAGAACCCAAACATGCAATAAAAACATACTTTATTTAAAAAAATAAGGAGAAAAAAGCAATCATTTATCATTTTACTATTTTATTCACACTCTTAACTATAAGAATATTTTGATTCCCATAAAAATTAAAGTTCCAATGAGATGAAAATAATAAAAGGATATAAGTTATACAAATTATAAAAAAATACTAAGTTTTATTTGAAATACTTCATATAAGCACAACTGTAAATATCTTATGTTTTATTATGAAATTAACAAAAATTAAGACATTTCATTCACTTTCAACTATAACTATTAATCTCAAACTTACCATCTAAACATAAAAAATCACTAATATATAATTAAACTAAAAAATTTAAATTTAGAAACTAAGAAGTAAATTATCAAAACCAAAAACCAAAAAGTAAAAATTAAAGCTAAAAAGTAAAAAAGTTAAAAGTAAAAAGCATAGTAGTAAGCAAGTTTATTCCTCCCCCTTTTTACCCTTCTTCATCTTGGCCCTTCCAGGAAGACAGTGTCAATATCCTCAATCTTCCGCTACATCTCAGAGGCCTTGTATTTATGCTTGGCTGCATTCTGGATGGCCTTTGTGAAGAAGGTCAACTTGGTGGTTGGCTTGGTTGGGGGATGCAGTTAGCAAGATCCTGGAGCTTAGAGATGGTCTTCTCCTGCTCATGTTAAAGGAGGAAAAATAAATTGTTAAACTTTTTTAAGCCCAAATTTGGCCTTGATATGCTTATGGTACACCTCACATGCTGAAGTTGTCTCATCTCACCATTAATGGCATCCTGGTACATGTTCCACAAGGCCTTGGCTCTGAGTGACACCCTTTCCAAATCACTGGGGCTCAATGTTGTGTTTGGCTCCTGGGGACGACATCCAGGAGGACACGGCGGGAAATCTTTATAACGAAAGATTTGAGGTTCAAAGCTATCCTTGGGTTAGCCTTCAGAGCAAAATTAAGGGCATGTACCTTCATTTCCTGGAATACAAGATGAGGAATTCCTTTTGGCAAAAAGGAAAGGAAAAAGCTTGAAGAATATTAAAGCCAACACAAATGTGGATAAACTTGTCTTTATTAGGAGAAATAATTCTAATTAAATAGTAGACAAGGGTCAATGATCACTCATTAGGTAGACAGAGTAGCAGACGGGGTCATATTGGGGTGAAGTCATACCAGGGTCAATCAAGGGCTGGTATAGTAATCCGGAATGGGTGGACATTGGAACAGACCTATTTACAGAAGGCAAGGAATTTCCAAAGTCAAAAGCAAAACCAACCAAATCTTTGCATTTATCAATATTTGAAGGCCATATCAAAATAGCATTAATGGCGCAATTTCTGACATCTCCCCCCTCAAGATTGGACGCATGGAGTTGATATTTGCAGAAAAATTTGGAATGAACTTGGGCAAAAGGACGTCCAGAGGACAGCAGTTTCATGGTATACTCAACACCCTTCTTGAAAGTGACTTTGCAAGGTCCACCCCAGAGGGAGTCAAGCTTATAAGCTCTGCCTCCAGTACAATTCTGGTAGTAGAGAACCAAGTCACCTACCTGATACTCAGGGGAGGGGGGGGCTTGAGAAGCATTGGATGGTGAGAGTTCTAAAGTCTTGACCTTATAGGCAGTTTAATATGCTGTTGCCTGAATGTCAATGATAAGATTTGTTAAGTCCTTGACATGGGCTTCAGGATTGGCAGACAAATCAACTTCAATCAAAGGGGGCCCCAATATTGAGGGGAGTTATAGCTTCACTCCTGTACAGCATGGTGAAGGGAAATTGGCCAGTCACTCATTGTCTGCTGAGTCAATAAGAAAAGAGGGCAGCAGAGAGGAACATATCCCAATTGGCGGCATCAGAGAGGGTGAGTTTCCTCATAATGGACACAAGGGAGTAATTAGCTTGCTCTACAGTCCCATTGGTTTTTGGATTATATGGCACAGAGAAGTATTGGTGATTACCTATAGCTTCTACAATAGACATGATAAGGCAAGCATTGAAGTTGGTACCATTGTCAGAAAGCAGGACTTGAGGACAGCCATGACGGTAGAAGATATCTTGCAACAAGAAGTTAGCTGTGGTCTTGGCAGCTATATCTTTTGTGGATCTGGCTTCAGCCCACTTGCTAAAGTGGTCTAAGCTATCAAGATAAATTGACACCCAGACCTAGAACAAGGGAGAAGCCCAACAGCATCAATACTCACAGTGTGGAAAGCATGTTTAGGAAGGATGAGTTTGAACTGATGTTGGGTTGGGCAAGGTTGTTGAAGCTGGCACAAATGACATGATGCAAGGACGTCAGGGATTAGGAGGCGCATGTTTTCCCAATAGAAGTTTTTGCGCAACTAGTCATGAGTTTTTGCTATGCCTCCATGCCCAGTATCAATGTGAACTTGGAGGATGATGGCTATTCTAATACTGGGAC
Organism: Entomophthora muscae; assembly: GCA_014839935.2. NCBI lineage: Eukaryota > Fungi > Entomophthoromycota > Entomophthoromycetes > Entomophthorales > Entomophthoraceae > Entomophthora > Entomophthora muscae. Next base: position 207,068 of record QTSX02002879.1, read on the forward strand.
AGATGTAGGGCAAATAGGCATTGTTGACTCTCTTGAAGAGTTGTCTATCTGGAATCAATGCATCCTTTGATAGGGTTTGCAATGCCAATCGGATTTCTTCTGGCTCAGTGGTCCAGGAGTCAGGATACGCTATTAACTTGTATAGGCAATCAGCATCTGTAGGATGGATGGCTAATATGGGCATCCTGGACAAATCATCAGTGTTCTGATGTTGCACACCAGGGCAATGTACCACAGTTAAATTGTATCCTTGTAATTGCAGAGCCCAACGTGCTAATTGACCCTCAGGTTCCTTTAGTTGCTGCAGCAATTTAAGGGAGGAGTGATCTGTGGCCACAGTGAAGTGGGTTCTGTAAATGTAGTGCCTAAATTGCTTTACAGAATGCAACACTGCCAGGCATTTCTTCTCAGTGACACTATAGTTCTCCTTGTGTTTGTTGAAGACTCAGGAAGAATAGGCCACTGGTCTATCCACGCCTTTGTTGTTGAGCTGGGCTAAGATGGCACCCACAGCTACCCCACTAGTTTCAGTGTACCATATAAACTATTTATCATAGTTGGGATAGACTAGGATAGAGACCTCCTTGAGCTTGGCCTTCAGCGCTTCAAACAATTGCTACTAACTGTTAGTCCACTCAAAGGGGACGTTGAAAAGGAGCTGGATAAGGGGTTCACTCAATTCAGCAAAGTCAGGGATGAACTGTCAATAGTACCCCATCATACCAAGAAATACTTGGACCTCCTGTAGATTTGTGGAAGGCAGCATCTTGTCAATGGCTTCCACTTTAGTATTCATGGGGTGGATTCATGTTTGGGTGACCTCATGACCCAGTAATTTGAGTCTCTCTTTAAAGAAGGAGCACTTGGAGGGTTTTAGATTTAAGCCAGCTTCACAAATCTTGATGAAGACAGCCTTGAGGTGTTCTAAGTGGTTGGTAAAAGTGGCGCTGAACACAGTGATATCATCAAGATATACAAGGACACAAGAGAACTTTAGGTCACATATGATAGAATCCATAGCCCTTTGAAATGTAGCTGGGGCATTGCAGAGTCCTTGGGGCATTTGAGTAGGTTCATAGAGCCCCTTGGAGGTGATGAGAGCAGCTTTTTCTTGCTCTTCTGATGACAAGTCAACCTGCCAGTATCCAGAAGCTAAATCCATATCAGAGAAGAATTTTGAACCACCCAGTTGTCTGAGAGCATCATCAATTCTAGGCAAGGGGTACAAGTCTTTCTTTGTGAGCAAGCTTAGGCGGCAGTAATCCATCACAATGCGGTGGCCCCCATCTTTTTTCTTAAGAATCAATAAAGGGGAGGCCCACAGGCTTTGAGAGGGAGCCAAGAGTCCATCATCTAAGAGTTGTTTAAGCTCCTTGTAAACCTGGGCATCCTCTACCCTACTATGGCGGTATGGCTTGGCACAAAAAGGTGGTGCATCACTGGTATCAATCTGATGGATGACCCCTTTGGCTAGACCATAGTCCTTAGGTCCAGAGGCAAAGATATTACTAAACTGGTCAAGTAGATCCAGCACATATTTTTGTTGAATGGGCGACAATTGTGGGAAGCCAGAAGCTGTGAAGAGGAAGAGAACCTGAGGGTTTTCTTCAGGGAGATTGAAATTGCTGAAGGTTTCAAAAGGGTAGAGGGATGCCACCTGTTCTGCTTCTAATATGCTGTTGTGCCCTACAACTTGACCCCGCAATACTTGCATAGGCAAAGCAGCCAGGATAACTAGTAGCAGCTGCTCAGGCTCCTTATGGGTTTGGTCTAAGATCCCTGGGCATAATTGAGGCTCTTTGCGGCTGAGAGACTCAGGAGAGTACAATTCCAAGAATGATTTCTCAGGCAGTTCATAAGATATCTGAGAGTCTATAATCTCTTGGGAGCCTGGAGGGATGATAATAGCTGTGGGGGCAAGGAGAGGCACACCTTCTTCTACGGGACAGGAAGGAGATGGGGAACACATATTGGAGGAGTGAGTTCTGTACTTGAGCAAGAAGATATGTGTGGGGTACTTGAGCGCACAAGTCTTAAGAAATTTGCCTGGTAGGCGCAAAGGTTCTTCAAAAACCAAAGGGACCTCATATCCTAAGAGCAATAGGTATCCATCTTGAAGGTTTACAATCCCATTTTATTTGCGGAGGAATTGTGTGCCAACCAGGAAATCAAAGCTTTTGTTCTCTAGGACAACAGCAGATGATGCAATGAGGAGTTTCCCAAACCTCATGGGCAGGGCAGAGTAAGCATCAATGGCTCAAGTTTGGGCCATGCCAGCTGTACCATATAATTGAGTGTAGTTGAGGTAAGGAGCCAGCTTAAGCTTCTTCATTAGCTTGGATGATACCACGTTGACTGGAGAACCTGTGTCCAGAATGGCTTTGATTTTAACCTTTTGGATTGACACTTCCACACGGGTAGTATCTTTCCCAAAGGAGGGCAAGACAGCCAACACATCATGCACAGCTTCTAGCTCTTTCTCCCATTTAGCTAATATTCATTATAAGACAGAAATTTCCTTATACACAGTCTGCAATGGAAGAGATACATCACATTCTGAAAGAGAGCTTTGGCTAGCTCTGCGGCTTCTTCAGAAGAGTATACCAAGACAAGAGGTTGATGTGCCTGGGCCAGATAAGGACAAGCCACCACAGCCTTGGCTTCAACTGAAGGTGTGCAAGTGGTAGTGGTGGTTTTCCCTGAGCAAAGCTTGTAAGGAACTAACACAGTTTCTGGGACAGCCAAAATAGAGTAGCCATAACTATCAGATTCATCACAATCATAATCTTTAGGTTCAGAATCACTGGAAAGATTGTGAAACAGGTGAAAGATAGTGGGGCCAGAGGAAGAGGAAGATTCCTTGCCAGAAGGAGGATTGGGATGAGACGGCAGAGATTGGTCAGCAGAGAGTTTTTTGCCTCTAGGCTGACCTCTCTTTTCCTTCTTTCTCTTTTGGGTCACACCCTTCTACCCAAGGATTATTTCAAGTATGCAATTGGTGCCCTATTTGGCCACAGTTATGACAACCTTGCCTCTTAGCCTGCCCACCAGCACCCAGTGTCATAATGCGCGGCGTACAAGAGGTAGTCCCAGCATTACTGACTTTATTTTCACAAACAATAGTACCCTGTGGGTCAAATGCATGTCTTGCAAGAGGGTCTTAATATTTTTCATGGACGTAAGAGAAGCTTTGTGCGCCTTAAAGTGCAGGCACAGAAGCTGATTCACCTTCAAAGCATTTGAAAATGCTGTATAGGCTTCACGGGGGGTTAACTGTCAACTGGTGATTAACTGTTGCCCTTCAATATATAAGCAATCAGCAAACTCAGCCAGGATTTTCTTGGGCTTAAAGGCAATGTTCATAAATACATCTTTCTTACCCTCCAAGCTGAGATCTCCTCCAAATTCTTCAATAAGGAGGTGTTTCATGTCTTCCCAAGTGACAATGGATAGAAGCTTGGGGATCACAACTTCTTGGCACATAGGATGGAGGCATGTAATAATGTGCTCCTTTTTAAGCTTGTCAGTAGCCCTATGTATTGCAGTCTTGTAGATTGTCAGAAAGGCTGAAATGGTAGAGGTTTTAGGGTCAAATATCTGCTTTAAGGTTGGCTTGTAGTTTGGGTCAATGGACAAGGAAGAGGACTGACTGTTGTCACCTGGGTTGAGAATGTTGATGTATGGATTGCCCTCAAACTCAGATTCAGCAGCGGGTTGTCTAGCTCAGAGAAGTCAAAGGCTCTCTTCTAGGGTGTCCATAGTAGAGCTGTTCTGTCCACTGATATCCCAGGCAGTAGTGACAGCAGCTCCAAATTCATCAATCTTGATTTGTTGGACTGCCAATGTGCCCGCAACTTCATTGATATGAGTAACCAGAGAAGATGTTTGAGCGGCCAGGGGGTAACTTGTCCATTTATTGTTTCTATTAGGTAAGAGAGGTTCTTCACCTTGCGCTCTAGAGCATCTTGTTGATCTGCAACATCATTTGTTACTGCTACTAAATGATCCAAGGCAATAGCACAGTTGACACAGGGTTGGCCTTCCAGTCCAGGGTAACACCCATGATCAGGGTGGGTAAGAGTACCAGTGACCTCAGCCTCCCTTTTGCCATCAGATCCAGAGGAAGAACCATCAGGGTCAGAGAGGCGTTGTCTCAAATATGCAATCTTGCCTTGCAAAGTAGCTACCTGGTCTGTTAGCATGGAAATGCAAGGATCAGGCGTAGGCTTGGAAGGCGGAGGGGTTGGGACATAGGCTTGACGTTGAGTAGGGGCTTTGAGTTTGGCTATAGCGTCCCACACCTTAGCTTCAAAGGTGGACAGGCCATCAACCAAAGGAGCAGGCGGAGTCACTTCAAGGGAAGCCACTCTATTGCTAACATAGTTTTGAACCTGACACATAGTGTTTCCTAACTTGGCCTTATTCAAACCATACTGTAAGTACAGACGCTGGCCCCAATTATCAACATGGGCCCCAACCAACTCAAGCTGGGAATTAAGATGCTCTCAAAACTGATTGAGTTTGGCAACTAAGGTCTCAAAGTCTTGACAATAATTTAGAATAATTGACTCTATCTGGCCATGCCAGGTAGCTTGGTGATCATCCAGTTTGCACAGTTAATCCTTGATATAACCAGGGAGCAAGGCGCAAAGAGATTTTGGACAAGGTCAAATACTTTTGTGAAGCTAGTAAGTGTGCTGGTTATCTGAAATGCAAGCAAATAGACTATTAGATTATTATTGATAAGCCATATTTTTTGCATGATTGTTTAAAACAGCAGTGGCTACGGCAGTCAAGAGCTTATTTTGCAACCCCAATGCCAACTGATGATGGATCAGCACAAGTTGAATGAATTGGTTAACCAACACGCCAATAGTCTCCATTGATTCCATCAGCGTGGTGTGAAGACCAAAGTCCAAAAGGAAGGAATACAGATCTTTAGAAGCATGTCCAGGATGGAGACCAGGGATAGTGTGCAGGGCCACAGTGCCTATGTAGAGGAGGGAGAGGGCAGCGGCACAAGCTTGTTCATAGTTGAGTGAGAAAGCTGGAAGGGGGGCCCAAGTGGGCCCGGGGGACACCACCAATACCATGGGAGTTGAGGGGGCATCAGTGACATCTTCTAGAAGAGAACTAGAAACTTTAGATTGCACAGATACTTCAGAAACAAAGGGGGAATGACCAGAGAATGTACGTGGAAACAGGGTAACCAAGGGGCTTGCAGCCCCTGTAGTGAGCACCATTTTGTTGTGTTTGGCTCCTGGGGACAACATCTAGAAAGACACGGCGGCAAAATCTTTATAAAAAAAGATTTGAGGTTCAAAGCTAGCCTTGGGTTAGCCTTCAGGGAAAGATTAAGGGCATGTATCTTAATTTCCTGGAATAAAAGATGAGAAATTCCTTTTAGCAAAAATGAAAGGAAAAGGCTTGAAGAATATTAAAGCCAACACAAATGTGGATAAACCTGTCTTTATTAGGAGAAATGATTCTACTCAAATAGTAGACAAGTGTCAATGATCACTCAATAGGTAGACAGAGTGGCAGAGGGGGTCATGTTGGGGTGGGGTCATATCAGGATCAATTAAGGGCTGGTATAATAATCTGGAATGAGTGGACATTGGAACAGACCTATTTAAAGAAGGCAAGGATTTCCAAAGTTGAAAGCAAAACTGACCAAATTTTTGTACATATCACTATGTGAAGGCCATATAAAAATAGCATTAATGGCGCAATTTTCAACACTCAAAGTACTTCAGTAAAGTCCTGGACTCTGGATGCTTCACTATGTAGGGATCCTTTGAGAGAACCTCAAACCCCTGCACAGTGTGCTCTGGCTTTAAAAAAGTCAAGGCACTAAATTGTGCCAGCACAAATTTGCAGGTGTCCATGGTATCCCTCTGGCTCAGCCTACTAAGCTCAGCATGGGTCTACACATTGCAAGTAACTGCTTGGCAGAAGTGGAAGTGGCACCCCTGCACCTCTCTGTCAAACAGCTTCTCAAATTCATTGAACTGAGCAGGCTCAAAGTCCATTATGCATATGTGAGGCCCAAGAGCTCTCAGTCTTACATTTTCCTTCAAGTCCAGGGTGGCCTGTTATTTATCAGCATCAGGAGGGTTGGCGCAGATGTGGGGGGGGTCTTCTTGGGGTCATCAGTGGTGGGATGGAGGGAAAGCTTGCGGCAGAAAATGGTGAAAGCCTGGGTTTAAATGGCCTTGGTGGCCCTGGAAAGAAGGAAGAAAACAAGTGGAATCACCCATATGTCTATCTGGGCATGTACCATCTTGAGCTGGTAGAACATCCAGGGACAAGTGGCAAAGGTACCGTCAACTAGCCAGGTTGACTCTCTTCTCAACTTCACCAGGTTATGCTGAGTTGGGGAGCAGATTATGTGGTCCTTAAACCCTGGGCCGACATTGTGTATCAGGAAGTGCTACCCACTTGGGAGCTGCTTAGGCTTGTGGGTGAGTGTGAGCTCCAAGAAGACGTCTAAGGCCTTGGGGGAGAAGTATTGGTGGTGATTCTTTTATTGCTGATAAACTTAACCAGCTGTTCCTGTTTTGGCACCAACTTGAGATTGTTGGGCTTCAGGTGCTAGAGGGCCTTAATACCCAGATTGGAAGCGCAGAGGTTGGAAGAGGTGGGATTGGCCTGAACAAGGTATCTGTGGGGTTCCTGTTCATTAGTCCCCATTGTGTGTCATAGTCCAAGGCCAGGGACCAGCTGGAAGGGGTTATCATTCCCTAGTTGTTGGAAATTGCACCATTAATGATATTTTTATATGGCCTTCAAATATTGATATGTACAAAAATTTGGTCAGTTTTGCTTTTGACTTCAGAAATTCCTTGCCTTCCATAAATGGATCTACATCAATGTCCAACCATTCTGGAATACCTTACCTGCCCTCAACTGATCCTGGTATTATTTCAACCCTATGTGACCCCCTCTGCCACTTTGTCTATCTATTGAGTGATCATTGACACTTGTCTACTATTTGAGTAGAATTACTTCTCCTAATAAAGACAAGTTTATCTATATTTGTGTTGGGTTTTATTTTCTTCAGGCTTTTTTCATTCCTTTTTGCCAAAAGAAATTCCTCTTCTTTAATTCCAGGAAATCAAGATAGGTGCCCTTAATTTTCCCCTGAAGGCTAAATCAAGGCTAGCTTTGAACCTCAAATCTTTTGCTATAAAGATTTCCTACCATGTTCTCCTGGATTTTGTCCCCAGGAGCCAAACAAAACAAAATAGTGCTCACTAAAGGGCTGCAAGCCCCTCAGTTATTCTGTTCCCCTGCGCCTTCTCTGGTCCTTCTCCTTTTTTCTCTGAACCATCCAAAGTCTCTAGTCCTCTGTTCAAAGAATATATTACTATTTTTCCCCATCTACACCAATGGTAATGGTGGTATCTCCTGGGCCTGTGTGGGCCCCCTTCCAACTTTCTCTCCCAATTATGATCAAGCTTGTGCTGCTGTGTGCTCCCTCCTTCACATGAGCACAGTGGCAATGCATACCATTCCTGGCCTCTGCCCTGACTATGCCTCTAAGGATCTGTACTCATTCCTATGGGATTTTGGTCTCCCCCGCTCTAATGGAGTCCATGGAAACTATTAGCATGCTGGTCAATCAATTTATCTAGCCCACTTTAGTTCACTGCCAGTTGGCTTTAGGGTAACAGAGCCAACTCCTATCTGCTGTGGCCACTGCCGTCTCCAATAATTTTGCAAAGAATATGGCTTACTAGGAGAAGAACCATAGCCTCTTTGCCTGTATTTCTGATAACCAACATGGCTTGTTGGCTTCACAGAAGTACCTGACCTCGTCATTGAACTTGCTTTTATTCTCTCTCCCAGGGTAAATTAGGGATTGACTATGTGAGCTAGACAACCATCAAGCTATGTGGCAAGGACAGATCTAAATGACTTTCTTGAAATATTGACAAGTTTTCAAGACCTTGGTTGACAAACTCAATCAATTCCAGGAGCATATTAATTCTCAACTTGAGTTGGTTGGAGCCCACATTGATAATTGGGGCCAACAAATACACCAGAAATATGACTTTTATAAGGCCGCTCTAGGCAGCACTCTGTGCCAGGTTCAGAACTACGTTGATGACAGGGTAGCCTCAATTTAAGTGACTCCCCCTACTCCTTCTGTTGAGATTTTATCTGCTTTTGAGTCTAAGGTTTGGGAAGCTATAGCTGAGCTCAAATCCCACTACTTGACGCCATGCATCTGTTTAAAATCTTCCATCAGTAGATCCTATGTCTGACCCCTGCACTGCCTCTTTGATAGACCAATTAGCTACGTTGCGCAGTGAGATTGAGCATTTGTGCCAACGCCTCTCCAACCAGGATGGTTTGTCCTCTGAATCTGATGGCAAAAGAGAGGCTGAGGTCACTGAGGTCTTGACCCATACAGACCACAGATACTGTCCTGGTTTGAAAGGACTACCTTGTGTCAATTGTGCCCTTGCTTTAGATCACTTGGCAGCAGTGATCAATGACGTTGCAGACATTCAGAACGTGTTGTTGCAACCAAGTTTCCCTCCTTTCCTGCCAAAGTATCTTACAATACACAGGAGGCTCTCAACAAGTTGCCCCTTGACGTATCTAACAACATTGCCCAATCTGATGGCAATATCAAGCTGCAGGCACTTTCTTCTAATTAGGAGTGTTGCATTTTGACTTGCTGATCCCTGCACAAGTTATTCCTTGGCTTCAAACCTTACATGAAACACACCACTATGACACCCCCTGTGGCCTTGTGGCTTTCTCCATATAGGATATTAATCACAATATTCTACAATAAACAATACCTTATTCTATTCAATTCTGTCCTTTTTATAGGACTGTTGTCTTCCTCAATCAAATAATGAACTCTAATTGGTTCATTTGAAACAGTGGTATTAGTGGTAGCTTCACAACCTACCTAAAAAAAATTCCCCAAGAAAGTATGGAGTACAGGCTGTATGGCTACTCCCCATCAAGAAAATTTCCTGACAATCCCCAAGGGAGACATCCCCAAAGGATATGTCATCTACCAAGATCAACTGGTACTCACAAGTGTGAATAATTATCCCCACCTTGAGCAGCGCAACGTAAGTGTCACCCTGCCCCAATTAGACCTTTCTCAACACATTTTAAACCTCTAACTTGATTCTTTTGTGGGTGGTGTAGAAGGATATGATATTGTTAACTGGCTCCATTCTACCAAAACTAGCCTTTTTATATGTCAAGTGCCTGATCTCATGTGGATTGCCACTGCATCTGGGCGCCTTATGGGGCCTGCTGCAGTGTGGTTCACCAACTGGGCAAGCCAGGAGCTAGATGAACTTGGGCATCATTCAGGGACGCTGCAAAATCTTGCTACAGTCAACCCTTTTCATCTATCATGGTGGGAACTCCCCTCCTGGCCATTAAGCAGTCCAGGTCTGTCCCTGAATATCTTGCAGCCTGGCAACAAGCCCTTGCCGCTGCCCCAGAAGCTGTCACCAACAGGAATGCCATGCTCCTTATGCTGATAGTCAATGGGACCAAACTCTATATCTGCAAGTGGGTTCCCATGGGGCACTGTACCTCCATTGACAACTGTTACAAGGCCATTGTGGAGGCCAATAATCAGGCTTCCATGGGCTTTTGTAGGTCCAATGACACGCCATCCCAGTCTTGCCCCGCACCTGGCAGTGCCCACAATCAGCTGGGCTGCCGCCAGCCCCGCCAACAAGAGAATGGGGCTAAGCGCCCACGCAAGGGGGAACTCCAATTAGCAAAAATCAAAGACCTGGGAAAGGCCTGGGGCTGTAGATACAAGAGGTTCTACAACCCCACTTGACCCTTGCTCTCAATCTCTCCTTGCAAAGAACCCCTGTGATTACAATGTGCATGATGTTGAAACTCTTGATGTCTTCCAAGTTCATAGCAGCAACCCCATTCTCCAAGCAAGTCATTCTTCAAATAAAGTAACCTGCTTGGCCTACCCCTTTTATTTCCGTGGGAACACCCACAAACTTTTAGTAGACACTGGGGCCAATCACACTATGTTTGACCAGACTTTCACTGATTCCCAATAACTAGACCAAGTTCCCAGCCAATTCAAGACAGTACAAGTAGCTGACTCCCGCAGAGTGGTGATTACCCATGAGACAGTACCCTTCTCTGTGAGAATGAGAATTATCCAGGTCAAGCTCTCTGGGCCAATCATGACAGGGCTCAGCCATAACTTCATTTCTGGTCTTGACTGGCTCCATCACAACTGTCCCTAGATTAACTGGGATACATCTGTAATCACCCTTAACAGAAATGGAGTGGTTTTCAGATATATTCCATTGAGATAAATAAGTTACTTCACAATACCGTGTTTATTAGAATCACAGAGACAGGTATGTATGATTTCAAGAGGAGAAAACTGGACTTTAATTAATGTTTAGTTGAAGTTATCTGCACTAAACCACTTGCAGCTCTCCCCTTGGTCACTCCTTCCCCACCAGCACTTGCTGCATTCCTTGAGGAATATAAGGACGTTTTCAATGAAACACTGGATCAACTACCTCCTCCCCAAGAAATACAACATGATATCCAATTGCAAGGGTCACTTACCAAGGCACATCTCCTTTATTGTCTGACGCCCAAGGAAGACAAGACTCTCCGCCAACACCTTGTGGACGCGCTCAATAAGGGCTTCATGTGCCCCTCTCTCTCATCATACATGGCTGTAGTCTTCTTTTAGCTAAGAAGGACGGGTTCCTTTGTCTTGTAACCAACTGTCACACATTAAACAAGGTGACAGTCAAAAACAAGTACCCCTGGCTGCTAATTGACAATCTTTTTGATATGCTTGTGAGTACAAAGGTCTTCAGTAAGATTAATCTCACCAAAGGGTACAACCAGGTCTGCATTGCACCAGGGGATGAGGCAAAAACTTTCTTCTGCACATGCTACGGGTTGTTCAAGTGTTGTTTCATGAACTTTGGAATGACCAACACTCCCTCTACCTTTGCCATATTGATGAACAAAGTATTTGAGGGTTTGATTAGAAAATGAGTTGTTGTGTACCTTGACAATATTATTTTCTTCAGTCAAGATCAAACCACGCATCTACAACACCTCTGTGCTGTCCTTGACATCCTTTGTAAAAACCAGAGGAAGGCCAAGCCTTCCAAATGTGAATTCCTTTGGTTGCAGTCCCTATTCCTTGGGCACACCATCTCTGCCCAAGGGATAAAGCCCAGCCCTGCCAAAATTAAGGCAATCATTAGTATGCCACCCCCCACCAACATGAACCAGGTGTGCACTTTCTTAGGCATGGTTGCCTTTGTGCAAAAGTCTATCCCCAACTGCAGAGAATTAATTGCACCCCTCACTTGAGCTCCTAAACACAAAACAGTGCTTCTAATGACTCCCATCTGAGATCAAGCCTTCCAGACTCTGAAGCAAAAGACTTACAACTGCACCCAAATTGCAGTTCCCCAATTAGAACTGCCAATACAAACTCAATAGTAATTCCTCTGACAGAGTCATAGGGGGTGTTCTAAGGGTGAAAACTGACAAAAGTGTCTTCTGTGACGGCAATTGCAGGATATTAGGAAGCTGTCTCCAAGTGGTGTGGAATCACCACCCAAATACACATGGATTTAATGATTAACCACCAACGCATCTTCAGTAACTGTTTTGTAAAATTTCCAAATGAGATACTAGGATTAAGTAAAATAATTAATCCTAACCCAAGTAGCCCCAGATAAATAGACTGTGAAAGTATCAGAGTGTCTTCAGAATAAAATTCAGGCATTGAGATACAACCAGATTTTTGGCTTTGAAGACAGGTGGAACAACTCTGAGATTGGTAGGCATGGAATTAACATTGGGCAGTGCCAACAACAAAGTTCCAACAGCAGGGCCCCATCTTCCAGCAATGATTTGGCTGAGAATCAGATTGTAGGGAATGTAGTGCAACAATCCAACTACAGAATGCATTTTAAAAATGTAAGTTAGACCAAGTGATATATGATTTTTATTGAGTAAATTTTGGGAGGAGTCAACTCTTAAGAGTTGAAACAGTGAAACTTATTCAATATATATCAAAAAACAACAAAGTAATACTGCCTGGATCCTGGGCTCCTATTCCTTCCACATTGTCAAGTGAGTACCTAGTCCAGGTTGCAAAAAACCCTTGAGTGACCAACTTCTGATGACCATGCTGATAAATAAGTTCATATCTGGTGACACTTAAATTACATCAATTTATCAACATCAACTTACAGGGGGATTGGATTTGACCAGCAAACTGGAGCATCTTTAACCCATTTTCAATCAACTGTTTGATTCAAGTCCAATAAATCAGTCAGTTTTTTAAAGGTTTTCTGGCTTTCTGAGCTTTCCTACTCTACCAAATAATCCCCAGAATTATAGAACTTACCATGACATCTTCCTCCTTGTGGCATATAAATCCAGAAAGCTCACCGAATCAGAGCAATGCTACCCCATACATTACAAGGAGTTAGCAGCAATTGTGCACTGCGTTGAGAAATGGTGCTGTTATCTGGAATGTGCCACCTTTCCATCCCGCGTCCTGACAGATCACAAGTCTCTCCATTACTTCAATACACAGTCTCACTTGACACAACACCAGGCAGGCTGGGTCAAATGCCTGTTCCCCTACCAATTGTGCATTGAATACAAACCCGGGAAGGAACTTGTCACAGCTGATGCCCTCTCTAGACTGTATGTAGTGTCTATCACAGGGGACAATGGCTTAGGCCCAGACTGGCCCATGCTCTACCTACGTCCTGAAGCAACCTGTTACTAAGGCCTTAATTCTGTGACTATTTCCAAGCTAAAGGACAACAAAAGCCAGTTCACTACCAACACTGATAACGTCTGCCACCGGTCAGAGACAGGTGAGAAGACACCTTATATTCCCACCACACAGTGAGGGGATACCATACTACACTACCACTACACCTTAGGTCATATCAGAGGATGTAACCTCTTTGAAAGCATGAAGCGTAAGGTTTGGTGGCCTTTTATGCACCAAGAAATCTTGAACCTCCTCAAAAATGTGTTTTGTGCAAAAAAACACGTCTAAACCTGCACCTCTCAAGTATGTCCTGCCCATCAAAGCCATGGAACCCTTTGAACAGTGGACCCTCAATATTGTTGGACCTCTTCCCAAATACAAACAAGGCAAGAAGTACATCATTATGGCCATTGGCTACTTCACCTGTTGGCCATTAGTGTGGGTAACCACTAACCATACTGCCACTACCATCACCTGCTTCATTGGCAAAAAAATTGTGGCCTGCTTTGGGCAACCCAAACTTCTTATCACAGATGGTGGACCCAAACTTGTAGGACATGTCATGAAGACGTACTGCACCAAGAATACCCTTCAAAGAATAGTCACAACTCCCTACCATTGATGAGGAGCGCCTTTTGGGGAAGCTTCAGATATGTAATTGAGAAAGAATATAAGTATATTTTATTGCATAATACTTTAGACTTATATAGCTTTGGCTGTGGTGGAGGTTTAGTTGGATCAACCCTAGGGGTTGGTCATGTTCAGGATGGGTTTGAGTCACTGAATACTTGGACAGTCATATTATATTGCTTGGTTGCCATTTCTGGTATGTCAAACTGTATATTGGGAGGGCACCAAATTGGGCAACGACTGGATGTTAAGTGAGTTGGCGTTAGCCAGAATACTTGTACATCCAGATCCTTGACACCCCCCTTAAGGGGTTACTCTGGTACATCAGGAGGGGGCTTCATCTTGAAAGCTGCCGCCTGATGTTCCTGGATTTGTTTGCTAGTTGGTACCAGTTGGGTCAAGTGTTCTCCTTCTCTAAGGTGGAGATGGGCTCTGTGGTATTTCTTGACAACAGGATTTTTGGCACCTTGGAATTTCACTAGATAGGTGTTTCTGTCTGGTCTGTACTTGATGATTCTTCCTGGTCCTTTGTGTACTGAGTCTAGCTTCTTTCTGTTTCCAGCCAGGACCCAGACGGGGGAGTTGATGGGGAGTGGTTCCTCTGTAGAGGTTACCTCTTGTGTTTTGAGCCTTTTTATTTCTGCTATTTTAGCTTTGATGTATATGTGTTGTAGAGTTGGTACTTGTTCTACTATGGGGGGTTTCCCCGGGGGGGATCTTTATGTATGGTTGATTATTGTGGATAAGTATATCTGGTTTTTATCTGTATGTTAGTTCAAACAGTGAGTAGCCTGTTCCTTGATTGGTGCGGACCCAGGATACTAATAATGGATGTTTCACACATAGTTGCCATGTGTCTTTGGCTTTGCCATCCATTATTTTCTCAAGGATTCTGATAAGACTGCTGTTTAGGCGTTCAACTCTGCCGTTGGCCTGTGGCCTGTAGGGCAAGGTTATGGAATGTTTAATGTTTTTTGGATTTTAAATTGTTGTTTACTATGTGACCTGATAACTCTGTTGCTCCATCAGTTATGATGTAGTCTGAAGTGCCGTAGTCAGCTATGATTGCTTTGTTAATGAATTGGTTTATTGTTTCTGCTTTGTGGTCCTTTGTGCCCAGCAGATGGGCCAGTGTGTGGCAAAGTCAATGGCTACAATTAGGAAACATTGTTTTATCTTTGTTTCTGGGAAGGGGCCCACTACGTCCAGTCCCCAACCCTTGAATGGTTCAGGATCAGGTACTGGGTTGACCGTTGGCTGGGGAGCTTTTGTGCTGGTGTATTTTTTGCACACTGTGTAATTTTCAGAACATCAATTATATCCTGTTTGAGATTGGACCACCATAGTATCTCTTTTAACGTGAGTTATAGGTTGTTAGCCTTTGTATGTCCTAGTAGGCAGTGGTGTCTTAATATGGTGTCAACTCTTTGTGTGAGTGGGATGTAGGGGACATGTTTGTCAATAATGATTTGGCATACAGTGCCATTTGATACATGTAAATATTTTTTGTTTCTTACTAATGTATTGTGGGTTATCTAGTGTGTTGAGGGATCTTTCCCTTTGGTTTTATACTCAGTATTATATAAGTTTGGTCATTCAGGGTCCAGGTGGTCAGGATGATCCTCTCTAGGCTGACATAGTCTAGAGAGAGCACCAGCTGTGACCAGCTCTGCCCCCTTTTTTGTGTTGGATGTCCAAATTAAGCTGCTCCAGCAGGGACATCCATTTGGCTTGTCGCTGTGTGAGTGTTTTCTGAGTTTTGAAATAGATTAAGGATTTATGGTCAGTTAGTACTCAGATGATAAAATGTCCTTCTAGATAACATCTCCATTTCTTGCATGTGTGATATATTGCTAGTAATTCCTTGTTGTGTATTAGATACCTCTTCTCAGTGTTGGTTAGTTTTCTACTTTTGTAACATACTGACAGGAAGTCTTGCTGCCCTGGATGGCAGATGCGTAGGACTGCATCAATGGCAGTGTCACTGGCATCTGACTTGAGCTTGTACACTCATTGTTATTAGGGTATTGCAAGATTGATGCTTCAATCAAAGCTTGTTTTAATAATTAGAAATTCTTGTTGCATTCTGGTGTCTAGATGAATTTCTTTTTGGCATTACCCTAGTTTAAGTCATTGATTGGTGCTGTTAGTTTTCTGCAGTCTTTGATGTATTTCCTTAGGTAAGCTACCATTCTGAGAAAGCATCTAACTTGTTTAACAGAGGTTGGGCATTGCATGTTATTTATGGCTTTTATTTTGTCTGGATCTGCTTTGATGCTACCATCAGAGACAATGTGGCCCAAGAATAGGAGTTCCTTTTCCATAAATTGACACTTACTTGGTTTTGCATAAAGTTAGTGCTTTGCAAGTCAATTGAGTGTCTTGGGGACATGCGTGAGGTGTTCCTCTTTTGTTTTTGAGAATATAATGATATTTTCAATATAGCATAATGTATTTGAGAGACCGTTAAGTTCTTGGTTCATCATGGTGACAACTGTTGCAGGAGTGTTGGTTATCCCAAAGTTCATTACTCTACATTCAAAGGATCCAAATTGTGTATGGAATTTGGTTTTTGGTATGTCCTTTTCTGTTACTTCAACTTGGTTACAGCCTGAGGTGAGGTCAATTTTGGAGACCAATTTGGCTCCTGAGAGTCTTGCAAACAGATTCTCTATGAGTGGGAGGGTATTTAATTCTTTACTGTGCTTGCATTTAGTGCTCTGTAGTCAGCTACTAGACAATTAGTGCCTTCCTTTTTCTTTACAAAGAACACTGCTGCCCCCCATGGGGATTCTGATGGGAGAATGAATCCTTTGGCTAGGTTGTCCTCAATATGAGTCTTGAGGGTTTGGGTCTCCATGTGAGAGAGTCTGTAAAGAGGTGCAGGTTTATGCATGGATTTACATAGGTTGATGCCATGTTTAACCTCCCTTTTGGGTGGTAGCTCTGTGAGTTCTTCCTTGAATACCTGAGTGTATTTGTTTAGGAGTGCCGCAAGTTCTGGGCATTGGATTTTGGTTGTTTGTATATTATTCAATTTGGTGTACCTCAGTATGTGGAGGGTACTATTTTTGATTAGACATTCTGAGTTGTCTTGGTTTATGACCTGGACAAATACTGTGTTTCTTATAATGAGGTTGTTGGGTTCTTTGAGGCTATTAAAATTGACTCTGTTGCGTTTGATGGTCATGGTTTTTGTTTTCCAGCATATGATGGGGTTCACTTGGGTGAACCAGTCCATGCCTGCTAAAATGCTGTAGTTTATGTTGTTCATGCAAAACCTTTGATGGACGTTTTTATGCCTTGGAGGTCAATTCTTAAGGGAGTTGTTTTGCCTTCAAATAGAACCTTTGATTTGTCTGCCATTGTGGCGCATTTGAAGTTGGATTTGACAGCTGGTATTTTGTACTTGGTTACAAATGGTTTGCTTACCATAGTGTGTTGAACACCAGAGTCAAATAAAATTTTATGTGTATGAGATTTGTAATTGCATGGGTAGACAAGAGGTTGTGAGCAATCTTTAATTTTTAGGTTCATAAAAATGGAGGATTGCGGGACACGTGGGATGCAGACAGCAAAGTTTGTGCCTTGGTACATTTTCTTGTCAAGTTGGGGGGAGACAGGGGCACTAAAGCCTGTTCTCCCTCCTCTTTTCACTGTTCCTCTGTTTTGAGACCTTTGAGGTCAGAGAATGTGGGGTCAGATTCATAGTGGGTTGCTGTTTCAGCATCATTTACTTTGGTGGTGTCCTCTTTCTTGAGACAGGAGTGGCTTGTGCTTTGGCTGCAATTTCCATTGTTGTGATTGGAGTTGCTGTTGCTATGGTTGGTGCTTTGGCGTTTGTTGCCATTGGAGTTTTCTCTGCCATTGCCATTTGACAAGCAATTGCCACTGTGTCCAGCATATTCCATGTTTGTGCGTTTTTCTGTGTGCTTGGCTTCTGCAATGAGCGTGAGCATGGAGGTGTTGGCCTCTGAACAGATGAGGGCAGCAACAGAGGGCTTTATTCTGTTGATGAATGATGCTCTGGTGTGCACGTTGTCAGCTTGCGCTGAATTTTGGATTTTGTGGTGTATTTCCTCAAATTCATTGGCATAGGCTGTGATAGTGGTCTTCTGAGGAAGATTGCTGAGCTGCATTGCAATGTCTTGGAGGGATTTGGTGATGCAGAAATTGTGCATGATGTCCTCTTTGAACTCTTCCCAATTTTCAAGCTGGTCTTCAGTTTGTGAGCTAACCCAGGTGGCAAATCAGCTAGCTGCAGCCTTGTACAGGCGTTTGCTGGCTTCCTGGACCCATTTTTTGTGGGGGATGCGGCTGGCACAAAGTTTAGCGGCTGAGTGGTCTAGCCAGTTGATGATGTTTTCATTGTTTTTACCAAAGAACTTGTTGATACCAATGTACTTGGTGTTGATAACTTTACCTGTGATAGGTGGTTGTGTGTTTGTTTGTGGTTAGAGAGAGCAACTGTATTGAATTATCTTGGTGCATGCTTTGGGCATGACCAGACCTTCAAATATGGTGCATCTACTAGGTATATCTTTGTCAATTTTGTGGGTGCAGAAGTACGTCTTCCAGGTCTCCTGGGATGTGGCCTGGTTGAGTACATGATCAAAGGTGGGTGTGTTTTGGTCAGTCATTTTCTCTTTCATGGATGTGGTCAAAAACCGTAGCTGCTACCAGTGATGAGGAGCGCCTTTTGGGGAAGCTTCAAATATGGAATTGAGAAAGAAGAGAAGTATATTTATTGGATAATACTTTAGACTTATATAGCTTTGGCTGTGGTGGAGATTTAGTTGGATCAAACCTAGGGTTTGGTCATGTGCAGGATGGTTTTGAGTCACTGGATACTTGGACAGACATGTGATATTGCTTGGTTGTCATTCCTGGTATGTCAAACTGTATATTGGGAGGGCACCAAATCGGGCAATGACTGGATGTTAAGTGAGTTGGCAGTAGTCAGAATACTTGTACATCCAGATCCTTAACACCATCCTCAATTCAATGGACGTGTATAGTGTCTAAATGGTTCACTGGTCCAACTAATTGCCAAACTCTCACAGGAGTACCCCAATACTGTTTGTAATGAACACCTGCACACCGCTCTACTTATCTTACAAGCAAGGATTAACAGGGGCACCAGGTTCAGCCCCAGTGCCTTGGCCTTTTGGATCCCTAACAGCTTGACAGGGGTAGAGCAAGGGAAATTACAATCCACAGTTCCCAGGAAACCTCCCCTATCAACTACTCTCTCCCTGAGCCAGTGGTGCTCCAAAGCCCAAGACATTGAACACAAAAGAATTGAGGGAGGGGGCTAAAACACCTTGAGGCCAGATACATCATAGGTGATCCTGTCTATGCTCTCAACTCCAATTTGGCTAAATTAGAACCCAACCACCTGGGGACCTTTAAGATAGCTGTGGTCTATGACAACCACACCTATCAACTTGAGGATGCCCAAGGAAACACCAAAAAGCTTCACCACAATTTTTTGTGCCCCTGCTGTGCCATCCACACACAAAAGTTATTTATGTGGACCTTCCCAGATCTTCTGCAAACTCTGGTCCTGGTGTTGGACAACAAGCAGGGGGCAAGGGGTGTTTCAAACAAGCTTCCTTCCTTTTCTGCTAACATATCTTACAATACACAGGGGGTGCTCAACAATTTGCCCCTTGATGTATCTAAAAGCATGGACCAATCTGATGGCAATATCAAGCTGCAGGCACTTTCTTCTAATTAGGAGTGTTGCATTTTGACTTGCTGATCCCTGCACAAGTTATTCCTTGGCTTCAAACCTTACATGAAACACACCACTATGACACCCCCTGTGGCCTTGTGGCTTTCCCCATATAGTATATTAATCACAATATTCTACAACAAACAACACCTTACCCTATTCATTCCTGTCCTTTTTATTGGAATGTTGTCTTCCCCAATCAAATACTGAACTCCAATTGGTTCATTTGTAACAGTGTTGGAAAGAGAGGTGCAAACTCTTATCTGCTTAACAGAGACAATGAATGAATGGGCTGCTCCTTTGACATCTCAGGCTGCCGCTTTAGCCACCTGTGTTAATGGGATTGTGGGTACCTTGCTGTTCAACAGATACAAGTTGATGCAATTGGACCTGTTGCCACTACTACCAGGGATATTAGTGGGCAAAACATCTTTACTCTATACAATTTATAGGAGAGCCTCCAGCTCTTATGGACTAGAAAACCTGTCACAGAATCTGAGTTTGAAGGAAAACCCCACATTAATGTTCTCAATCAGGGTGATAACAGCTAGTTCACCTTGTTATCTATTGATCCTGATTACAATCCCACTTTCAAGCAGATATTCAATCCTAAGACCTCTATCATTGCTGTTTTCATGACTATCTACAAAACTGTAATGCAAAGGGCTACATATGATCTTAAGAAAGAGCATATCCTTACCTGTCTGTATCCCACTTACCAAGATGTTGTAGACTCTGAGCTCCCATATATTGTCACTTGGTAAGATATGAAACACCTGCTTATCAAGGAATTTAGAGGAGAACTCATTTTAGAGGTTAATTTAAGGTCTTGCCCATAATGGTGCAAGGTTATAAAATAAAAAAGGTAAAGCATTAGGGTTAAGATTCAGAATGTATAAAAAGGTAGGAACGGTATGTAATATAATTTAACAGAATCCTGCTAAAAACTTGTAATGGGTACCTAGGAGTGATAGAGTTTAAGAATCCTAAACAAAGGAGATAAAAAATATTTAACAAAGAAAAGTTAGTGACTAAGGGGATGTCAAAATTAGGATACTCTCCATCAGCAAACTAATACATGTAGCTATTAAAAGATTCCTTAATGGAATATAATGGATACAACAAGCTTTAGGCTTGTTGTTTTACAAATTCTATTTCTTAACTAGGAAGATAGAAAAAAGAAACTTAGAACTAATCACTTTAACTATAAATTAAAAAAAATTCTTAAAATTATAAATCTGAAGTTAAAAGTTGATAAAAGATTGAAAGGAAGAAATCACTTAGAATTTTGGCTTAAAGCTTACTATTCTCAAGCTCTGAATTTATAGTTAAGCCTCATCTAGTTGGAAATGATGGGCATAAGGAACTAGTAGTCAAGAGAAGGGGCAACTGGAGGAAAAGACAGGAAGAAACCTGGAGAGGAAGAGGAAACAGAAGCCCAGTAAAAACCGCAGATCAGCAACGTGAAGCTGGGGAAGTGCAGCAACAATGTAACCAGGAGATTTGAAAATTAAGTAAATTTTGAAATATTATAACTTTGAAGTAAAAATATATAAGCTACTGAAATAGCTAGGAAGAAGGAGGACAACAATGGCAACTTGAACGCAAATCAATGTAAAACAAGGTAAATTATATTAAAATAATTAATTATCAACTCTTAATTTAAAATTTCAATATTTATAAATAAAGAAAGACTAAATCAAGCAAAAACAAAAAATATAATAATTAAAGAGCCAGACCTTTGGGGAAGGGCATGACAGTTAAGAAAGATGTTTTTATGCATATTGCTTTCAAACTTAAGGAAACTCTGGCTGAGTTTGCTGATTGCTTCTATATCAAGGGACAACAACTTATCACTAGTTGGCAATTGACCCCTTGGGAAGCGTATACAGCATACTCCAATGTGTTGAAGATAAATCATCTTCTGTGTCTCCACTTTAAAGCACATAAAGCACCCTTAAATCCATGAAGAGTATCAAGACCCTCCTACAAGATATGGATTTGACACATGGAGGAACTGTGGTCCGCAAGAATAAGGCCAATAGCACTGTAACTACTTTTTGCACTCCACGCATCATGACCCTTGGCTCTAATGGACAACCCAAGCAACAAGGTTATCACAATTATGGTCAGATTAGACACCACTTTCAAACCTGCACCAACCCTTGTGTGGAGGGATGTGATCCCAAAGAACAGGGGGAAAAGAGAGGTCAGCCTAGAGGCAGAGACACACTCTTCTGACCAATCTCCCCTATCTCCTCCTGATCTGTCCTCTGACAAAGAATATTTTTCTTTGTCTGACCCCACTATCCTTCATCTGTTCCATGATCTTTTGAGCAACTCTGAGCCTGAAGATTCCAACTGCAATGATTCAGATAGTTATGGCTACTCAGTGTTGGTTGCCACTGAGACTGTGTCAGTATCCTAAAAAAGTTTGCTCATGGAAGACCATAACTATATCTTGCCCACCTCTGGCTGAAGCTAATGCCATAGTGGCTTGCCATTACCTAACTCAAGCTCATTGACTCCCTGTCTTATTGGACTCCTTGGAAGAAATTGCTGAGCTAGCTGAGGTCCTCTTCCAAAATTTTACCCTGTCCCTCCCTTTAGAAACTGTATAAGGAAATTCCTGCCTTGAAGTGTATGTTGGCAAAGTGGGAAAGGGAACTTGAAGCTGCACAAGACGTCCTGGTTGTTTTGCCACCCTTTGGAAAAGATACCACCTGTGTAGAAGTATCCATCCAGAAGGTTAAAATTAAGGCCATCCTGGACACAGGTTCTCCCATCAATGTTTTATCTTCCAAATTGATGAAGAAACTCAAACTGGCTCCTGATCTTAACTATACTCAGTCTTATGGAACTGCCTGTATGGCTTAGACTCAGGCTATTAGCACCTACTATACTCTACCAATGAGGTTTGGGAAGCTTCTCATTGCATCCCCCACTAGTGTTTTGGAGAATAAAAGCTATGAACTTCTGGTAGGCACTCAATTCCTTTGAGACTACAATGGGATTGTCAATCTTTGAGATGGGTATATATCCCTCTTATGGTATGAGTTCTCATTAATCTTTGAAGAACCTCCACACATCCCTGAAAAGCGCCTTAAGACTTGTGTCCTCAAATACCCCACAGGCATCTTCTTGCTGAAGTACAGGCTTTACTCCTTCAATATGCGCTCTCCTCCTCCTTCTTGTCTTGCAGAGGAAGGTATCCCTTTGCTTGCTCCTTCAGCTGTCACTATTCTGCCTGGTTCTCAAGTGATCATTGATTCTCAGATCTCCTATGAGTTGCCTTAAAAGTTGTTCTTAGATTTGTACTGTGGGTTTCCTGGTCACCAGTCCCCAAAGTGTGTCCTGGGTCATAGCCAGAGATCAGCTTGGAGGAGCTGTCATTTCCTAGTAGAAGGTGTTGGCTAGCTAGAATTTTATACTGAGCCTTCATTAATTCAAACGCTTCCAATACTTTTCCTATTACTAGGTGGGCATCCCCACCATTCACTTGTACTTCAGCTGGTGCTAACTTTTCTGTAGGCCTGTACCAGTCTTTCAGCAACCTAGTAAACTCATTCTCAATGAACTCCTGACCCCTATATATCATTTCAAGGCGTCTAGTCAACCTCTCTCACTCTTCCTGAGAGGTCTTACTAGTTGCAAAATTTTTATAACTCTGAAAACAGTTATCCTCTTCCCCTTAACCAGGGTAGAAAATGTGAGGCAACTCACTCATGGGGGTTATCTATACTACTTAGAACTTTAGTTAGGGGTCAAAATATGCTTTTATTCACAGTCAGAAGGAAGGTTCCCTTAGAAACCTTCTGTTATATTGCCTGGGGGTCTTGGAAACAATAGTGATTTGCCAATACTTTGGTGTCTTCCATTAACCTCTTAGACTCCTTGTACTTGGTCTTGGACTCCTTTACTTGAGTCTTGGGCTCCTGCACTCCGCTCCAGCTCTGGTTCTTTTGTCCAAGGCTCCTGCACCTGTATCTTGGGCTTCTGCACCTTTTTCTTATGCTTCAGTCATCTGTGGAGTCTTTGTGGCATTTGGAATCCATTTGTGTCAGTCTATGTGGCCTTTGAAATCCACTGTGTGAGTTCCTGAAAAGCTTCAGATAGATTCCCCTTTTATAGCTCCTTGTTTCAGTCCTGATTCTCTCTCTCAGAGCTCTTGTTTTTTAAAGCTTAAACTATCTGGTTTTTTCCTCTATAATATATTAAACTTTATATCTTACTTCAGCCAATAAAAGCCCTGAATTTTATGATTTTGCTCCTCATTTTTTAGGCTTTAACTGAAGAGTTAAAGCCCTCAAAAACACTGATCAAACAGGCTTTGACATACAGCCAATCAAATACTTGGATTCAACAGTTTTGCCAAAAAGTTCACCCAAATGACTTGCTCTTGACCATGGTTTGAACCTGGCACTGTCTTGCTCCAGATAAACAACTAATTGTGTTTTGAACGGTTTCACCAGAATTCCTGTCATGTTTCCCTGGCAAAACTTGAGTTCTTTTGCCTATGTTTTACTTAAGGGATATGCAAACCCTTGATTCTTTAACGTTTCCCCAAATTTCCCCAAATTTTCTTCAGCATTTCAGGACTTTGAACTTGCCTGTTGCTTGCCTTTTGTTTTTCCCAATCATTTTGGTGGAATTCCAACATTTTTTTCACAGTTTCTGTCCTGTTTCTGGCCTCTGTCTAGCTCATTTCTACTCAATTAGCTCTTAATAATTTACAGTTTAATTTCTGTAATTTAGCTCTCCTTTTTTTGCTTTTTAATTCATATGATTGCCACAAATATACTTCTGGGAAGGATAATAAATGAGATAAAGAGGGAAATTAAGAAGGGAATGATACTTTATTTGATATGAATATAGGGTATTATATAGTATCATGAGAAGCCACATACTGTCCATGTACATCATGAAAGTCATGGGGCTTATCTGAATAATGCTCCTCTTAAATCATGAGGCTTATTCAAGCTGTGTTCTGCTTAGGACCTGGATTGTTTGATCCCTTTAATAGATGGCTAAATGATAATAATGCCACCAACTTAATGATTAGTTGGTGAGCTGTTTGGTGACTCATTTGGTGAATCACTCAGGGTGTTAATTCCCCAAGAGGGATTAATCAAAGATGTTGTGACATGATAATTAATTTTATCTTTATATCATATCTCTAGAAAGTATCAATTAATTCTTTAACTGCTTCTTTCTGATCATTTTCTTTTCTAAAAGCCCAAAACAAGCATCCTAGCTCCTGTATTTCTCCCAGCTAGTCCTTCTGAGCCATTCTCCAGTTCCTCAGCTAGTCTTGAACCATGATCTTCTGGTCCTTCAGCTAGTCCTTCACCATAATCTCCTGGTCCTTCCCAGTCAGAAATCAGTCCTTTCTAGTAAGCAATCAGTCTCAGTCCTTTCCAGTCAGCACTCAGTCCAATCCTCACAATGAACCATCTTGGTTTCAATCCTCATAATGATCTCCCAGAATCTCAACTAGTCTTCACTGCAATCATACATTCCCTCTTACTAGTCAGTACTGTAGATCCTACTATGAACTTCCTTGGTTCCATGGTCAGCCCCCAATACCAATACCTCAGACTCAGGCAATAAGTCTACATTGCTACTGGCGCTTGGCTGGGCCCCTTACAAGTGTCCTCCACCTGGGCCATTCAACCACAGACAATCTTCATGTCTGTGCAGTTGTCTTTACTTGCTCAGGTGATTAAGTCTGATTTTTCAGTCTCAGATTAACCTACTTTACTTCCCAGAGGCCTGGTCATCATCAGGTTCTGCAGCTGCTTCCCCAAGAAGCTATCCTGATAACACCTCTGAGAATATCCATGCCCCCAATGGTAGCTTCAGGACCTCCCCAAAGCCTCCAGGGAAACACATACAAAGATCCCTTACCAATCTGTTAAGCAAGGACTCCACTTACAGACCTCCTACAAGTGGCCAAGGAATCTCTTTGAGGTACCTTAGCTCATCCCTTCCTAGTAGCCATTTGTTACCTAATAGACTTTATCCCCCTCCAGCCCTAGTAGTCACCAGTTACCTACTATCCTGGGCACTATCTTTTCCTATTAGCCCCATGTTATCTATTGGGTTTGGATCTCATTCTCTCCTAGTAGCCAATGTTACCTATTAGGTTCAGACATCTAACTTGCACACTAGCAGCCAATGTTGCCTGCTAAGCTACATTGCCCATTCTTCACAGCAGCCAATGTTACTTGCTGTAGAAGAGCCAATATTCTCCCCTAGTAGTCAATGCTATCTACTATGTTCAGTCCTCTCAACTAGCACCCTAGCAGCCAATGTTACCTGCTAGGCTGCTACATTCCCCACCCCTAGTATCCAATGTTCCCTACTAGGAAGGCCTTGCCTTCCCTATTAGCCCATGTTACCTACTAGGTCTCTACCTGTCAAAAGCCACTAGACTTTCTCTTGGCTAACATTGGCCCTGCCTGCAAAACCACCCAACATGTGGACCGTCATAGTACCTTAATTTCCTGAAATAAACAACAAAGAGTTCATTTTGACAAAAAGGAAGGAAAATGCTTGAAGATTATAAAAGCCAACACAAATGTGGATAAACTTGTATTTATTAGGAAAAATAATTCTACTTAAATAGTAGACTGTGAGTGTTGATCATTCACTAGGTAAACAGTGTGGCTGATGAGGTCATTCCAAACTGAACTTGTACCAGGATCAGTCAGGTGCAGGTAGGGTAATCCAAGATGGGTGGACATTGATGTTGACCCATTTGAACAAGGTGAACAAACTTTTAAATTGAGATAAAATTCAACCAAGTCTTTGAAATTATAAATATTCAAAGGCCATATCAAAAAAGCATGAATGTCATAATTTCTGACAAGTTGTTTTTACTCACTCAAGTGATTATTTTGAGCTTTCACTTGCAAATTAACCAACTTTACTTCCCAGAAACCTATCAATTACCAAGCTCTTTGGATGCTTCCCCAGGAAACTACCTTGATAACGTTCCTGGGCACATACATGCCTCTCTGGTGACTTCAAGACCTCCTCAAAGCTACCAGGAATACATATACAGGGAAACCTTACCCCCAAACTAGGTAAATTTTGATACCTGAAGATCTCCCTCAAGTAGCCAAAGGATCTCAGAGCTACCTCAGCCCATCCTTTTATATCAGCCACAAGTTCCCTACTAGTTTGGAGCACCATCTATGTATCTTCTCTGGGACATGCCTCTCCTCAACAAACATTTACCTGTCTTAGGCCACTATCATTCTCTAACTTCAAGCATTGAGTCTTTATTTCAGCCAAATCAGCCCTTGCCTACAAACTAACTCCATGTGGATCATCACAGTACCATTTAATCAACCTTGTGATTAAGTGATTAGGGGGCTCACAGGTTTGCTCCCCCTTCTCAGCTGTGACCTTTTCCCAGTCTTTGGTGTTCAGGCAGGCCCTTCAAGTCTTATCCTCCCAAACAAAGTGCTTGCTCTTGGTGGTGCGCTTTTGATTATTACAACTGAAGATGTAATTATATGGGACGTAGCCAGGGCTGCTCTTCACAGACATGATTGGGAAGTAACAGGGGAAGAGCTTGGGAACTTTGAACTCTACATCCACATTAAAATGTTGTTGATGACCAGTGGATCCCAAGTCATGTGGCCAGAAGCTTTAAACTTCTTGGAGTATTTTTCCAGCTCATCCTGGGGGTCAGAGGAAGAAAGGGGAGAAGAGCCATCAGGGGGAGGGGAAAGGGACTTTGAGGCCTTCTTGGAGGCCTCCTTCTTCTTGCCAGAAGAAGAGGTAGGCTCCTTGAAAGCCTTTCTTTTCTTGGCATGGTGCTCTTTTGTGGGCTTGGAGTCAGCCTCTGACTCATAAAAAGAGTGATCAGTGAGATTGTTATCACTTTTATTTGGCAAGGACTTGTGGGGGAGATGAGGGTGGAGGGGGGAGGAGATGGATTTGGGGGAGAGGGAGTGGGAATCTTTGCCTTTGAAGGCTTCTTGGCATGCTTGGGGTGGTTGCATGATCCTTTGAGCCCTTTGAGGCTTGGTGCTTGGCGCTTGGTAGTCTTTGTAGTCTTGTTAGATCTTGGCAAAAAAATTTAGTGTTATAAATTCAATAATTTGTGGAGGATCTGGATGTACAAGCATTCTGGCTATTGCCAACCTACTCAGCATCCAGTCATTGCCCGATTTGGTGCCCTTCTAAAATACCTTTTGACATACCAGGAATGGCAACCAAGCAATATCATATGCCTGTCCAAGTATCCAGTGGCTCAAAACCATCCCACACATGACCAACCCCTAGGTTTGATCCAACTAAACCTCTGCCACAGCCAAGCCTATATAAGTCTAAAGTATTACCCAATAAAATATACTTCTCTTCTTTCCTAATTCCATATTTGAAGCTTTCCTAAAAGGCGCTCCTAATCAAATTGAAAAGAATACAGTAGTTTTTAAACATGTTGAGATAAACATATATTAGTCAGTTTAGAACGCATGAACTCAGTCTAAAAACAAAATTAAAGTGGATCCAAATATATTGTAATTTAATATAAATTCCTTGATTTTTATTTTGTTTTTAGACTGAGTTCATGCATTCTAAACTGGCTAATATATGTTTATCTCAACAGGTTTGAAAACTACTGTATTAAACACAAAGAGGTAAAGCAAAGCAAAATATAAGTAAAAAGTATGCAAAAAAGTCTTATTTATCAATAAAAAAACATAACTAAGTAAATGTAAGCAAAATAGAAACTCAAAGAATAGATCTAAAGTATTAAATCATAGAAAATAAGTGATATTTGATGAAGCATCAAAAATATTAGGTTCAGCATAACATATTATGGCTAAATCAAAGAAAAAGTATATTTAAAAATAAAATAAAATATATAAAAATTATATGAGGAGTAGCAAGAAGATTATTAGATTATATTTGCAAAAAATAAGTTATAATGTGGAATTTTTTATTGGGGGTTAAACATTCAAAACTTAGTAAAGTGTTGAGTTTGGCACTGTCAATCAGCTGAAAACCCCCTAATTCTCACTGTCAAGTTTCTTGGAGTTGAGCAAAAAAATCAAAATTACTGTTTTTTACATATAAAACTTGCTTAATTTAAAAACAAGTTCAAAAGTTAACCCAAAAACAAGGCAGTTTCATATGCCCAAAAAATTTAAAAAAACATAAAATTATAAAGTAAAAGAGTAGGAATATGTTTATCAGTAATAATAGTGGGCAGAGAGGAGTTGGGAGCGTTTTATTTACCATGGTGTGTGTTAAAACATTAAAATGCCCTCTGCACTAGTTCCCCAGTTAAGGTGTCAAGTTGGTGGGTGTCAAGTGGCGCTCATAGTGTGTCACTTATTAGTTAAGCCTTAATTCTGAGCCTTTGATTAGTTAAATCTGAAACCAATTGTATGGTGAGTGGATAGTGTTAAACAGAGGGGGAGTTGAGTTTCTGTTTTTTTATAAATTACATATGAAATCTATTAACAAATTGGGCTTAATTTTGTGGCATCACTTGATCTACCAGCCCAGAATTGACATTATGTAAAACAAGTGGGGTAGTTGATTAATGTATATACCACTAAATCTAGTATTGTCAGGGACCCACTTGACAGGGAACAAGTTCCCTAATTGGTGGGCCAAGGCCCCTAAGTTAAGCACTGCTATTACTGAGCCAATGGGAATTGTGATCATGGCAAGATGTCCTAGGTGACCTAAGTAGGCAAATCTTCCAAACATAGAGCTGAACTGACCAAGCATATAGTATCCTACCATGTTGTTAAAAAGTAAAAGGAGGCGTTGGTCTAACCAGAGAAGGTTCAGCAGGAGGTGGCATGAACAAGCAATCATATTAGAATTTATGTCCCCAGTGGCTGGAGGGATAATTGAACCATCTTTGGGCTAGGGATTCCTTTTGATGAGCGTCATCTGGAGAGGAGTTGTACCAGTCAGTAGTGGGTGTTGGGTTTTCCAAGGTTAACACCACCAACAAGAAGGAAGCTAGAAACCAGAACAGGAATAGAATTCCTCTCATGGCTTCAAAAATAAAGTATCAGAAGGTAAGTGAGTGGCAGGTATAGAATAAAGTCTTTATTGTTGGAACAACTAAGTTTGATAAAGTTTGCACACTTAAATAGCCTCAAAAATAGAGGCTGGGCAATTTAAGTGGATACTGGGGGAGATGAGAGGGATTTACCAATGATTTTCAAGAATATCATGGTTAAAATTAATACCTGTGTTAAATGGGCATTAATTTTGGACTGGAGATGTAATATAAACATAAATTTAAAAGGAACAGAAGCAAGACAAGCCACAAGATCCTGGTAATTTAAGTGGTGCTCATAGTGAATATCAAGCAATTTTTAGAGCGGAGCCTCATTTTCATCTTCTAATATTGGATCCGTGAACTTCAGGATGGTCCAAAGCAGCCAATCAACTGCCAAGTGGTAAGTGGCGTTATCACTTAACTTACTAACCTTATCAAACTTAATTTAAAATGCAAAAGCAAAAATTGATTCAATCAAACAATTATAAATAGGTAAAGTAAGCTGCCTAGTTGATTTTAGACTAACAATAGGTGTTTTGTGAAGGTTCTGGGTTTGATTCCCGTTCAATTCAGTCATAGCCAACAAACTGGTGTCCAAAACTTGGTGGCTGTGTTGTTGTGTCTTTGCTTTACCATCCATGTTGTCAATAAAATTAAGGGAGTCAGGGAAGGAATTCCTGATAAGTATAGTGGTTCTTGGGACTTGATTAACAACTATGGATACTAATAATAAAAACATAATAGTAAATAATAAAATTTATATAAGCACATATGTGTTTTATTATTAAAATTAGGATTTGGTTTAAAAATTGTCAAACTGGCCACTTTTTTTAGACTGTCAAACACAGGTGATTTTTATTTTCATTAGTAAATTTACTTATAAATTACCCCTTAAATTGGTCTTTTAACTAAAGGATTTATTAAATGAAGTTGAATTCCAGTGTTTTTAATCTTGGATTTTGTTTACAAACCCCTGTATTACTAGTAAAAATTAGCTTAAAATTGTTTAAGCCAAAAATACTATTAGATTCACATATGCAGCAGCCAACTCCCTGGGGGTCAATTTTACCACAGTTGCCTGGTGAGGTTGTCTAGGTATACCAGGGCGTGCTTGCCAATGTGCAGTGCAAAAACCTCATTCATGAACGTAACAAAGGTCAATGGAGCATTGATCATTCCAAAGTTTAGGAAAACACACTTATACAGGCCATACTTGGTGTAGAACGCTGCTTTTGGGATGTCTTCCTCTTTGATGCATATTTGGCTGTACCCAGCAGTCAGGTCATTCTTGGAGAAGACTGTTGCTCCTCCTAACGTATCAAAGAGGTTGCCAATGAGTGGAAGTGGGTAGAAGTTTTTGATGGTAACCTCATTTAGTGTTCAGTAGTTGGTGAACAATCTGAGGGAACTATCCTTTTTTGCTAAAAAGAATACGGTAGCCCCAAAAGGAGACTGCAAAGGTCAAATAAGCCCTTTTTCTAGAGCCTCTTTAAGGTAGACTCAAAAGGTGTTATCCTTGTTAGGGGTGAGATAGTAAATGAGCTGTTCCTTGAGGACTTCACCCTTGAGTTGGATGGCATGTTGGATGTGTTTCTTGGGTGGCAGGCCTGGAAGGGCCTCCTTGAAGATCTCTGGATGTTGAGTCACAATTTTTCAATTCTGGGGGGTGATATTATCTTGCTGGTCCTTGAAGTGTATGGCCTTATACTGGCAGGAGTCCTAATCAATTGCCTTAAGGTTTTCCTTTTCTTCTTGAGTTTCTGTAATGCATACAAACATGTGGTCCCATAGAAGTTGGTCAACCATGTCAGGGTAAATTTGATGATTGACTTCCCCATATTTATGTATCACTTGGTCTGGGCTGGCTGAGAAAGAATAATCCTCACATAGTCTGGGTCACCTCTGTGTTTACCATCAAATCTGGAAAAGCTGATGATAAAACCTTGGACGGTAGAAAAAAGGTTTTCCAGAGCAATTAAAAAGGGGCAGGCTCCAAGGTAACAGTAATGTGGTGTTCATCAGCTAAAATCATGTTCTTAATAAGCAAAGGATTAGTGGATAACTTGAACCTGTTCACAAAGTGGCTTTTAACAAGGTTACAGTCTGCTCTTGAGTCCAAGAGTGCTGAACCTGTGTAAGTTTGAAAGCAGAAAGGGTAAGATATCAATTTATTGGGATTTCTGGTAATGGTGTAGAGTACTGGATCTCCTGAAAGGACCTGGATCATAGGGCAATGGTCCACATCCTCCAGGCAATAATCATCATTTGGTAAGGCAGAAGGTTAGCAGTGAGAGGTTGGCTCACTTAATGCTCTCTCAGGGCTTTTCTCTTGTCCTGATTATCCTGAGTGCTGGCAACTCTGAAGTGAGTGCAATTGAACTGATCATTTTTCCCATTACTGTGACCATTAGAGCTTTCAGATCTGTTTTTTACGTTGCTACTGTTGTTAGACAGAGGTCAGTTGGAGCGTCCTGAAGGGTGAGAGTATTTAGATCTCTCTAATTCCTGGTCTGCACCTTGTGTAGGGCATTGGACGTCTGTTCCGCTTTCTCTTCTTCACAGTATAAGCTCTGCAGATTGGTTACTTGGTCCAGGTTGACGTGCCTTATTACATGCAACTTGGCATCATTGTAGTACATGAGGTGTGTGACTGGGTTGTCAAACATCATATCTGAGGGAGCTTGTAGGTGTAGCTCTTTGTAGGCTTGCATGAGTTCTTTTACTGTGCCTATCTGCATCAAGTTCTTTACTTGGCGTATGATCATGAGGGTAGTGTTCTTTATTGTAAATCTTTCCAATAAGTCACGTTTAGAGGTATCCCTGTCCTTCTTGATGTGATCCTTGTGCCACTTGTTGCACCAGGCTCCTGCGGCATGGATCAAGCAAATAGAAATCTCTGCAATCCAAAAACGTGTGGGGCATTCCATTTGTGTCAGTTTTTTTGTGCAGATTGGATCCATGCTGTGATGTTGTTGTTGTTAGCACCTGTAAACAACTCCAAGGCAGCGCAAAAAGTTGCTGAGCCACATGCATGGGCATGATACTTTCATTGTTTGCTTGAGGCGTGATGGCAGGCGCCTGGAAGAACCCTTGGGCAGATAGTGTGTTAAAGGCAGGGACTGACATCACCATGTTCTGGTACAGTATGTATCCTTCTTGTATTTTGGTCCCTGGCATGTAGGGCAATCAGTCTACAGGGAGCTCGGACATAATTCTTTTGTATATTTGTTGACTGCAGTAAGTACAGACAACAGGTGAAATTTTGAATGAAAAGGTAGGATGGAAAACCTACCTGTGCTACCAATGTTGTAACTGTGCTATTTTAGCAGAGTTACAAGGGGAAAAATAATTGGAGACTAGATAATGTTCTTTATTGAAGGGTAATTGTTATATAGTCATTGTTAATCATCTAAAGGGAACATGATTGTGAAGATCACTCAATTAGATGGTTAGGGAGGTGGCTTGATCCTTTTAATGAGTCAAGTGCTAAATCAAGCTATCCATAATGAGGGATCATTGTCTGATCATGTTGTCAGATTTGGAAACTTGAGTTGACTTCTGCATTTGGCTTTGGGTCACTGGGAAATTGGATTGTGGGTCATGAACCTGCTTACTTGGAAACTTGCTGGGGGTTTGACTCTGTTGTTTTGAAAATAAAATGCTAAATCAAGCTCAATTAAGTTACAACCCTTGTTTTAAATTTAGGTTTTTATCTGAATAAGGTTATTTAACTAGAATATACACCACCCAACTACCTGGTTATAGATTTTATTTCTTAATTAGTTGTTTTTGGTTTTACATAGCCCACTTTAGAATCAATTAATTTCCACCCATTTTTCCTAGATTTTATGTCATATTTACACACCCAGAACAATGTTTTTATAATTTATGTTTCAGAGCATGTTTCTTATTTTAGATAGCTAGGTGTTATTCTTATTGACATCTCATTTCACACAATGAATGGGTAATTTTGTTTACTGGTTGAGTTGCTATAGTGTTTTGTTTTTGGATTGAGTTTCAATTCACCACACCTGAGTGTATTTTGTCACCAATTTATATGGCAAACATATGTACACTGAAGGACAACTCAAACCATTCTGTTTGTGATTCTGTCAAAACAGCAGGCTTGACCCGCCAGCAAGGTTCCAAGTAAGCGGGTTCATGACCCGCAATCTGATTACCTGGCCACTTGAAGCCATACTAGGAAGTCAACTCAAATTGCCAAATCCAACAACATGAATAAATGCTGATCCCCTATGGTGGATACCTTGTTTTGGCGCTTGACTCATTACCAGGATCAAGCCACCCCCTTCACCATCCCACTGTGTGATCAGCCCTATCATGTTCCTGTTATCCATGACTCACATTAACTATATAATCATTATCTCCCAATAAAGAATGTTTTCTAGTTTTCTAAATATTTTCCCCTTGTAACTCTACTAAAACAGCACAGTTACAACATTGGTAGCACAGGTAGGTTTTCCATCCTACTGCATCTTGTAAAATTCTGCCTGTTGCCTGTACTTGCTGCGGCCAACAAATCCTTGACAGAATCATATCTGTCCTTCTGCTGGACTGGACCCCGTACACCTAAGGTGCCAAGATACCTGATGGTTCTGTCCTGTACCAGAACATGGTGATTCTGCTACCTGCTTTCAACGTCATGTCTGCACAAGGGTTCTTCCAGACAGCCACCACCATCCCAAAACCAACTGACAAAAACACCAGGCCCACCTATGTAGCCCAAAGACTCCAAAGCGTTGCCTTGGAACCTTTTTCTGGGGCCAACAATGACAAGGCTGCCGCATGGATCCAGTCCACCCAGAGCAAGCTGGCCCAGATGAAATGCATGCAGCAATTTTGGATTGCAGAAATCTCCATCTGACTGACCCACAACGCTGACACCTTGTGCAACAAATGGCACAAAGAACATACCAAGAAGAACTGGGATACCTTCAAACAAGACTTCTTGTCAAGATTTGTACTTAAGGATATGGAGCTCATGATCATACATCAAGTAAAGAACATAACCCAGACAGGCACTGTAAAGGAACTCACCCACACCTACAAGGAACTCCAACTTTGTGACCCATGTGACATGGCCTTTGACACCCCATCTACACATTTCATGTACTATGACGCCCTTAAGTTGCACATAATGAGACATATGAACCTGGACCAAGTGACCAACCTACAAAGCCTGTACTGCAAAGCAGAAAAAGCATAATAAACATCCAATGCACTGCATAAGGCACAAACTGGGAAACAAGAAAGACCCAAGGATTCCCATCCAGGCAGGTGCTCCTCTTGACCACCTCCTGGAGGCAATGAGAACAACGCCAACCACAAACCCATGGGTTCAAATGGACAGGGAAATGGGAACATTGGCCAGTCAAACCAAACCCATTTCTGTATCACTGCCACGCAAGGTAACCAAGATGAGGGAAAAGCCCAGGGAGAGCACTAAGCAAGCCAAGCTCTCCCCACGCCACTCCTGACTTGCCCAATGACAAATACCAATCCAAGAACGTGGACCAGTGTCCAATGATCCAAGTGCCCTCAGAGGACCCGGTACATTACACCATTGCCAGACATCCCAATAAACTGATGTTCTATCCTTTCTGTTTTTGCAGTTACACAGGCTTGGCACTCCTGTACTTGGGCGCAGATCAAACCCTAGTCAACAGCAGTTTGTAGATAAGTTCAATCTAGCCACTAATCCTTTGCAGATTGAAAACATGGTCCCAGCTGATGAACATCACATTGCTGTGAGAAGGGAATCCGCCCCCTTCTCTGTCATGCTTGAGAACCTCCACTCCACCATTCAAGGTCCCGTCATTGACTTCCCAAAGTTTGACATTGTACTGGGTCTAGATTGGGTACAAAAGAATAAATCTCACATAGACTGGGTGACCTCAGTCTTTACCATCAAGCGTGAAGGTGTCAACCACCAGATTTACCCTGACTCAGTGGACCAACTCCTACGCAACCATGTCTTTGTACGCATCACAGATACCCTGGATAAAAAGGAAAGCCTGAAGACAATTGACTGGGACTCCTGCCAGTACAAGATCATACACTTCAAAGACCACCAGGATACCTCCACGCCTCAGGATCACAAAATTGTGGCCTGCCATCCAGAAACCTTTAAGGAGGCTCTACCCAGTTTGCTCCTGGAAAAGCACATCCAACACGCCATCCAACTCAAAGGGGCTGCCCCCAAAGCACATCCCATCTACAGGATGACCCCAAACAAAGACAACATCCTATGCACCTATCTCAAGGAGGTATTGGAGAAGGACTTATCTGCCCCTCACAATCTCCCTTTGAGGCCGCTGTATTCTTTGTGGCTAAGAAGGATAGTACCCTACATCTAGTCACAGACTACCAAGCCCTAAACAAAGTTACTATCAAGAATTGTTACCCACTACCACTCATTGATGACCTCTTTGACGCCTTGGGTGGAGCCACAGTCTTCTCCAAGATTAACTTAACTGCAGGCTACAATCATATTTTTAATAAGGAGGAAGACATTCCCAAAACAGCCTTATGCACTAAATACAGCTCATGCAAGTCTGTGGTACTCAACTTTGGTATGACAAATGCTCTCTCAACCTTTGTGACCTTCATGAGCAAGGTGTTTGCCCCACACATAGGCAAGCATGCCTTAGTCTACCTAGACAACATCATTGTCTATAGCCCCTTGGTAAAACAGCACCACAAAGACCTAGGGGCAGTATGCACTACCTTGGCACAACACAAGGTGCTGGCCAAGCCCTCCAAGTGCCAGTTCTTCAGCAAGCAACTGCCTTTCCTGGGACACATAGTCTCAAAAGACGGCATCAAACCTGACAGTCAAAAGATACAGGCCATCTTTAAGATGCCACAATCCAAGGATAATTCAGAGCTCTGCACCTTCCTGGGGATGGTGGCCTATGTACGCCGCTTCATACCTGACTTTGGCGTCTTGACTGCCCCCTTATCTGCCATAACTGGCGCCAAATCCAAGTTTTTGTGGACCTCTCAACGTGAGCTCTATTTTAGAGGTCTTAAGGAGAAACTCACAGCAGCTCCTATCCTGCAATACCCCAAACGTGGCAGGGAATACCAAATGGAAACCAATGCCTCAGACGCATCCATTGGGGAAGTACTACAAATCAAAAATAATAATGGTGACTTCCTGCCTGTAGCCCACAAATCACAAAAGTTGACAGATGGCAAGTGTTAATATCCTACCCATGACAAAGAACTGTTGTCCATCATACACTACCTAGTCAAATAGCATTGTTATCTATAACAACAGGAAGAATTCACGGCACTGACCAACCACAAGTTGCTTATATATTTCAAAACTCAAGCAAATCTATCTTGCCGTCAAGCCTGCTGGATGGAACTCTTGGAGAGATTCAATATGCTCATAAAATAAAAACCTGGTCCAAACTTGCCATGGTGGACGCCCTCTTGCGCCTATATGTCTGTGCCACAAGAGGAGAAAATTGGCTTGACCCAGACAGGCCCATCTTGGTACTACGGACAAAAGACAAAGGCTTCCCCCCAGCACAACTGACATAATGAAAGAAACAGTCATAAAAAACAAACACCTATTTGCTGATGTGTATGGAATCCTACACCAAAAAACGTCCAATGGAACTAGCATCCCTTACATCCCCACACACCAGCAAGTGGACACCATCCTACAATATCACAGAGACCTAGGACACACCAAGAGTTGCAACCTATACAAGTTCCTTAAACACAAGGCCTGGTGGCCAACCCTGTATTGTGACGTTCAAGAAGTCCTAGACCAATGTGAAGTGTGCAAGAAATTTTCAAAAAGCAAAACTCCACCAAAATCAGTACTACCCATCTGCATGCAACTACCCTTCAAGGTATGGTCCCTAGATATTGTTGGCCCCATGCCAGGAAAACACAATGATAAGAAATACATCATCACTGCTGTAGAGTTTGCTACACAATGGCTAGTAGCCCAAGAAGTAAAGGCGCACACTGGCAATAACGTGTGACAGTTTATAGGAAGAGAAATAATCAGCAAGTTTGGAAAGCCAGAACTCCTGATAACTGAAAGAGGTAAGGAATTGACCTCCAAAGACACCAACGTATACCTTGCCAAAAATGGGGTCAAACACACTGTGACACCACCATACCACCTGCAGGCCAATGAACGTGTAGAGCGGCTAAATGGCAGCCTTGTGCAAGCCTTGGCCAAGCTCACTGCCAGGAGATCTGAAGACTGGTATAAGCATCTATCAACTGCACTACTTTTATGCCAAACCTGGGTGAACAGATCCACCGGAAAAAGCCCTTTTGAGTTGGTATACAGCACACAGCCTAATATAATTCAAGCATTGACAGGACCCAAGCTGGAAATTCCAAGCAAAGTCCCCCCTTCCTCAGACCCTCAGGTCATAGAAGCCAATAGTGATCAAATAGAAAAGGAAAATGAGCGTCTGCAAAACACATTTGTCCCCATCCAAGATAGACATGAAGTTGGTGACAAAGTTTAGGTCATGAACATTGACAAAAGCAAACTATAACCCAAAAAAGTAGGCCCAGCAATCATCCTAAGGTAAACAAAAATAACACTTACCTCATGCAAGGACTCAGGAAGCGCAAACAAGACAGAATCCTCCACCATGATTGCCTGAGACCCTGAAAAGCAAGACAAAAACAACGCAAAACTGCCCTGCCCGCCACAGAACAACAGCTAGTCCAGTATGGTGCCTGGGCTCCTGACAACCTCCCTGACAACCTACTCCTAGAGGAGGCCAACCTTCAGTTGGGGGGGGGGGGTTTCAAAACAGCAGGCTTGACCGCCAGCAAGGTTCTGAGTAAGCAGGTTTGTGACCTGCAATCTGATTACCCGGCCACTCAAAGCAAGACTAGGAAGTCAACTCAAATTGCCAAATCTAACAACATGAACAAATGCTGATCCCCTACAGTGGATACCTTGTTTTGGCACTTGACTCATTACCAGGATCAAGCCACCCCCTTCACCATCCCACTGTGTTATCAGCTCTATCATGTTCCTGTTATCCATGACTCACATTAACTATATAATCATTATCTCCCAATAAAGAATGTTATCTAGTTTTCTAAATATTTTCCCCTTGTAACTCTGCTAAAACAGCACAGTTATGACAATTTCATATATTTATTACTGTAAAGTAGTTTTAAAAGCTATGGCAACAACCAAAAATACTTCAGATTTAAACAAAATGATTTCAGATTTGAACAAAATCCAAGTTGCGCAAGATTCAGGATTCACTTAATTGAAATATTTTTGGTTAATAAATGAACTGTCAAACAGAAAGCAAAATTTCACTAGCCCATTATACAAAATTATGTCAAACATCAAGCGGTGTAGTTCAAACCACAAACAAAATAAACTGACACAAGAAGTGAGATGGATGGATGCTGTTCCGGAGTATATTATAATCCAATCAGGATTCATGTGAATCACCAACATAAGGACTAAAAAGAAACAAAATTGGGGCAATCTAGAAGCAAGATTCCACAAGCACAAAACAAAATGAAGTCACACAAGATGTGTAGTATGAGCAGCCTAAAATAGAAAAATAACAGTTTAACAGCCAATCAATAGCTATTCAATTTAAGAACAAAGGCATTTTATCCATTTTCATGGCTCCTGATTTGTATGGAATGGTTTTGAGAACCTTCCAAATATAGACTCAATATTACAATAAAAAAATCATTAAATTTTAAAATTTCTACTTTTAGTGATTTTATCCTAGGTTTTTTTTCAATATGGTTTTCAACAGCAACATCTTCAACGGCACCAGCAGCCAAGCCAGCTTCAATGGAGGTAAGGTTCAGGGCGTGGAGGCACCTGTTTATGTCCAAGCCTTTGAGGCAGGTAACAAGAAAGCTGACCTGTACCTGACCACTGATCCCTATGGCTTTGACTTGTTCAGTAGTCATGCAGTGTCTAGCTCTGCCCCTGCTCCTGTACCCACCCCCGCACAAGCTGCCTGCCAACCAACCAATCAGGATGGCAACCTTGATTTGGAACATCTTCCTGCCGCTAGCCAACCTGCCCCCTACAGCCAACCAGGCTTCAGCTCCTGTGGCCCAGTGCTCCAAACAATAAATCATCACGGCCCAAATTCTCCAGGAAATTGTGGCACTAAACCTACAGGGTCTGTCATGGGATCAGATTGCTGCCCAGTTGCTATTCAACCAAGCCACAATAATGTGGTAATTCAATAACTTAATGAATAAGGGGAATCTGATCAGGACAACCAAGAAGCCAAAGAACACCCCTGAGTCCCAGATAACCGAGGCCTACCCAATAATGCTTGACCTCCTCCAGCAGGACCCCAAGCTTCCCCTAACCCAGGTCCGCAAACAGCTTGCGCATCATAACATATGGGTCTTCAAGTGCATGGTGCAGCTCTGGATGCACGGAAAGGTGGCTTCCATTTGGGTTCTTACTAATTTTGCTGGCAACCAATGGGATGGCGCTGAGGATTCCCCGTATGATATTGACATCAAGTCAACCCTGGTCTAATGCCTGACAAGTTTGTCAGATGATATCATTTTCATCTCTTACTATAAGCTATCCATAGCTTTTGACAATTTTAGCGCCCAAGGAAGAGCCACCACCCAAAAAGGGAGGAAGAAGGTCAATAAGGGGATGTTTATTGGTGCATTTTTGGTTGTTTCAGCCAAGGGTTTTGTCTACTATTGGACAAACCCAGATTTCACCAATGGCTATAAGTACAGCCACATCCTTGGTGGATTACTTGACTCCTGGAATGGCTCAAATTCACAGCATCAGGTTTTCTTTAGCCACCAGATAGAGGGTAGCACCACCACCCTCAAGGCCATTCAGGGATATGGGCACCAGGCCTCATTATACCCTGCTGGCCATGCAGACATCCATCTGGCTGATGTTGTCTTCTTTAGCATTGGATCCACACTACAGGAGTGCTGCCCTCAGGCTTCCAACAACCTCTATCTTGGGGTCCTTGACCACAATTCTCTCTTTGGCCGCCAAATGGTGGCTGACTTGTTTGCCCAAATTGTCTTCCACGTGAACATGGGCAACCAATCACACAAAGATAAGTGCCTCCCACCTCAGGTCACTGCCACCTATCAGCCCATCCAGCTAATGATCAATGAGAGATATGACAAGTGTTATATGGCGGCCATCACGTGCAATCCTCCTACCCCTACCCCCACCACTACCACCCCTCACCTTCCAGCCCCACCCACCCAATCCCAGACCCCCAGGGCAGTACTGCCTCTACGTCTTCCTTCCTGCGCTATTCTGCCTACTAGGCATCACTCTTCCCTGCTCCCATAAGCCCCCTGTTGCCAAACATTTTCTTCTTATTATCTTTTTTTGAATTTTGATTATTCATTTTCTCTTTGTTTATAGTTAGTTTTATTCTTTATACTCAGTTTATTTCTATAAAATCATATATTTACTGTGCCATGTATCTAGATCCAGAATACAGTTATTTTTAGGACTTTGCATAGCCCCTTGTGAAAATATTAACAATGATGTGGTGATAAGCTAAATTGTTTTTAATATTTTCACAAGGAGCTGTGCAAAGTCCTAAAAATAATATGGCAATTAAGGAAACAATGTCAACACAAAGCAAACAACACATATTGAGATGAGCGTAAAACATATACACAATGTGTAAAAAGATGGGATAGTGTAGCAAATGGGAAAACAAACAGGAATAAACAAAGAGGCAACAGTATCAGAATAATACAGATTTTATTGGGGTGAAAGCTATAAAAACATATGGAAAGGTTAGTAAAAAATCATATGAGAGAATTGGAGAAGCTTTTGAAGGATCTCAACTCTGCAATTGCAAAAATCAAAGACATTGACTGCAAGGTCAAGGCAAAAGTCAAGTCTGCTGTTCTTACAGGGGACAAAATTGAAAAGGTGTCCACCAAGTCACTCATGGCCAAGATGCCAGACACCCCCAAAATAACAATTGAGTGTCTTCTTAACGTTCAAAAAACTGTAATTGAGGGCCTCCAGTTCAAGTCATTTACTGCTCTGCGCCATTTGTCTGGGTCAACAACCCTGAGATGTATACACATCTCAAGCCAGACAAGCAAACAAGAACTGAGAATACAGAATTGCCCACCCAACTGCTTGTGCCAAGAATGGCTAAGCCTGCTGAAGCCGCTGGCAAGGAAGAAACCCGTGAAGGTAACATAAAAAAATAAAATTAATAAAAATTTGCAAATACTTGCCTGTTTTTTAGAGAACATAGACAGTGAACTCTGCCAAGTCCTGGTCCCCTTTGTCCCATCCACATTCTACGCCAAAAACGCCACTCATGTGGCCAAGAAGCTGTATCTGTCCCCCCTGTCTTGTAGGAGCTGGAGGACCGCATCCACGGGTCCTTTCCTATGTTGCAGGAGGCATTGGCTGGGCTGACGCATGGCAAGGGGGCATCTGAGTGGGCAGTTACTGCCTACAAGGATGTCCAACTGGTCTGCCTGGACCCAGTTAACCTCAGTGGAGTTTACTGTGTAAACTCCATTGAGCTTGTTTGGGACGTCCTGACAACGCTCCCATTCAAGAATGTACTGGAGATGGGCCGGGCTCATGAGGCTGCTTGCTTATGCTTCCAGGTGGAGCACACCATATCTTACCTGTTGGAGAACTTTGAGCGCAGGGTGGGTAAATTGGCTATTGCAGATGCAACAGCCGTAAAGAAGACTAAGATCCTCCTGGCGGACTTTGGGCTAGCCTGGAGTGCAGATGAGACAGGGCTCCCCTTGGCAATGGACCTTACCTTTGCAAAGACCAGGAACAATAAGAAGATCAGTGTGGTTTTTAATAAATTATGTGAGTTTACAGAAGCCTTTTCTGGGCAAAGGCTTCACTTGGTGGTTTACCTCAGGTATCATTTCTTCTTTGGGATGAGCGCCAGCGTAGAGGATCTTGACAGGGTCCTTCTAGGAATTGACAAGGCCCAGCTCTCACTTGACGGGAATAAGGTCCCCCCGGGTATGACTCGGTGGATCATGTCATCCAGGACGCCCTGGTCCTGGCTGGTATCTACAGGTTTGAAGCCCCGCCAGAAAAGCTGCTCCTCCATTTGCACCTAACCCTACTCCCCTTCACCAGCAGGCGGGAGTTTTTTAATAAGGGTGTATTCACTGTCCACAGTGTGGTGGTGGAGGTTGTGTGCCACCTCCATTGCGGGGTGGGTACATACCGCCAATCCTATTATAGGTGCTCTTAATTTTTTCTATATATCAATAAACATCTTACTGTAAATTCAGAACCTAAAGGTAAAAATGCAGGAT
The DNA here is from genome assembly GCA_014839935.2 of Entomophthora muscae. NCBI lineage: Eukaryota > Fungi > Entomophthoromycota > Entomophthoromycetes > Entomophthorales > Entomophthoraceae > Entomophthora > Entomophthora muscae. The sequence continues at coordinate 249,596 of QTSX02002879.1, forward strand.
TGCCAAATTATTTTGCATGAACTCACCAACTTAATGTAGTAATTTTCATCCCAGAACAACTTACTTTTTATATAAAAGGATGAAAAATATTCCATTAAGTTAGTGAGTTCACGCAAAAAAAATTGGCAATCCCGCATTTTTACCTTTAGGTTCTGAATCTACAGTATTTACTCTAGATTATTTTTATTATAAAAAAATTTTAAGTCTTATTTTAGCAAGAAATATTTTTAAAATATATCCCAGAGAAGGTCTTAATAAAAGCATAATAATATATATCAATAAAATCTACTTCTAATTTGTACATTTTTCATTTAACTTTTTTAATTTGATTTTTATATTTATTTGACAAAAGTGATATGAATATATTCACGTAATCCAGTATCAAGCATTTGGGATACCCTTAGATGCCATAATAAAAATGATTATAAATAAATAAATTACTAACCTTTATTGATGGTCCTTCTGAATGTGATTGTGGGCTTGTAAACATCTAAATATAAAATGATAACTAATAAATCTTGAATAGTAAATTAGAGAATATAAAAAAGTTGGACAAGCTAAGCCTTTAATTGATTGGCTGTTTGGCAAGGCACACAGGGATGAACAAATCAGTGTGGCCATAGAATTTGGCCACAGTCTCAGCTGGGAGATTGTGGATCCTGGCCTGCAGCAAATTAAACAGGTCCTTGGTCCCAGTTGGGGTTCCTCGCTTGACAACTTGCTTGAGCCACCCAAAGACTTCCTTGATGGGGTTTAGGAAGGGCAAATAGGCGGCAGAAAAGAGAAGCCATAAATTTGCTGTGGCCAATTTCTGGGGGCCCACTGCAATGCTGGTGTCAATCATTGGGAATTCCTTGAGAATATCAGCCACCTTATAGTGACCAATGTTGTCCAGCACAATTACGTTGGTGAAGCTTGGGCTGGTGCGCCTCAGGTGCTCCTGGACCAATCAGAGAAAAGATAGGAAGGTCCAGCTATTGTGAGATCCCAAAATCATTTGGTACAGCTCGACCCCCTTTGGACCAAGGAGAGCCACCATAAAATAGGCTGTGGCGCGGACTGCAGCACGCCAAGCCATCTCGTCATTGGAGCCTTTTGGGACATAACCATACCCATTGTGCATTGACGAGGCAAATGCTGAATTGTCAATGTAGTAGAATTTGACCGTCTCCTTGGCTTTGAGGGCAGTGTACGCCTCAGCGTATTTTTTCTGAGTCTTGATGTTGGTTGGGCTGTTTTTATTATAGGGAGATACCCCAAGCTTTTTCCAGGAAAAGTGCATTCCCTTGAGCAGATGGTAGTAAAAGGAAATCAAGAACTCAACCCCAAAAGTAGATTTGACCATGGCCTGTATATTTGCCAGTTCAAGATGGCAATCTTGGGTTATCCACTGGCGGACTGCCCATTTGTGCTCCTTGGTGAGCATGGTTGACACGTGCAAGGATTTCTCTGCAGCAAGGACTTGGCTAGTATTGATGAACTTGTTGAAGGTCTTGCTGGCGTACTTGGGATCCACTCCAACAAGGGCCGCAGACGCCTTGTAATTGCCTGATTCACGCATTAGCTTAAGCAGGATGATGTACTTGATGTCAGGGATGCACTTCTGGGTGGGCTTTTTAGCAGTGGGGATTGGCTTGTTGGCATTGGGAACAACACAGAGCATGGGTACCTTGTTGTAGAAGGCTGTAACCTTTTTGAGCACTAGCTGTCCCTCATCAGTTTGGTAGTACTCAGGCTCCTTGTCCTCTTCCTGGTCGCCATCACTGACGTAGGGCTTGTAGCTAGTATCAAGTACAGGCTTCACCTTCTCCAGCATGGCTGACGGGACCAACTCTTGCCGGTACACAATGTCAAACACATATAAAGTAAGTTCTACCTCCTTGTCTCTAACTTTCTTGGTGAAGGTAACCTTGGTGGGCTTCTGGGTTAGCTTGGGGACCCAAGGGTTGATGCTCTGCACCCTAGCAGCTTGTGCTCCTTGAACCGGCTGTGTCAGTGCAGAGTCACTATTGAACTCTCCTCTCCCATCTCCTTCCTGAGTAGGCCATTGTGTTGCACTAACTCTGTTCTTTGATCCACAGGGGCAACTGCAACCGCAGCGTACAACGGGTGCATTAGCACTCTGTTGTTGTGTTCCTTCCATTTTAAAAATTTAATAAAATATTAAATAAATTTCAATTAAGTTACTCCTTAATTTTAATTTTTGCTTTTATCTGAATATGGATATTTGATTAATATTTTTCCCACCCAATATCCCAATTATAGCTTTTTATTTCTTAATTAGTTGTTTTTGGTTTTACTACGCCCATTTTAGAATACCCAAAAAAAATTCCACTCTTTTCCTCATATTTTACGCCAAATTAAGCACCCAACACAATATTTTTAAATTTTATGTTTCAGATCTTGTGTCTTATTTTAGATACCTTGGTATCATTCTTGATTACAATCCATTGCACAAACTGATTGAGTGATTTTGTTTACATAGTGAGTTGCTATTGTGTTTTGTTTTTGGATTGAGTTTTGCCTTGCCTTGCTTGGGTGTATTTTGTCACCAATTCACATAGTAAACATATGTACACCAAAAGTCAACTCACACCATTTTGCTTGTGAATCAATGTATTTTGGATTGTATTTTGAATAGTTTTGCTTTGCGCATGAGCACTTCTTTGCTGTGTTGACTCATTTCATCCATTAACATCAATAAGCCCTGTTAACAGAGTGTATATTTTAACCTGATAGTTGGATTTTGCTTAAATCTGAAATCATTTTGTTTAAATCTGAAGTATTTTCAGTTGTTGACATAGCTTCTAAAACTACTGTATTTTGAATATCTTTGCTTGTTGTTTGATTTGTTTGTTGTTGTATTGAGCCATTTTGGCTATTCACACCCAAAATATCTGTTAACAGAGTGTATATTTTACAATGATACTTGGAGTTTGCTTAAATCTGAGTCTATTTCATTTAAATCTGAGTTATTTTTGCTTAGGGCCATAGCTTTGAAAACTGCTGTAAGAGTACTTGATAAATTAGAAATAGAGGTGCTAAATTTACTTAGAAGTGATCATTATGCTTGGAGTTTCATGGGCTAATTGATTGGCTTATATATTGAAAATATTTGGTATGCTCATTTTGGTTAATACAAAAAGTAGAACTGATAGGATCGGTGATGCAAGCTACAACTTGAGGTGCCGTGAAAAGTGCACTCCGCTATGGGACACTGTCACTCACACGATTGCGAACTAATAAATCACTTGTAGCGCAATATACACCTTTATTGTTTTGTTTTCGAGACTGATTTCCATCTCATTGCAATTAAGTCAAGACTCACCCACAAGGCCGAAAGGAATTTAGTGTAGAAATTATTTAACTTTTTGACGTACTGCTAGGTACAAGCCCAAAGTAGAGCGACCCAGTTCATGATTGTCTTTATAATATTACTGTTCGGATAGTAATATGGATCACCTTACGCAATGCCTAGGTAACTAGTTGGATTTCTGGAGTCTTTTCAAAAGGTGGAGTTGTTTTAAAAATCATCAAGTTTAGTCAGATCTGATTTTTCTCATGAAGAGCTGTATAGTTGATAAAACTGGACCAGTCAAAGCCCGGAGAAACTTGTTTCTTGAAACTCACTGTTAAACTCGCATGAGAGGCATAGGGCCAAAATTTCCGCCCAACTCACCAGATTGCTTTGAGGTAACCCAAATAAACTGGGTCACCCTTTTGCCACTAAATCGGTAGATCAGCAAACTAGGTCCGCATGTCAATTTGACATATTGCAGCTTAGTTGGAACAGAATATACCAACTCTAGCTGCTGATTGGGTGGAGATGCAAGCAATTACTTCCAGCGTATTTAATTTCGGAATAGCAGTACCCTATTGAATTCATTTAGCTCGGCACCTGGTCCACAATTATTGCTCAGCGCTACTAAAATTAAACAATTTAAATCCCTGGATGGGACATATGACCAGGAAAATAAATGCATATATTTAAACTTATTAAAATATAGTGCAATTTGGGTAGCTATTTTAAATATGACTCTGATTTATCATACGAAATCATTATAAAGCTGAGATGGTGGGTGCCTTTTAGAACGATGGCATTTTGTAGTGTAGAGCCATTAGTGACTATTTAAAACGTCGCTTAACTATCCGCAGATCCAACACTTCATTTCGGGAAGCGTGGCCTTTGACTTTGTACATGAACCTCTGTTCCCTATAAATTTCTAGTATATGTTTCTCGATGCATATCCAAATCCTAAACTATATAACCTACAGCTCGCTGCCAAAACCTGATTCATTATCAAAACACGCGACCTCACAGCCTAATAGCCATTGATTTACATTTTTCAAATTGATTACAAATCTTCAAGCAGGGTAAACCCTTATAGTTCTGTATTTATGCTTCGCATATTGATTGTTCAACCTATAAAAGCTAGCTTTATACGCTACATTTAAAGCTTATTTACTCAAAACTAGACTTCTTGCATAAATCTGATCAAGTATTGCTTTAGGCTTCTTAAATTCGGGTCACCCTTGAAATCGTTCTTTTAGAACAAGCATGAAGTTACCAACTCGGCTCCCTTCCCTTTCTGATATTAGCTCCGGCTCTTTTCATTTCTTCCCAGAAGACGGACACACTGGGGAGGGATGTCAGCTATTTGATGGGTTCGCATTAGGTATCCAATTCCTTCTTGGATCCTTAGCCTTGGCCTCCCTTCTTTTGAAGCGGTACCATGAGCATCCACGTCGACCTCCTCTTATTTGGTAGGTTCTAGTTTAAAATTACCTAGATTTCTGAAAAACTTTCAAAGCCAGGTTGTTCAGAACGTTTAAATGTATTGTTTTATAAGCGTTCAATAGCGCCTTTTTGTTTCTCCATGAAAAATTACTTATTGAAGTTTAGGTTTTTTGATGTCTCGAAGCAAGCCTTCGGGGGCTCGCTTGTTCATATGCTCAACGTTGGTGTTTCGATCTTCTCAGGAGGCGAAACATCGACAACCCGCAATCCATGTGTCTGGTATCTCTTAAATCTTCTGCTAGATACCACTCTTGGAGTAGGTGTATTATATGTAGTCTTAAACTTTTTGCATAAGGTTTTGGATAAGTTCGGTTTCCATTCAATCATAGCTTCAGGGTATTATGGAAAGCCTCCCAAGGCCTCAATTTGGGGAGGGCAGTTCCTGGTCTTTCTCTCGGGGCTTATATTGATGAAGCTATTAGTTGTTCTCATCCTCACAATGTTCCCCATCATCTTGTTACTTGGACAGTTTTTCTTATCGCCCTTTGAGCGGCTAGAAGATCCGCGATATCAAGTTGTTGTTGTTATGCTATTAGTTCCTCTTGTTATGAATGTTGTTCAGTTTTGGCTTACTGACCATATTATCAAAGCCCGGCCCACAATCCCGCTTGGTATATCAACTGACAACCCAAATGGCTTCATGAATTCTTCGGAACCTTTATTATCTGTATCTGGCAGCAGCTCCTCTTCTCCGATACATTCGCCACAATTCGGCCCTTCTCTCAATGATTATGATTCCGACCAGAGTCACCACTATTGACTTATGTACTGCTGTGTCCTTGTATAGACACTTTTTATCCCCTCTTCCCAAAGTCCTGTCATATTAACGATATATTTTAAAATCCAAATGCTTTATGAAGTGAAATTGAAAGCTTCAATCCTATTTGACTAAGAAGTAATCAGTATATATTATATTCGGCTTTTGCATGACGGTTGTTTTTGGTGTGAGTGAGCTACCTCATCTCTATTGCGTGGTTGTGATGAAAAATAACAGTATCTCCGTTCCTAGATAGCTATGGCTTTACGTTATCCCCGATTCAGGCATTAAACCAATCCCTGTATTCAATCCACTTTGGTCTTTTATCTTTTCTAAAGGCTATTTAACTCGGTTTTCATATGTTACCTTTCTTTTGATTTGAATCAATCTAAATAGACATAAAGTCTTACGAATTCATGCAGTAGTTTCCATAGCCATGGCGCTAAGCGAAATTGACTCGGATTTAAACGGAATAAAAACAATGAATTTATATTGATTAGCAATAGATTTGGGTTCAGTTCTATTTCGTTTAAATCTTAATTGACTTCACTTAGCTCCACAGCTTTGAAAACTACTGTACAGCTTTTCAACGGTTGGCTTGTGAGAAACAAATCGTATATATGATACTTGGTACTAGCACCACCTCCATATTTTTCTCCTATCATCCATTACTTAAGTTTCACACCTGCTGAGGTAAATAGATCAAGGTCAGCTTAGAACACAGACCCCACACATTAAAAATGGATCTTATGTAGGTCAAGGATACATTCTGCTTCACTGTGGATCCATTTAGTGCTGGGCTTCTGTGCATTCTCAGCTGGATTTTATTCTTTTATGGCTATTCTATGGGCAACCTTCACATGAGGAAAAGAAAGAAATGGGGAACTCTATTGTTTATTGAAAAAATAGCAGGTTTATACATCTTTAAAGAAAACAGTCATATTGCGGCCCTTGAAGATAAGGGTGACTCATGCATGATCACAGGGTTGGATTGATCATAATTGAGCTGTGTGAGTGGAAGTACCTTTTGTAGTGTTGGGTGACATCAAGGGAATCGCTAAAAATGCTTGATGTCCGTTTCAGGCAACAGGTCAAGTTGGACCCTAACCCAAGACCAGAAATGTCCATCACAACACATTTTCTCTTGATACCATGTGACATCCTCCTTGTCAGGGTTATCAGGAGATAAATTAACCAGTGCTCAAGCTTCATACTGCTCCAGTTCTTGGAAGTGGTGGGGAGTGAAACTCCCTTTGATAGATTTGGACCTTGCAGGGCTGCAGCCAGTTGTGATGGAGGGTCTTATTCTTGTCCTATTTACCTAACTCTTGAACCTTTTAGGTATGATTTGGGTTGCCCTGAAATATTATTATAGGATCCAACTTTTGGGCTGAATTTTGAATATATTAAGGTCCATACCTCATCTTCAACCTCGACCCTAGATAGTAGAGGATATTTCATGGCTTTAACCTGCTCAGGTCTTTGTCTGGTTAGATTTACTGTATTTTTCACAAATGTGGGTTCTCTCTCCTGAAGACCTTGTCATACAGTACTAGCTGGGAAATTTTATGTGATGCTTATCTCAGTCTTTGTTCCAAAGAGCATCTCACAGTAACTAGCCCCCACAGCAGAATTTTTTAAGCCTAGAAGGCTATCAGGGGGTAGGTAAGTGTGTGGTCTAATTCTCTAGGCCATTTCCAAAAGGTTTTTGAGGGCTTATTGTAGGGATCCATAAAGACTTTCCATACATTATTTGGATTGTGGGGGTAGGAAGGTGTGACTAATAGATAACTTCATTGTTTATTGGGGTAAATGTCAGTTTTTCTAGCAGCCATCTCCTTACCCCATCTGCAATCAACATCTTGGAAGACCCCAACTTAGCAATAGCTCTCTCATCTATGAAGCAGCACATATATTCTCAGTGGGTTATCTGGAGGCCTAGGCTACTTTTCAAAGTGTGACATAGTCTACTGCACTGATTATATATTATCTACTTTTATGCTTTCTATCCACCGGCCTAATTATTTTCAGATCACTAACCTCAAGAAGAGTCCCTACTGGGATAGGTAGCGTTAATTTAGATGGTGCCTTCAGATTGGCAAACCTCTTGTGGATCTCTTGCTGTTTTAAAAATTCAAAGGCATCCTAACAGATTTAGGTCAATGATAGCTATTTTTATAAGGTTGGACAGGCTGTACTTATGGGTATGTCCAAGATATATGTGATAGCAAAGGATCATACTGACATTTTATACTTTTCAGAAAAATATGGATAAGTATGGCGTAAGATTTTAACAGAGATTGCAATATTTATTGAAATTAGAAGAAGAGCTTTATATAGATCATTGATATTCTTTGTAAATTTCATGTAAATAATGGCCTTAGAAGAAGTGGATCCCTCATGAAAATTAAGGGGCTGATCTCAGTATAGCCTCAGGATTGATTATCAGGGCCCACTCCTGCTCAGCTAGTTGAGTCACTTATTATAGAAGTAATTTTTTGGATGGGAGAAATTGAATATATTAGAGCATCCCCTGGGGTATTGAAGGGAAGAGCTGTGACTATTTGCTTAATTTTATCTGGAATTAAAGCTGGATCTTGATCCAATTTAGCTTCAAGTGCCAGTGTTTGTGAGTCTATTTGAGCTTTTCTTTCTCTGCATATGATTAGGCATCTGTGGTGCTTCACTTTATGAGTTTCTTGTCTTCTATTCATTTACCAAGATAGGTGTTGACAGGGCTTATTCTCATTATTCCTGGTACTTTTAGGCCAGCTTGTAGCTTATGTAGATCATGTTAGACTGCTTAGACTTCATACATTACTTGCAACTGTTTAACTTAAAGTGGTATTTAATTTCATTTGGCACATTTCTTTCTTTGAGCACTTGGTCCTATAAGACACACTTTACATCTGATTTAATTAACTTGGCATTTTTCTTTAGAGAAGAAGGTAAGGCCCTAACTTACTACATATTACATTTGGCTTTCATAGACCTATTTTCAAGAGGTTTTGCATTTGTTGCATCATTTTTAGTGCATCAAACTACCCATGCAGTTGAAAAAATGTCTGCCTAGAGCAGCGGGCTGTTGAATAAAAATTTGCTTACTGCTTCAACTAGGGATTCATTATTTATTTTTGACTCTACTGTTTGACTGAGAATAATGAGGGCTTCTGTTTGTGTGTTGGACATGATGCTTTGGGAGGTATATCTTGATGTCATCTGATGTTAGTTTATTTCCTCTGTCTGTGATAAGAAGTTCAGGATTACCAAAATTGAAGGGTGTTTTATTGCCAATGAGTTTTCTTATGATATTGCCTTTATGATCATTATAGTTTGGGTTATTGGATTGCATAGCCAATGACCGTGATAGCATAATTTTTATGTTTTTGCCTGGTATGGGCCCCACACTTTATGATACTCATACCTTAAATGGTTGGATGACTGATACAGGTATAAATAGCTGGATGTGCTTTGGAATGGGCTGTACTTTTCACATGTTTCACATTGAGCAATGATTTTTTATATTTTATAAAAAAATGGCCACTAATAGCAAGTTTTGAGGTGTTCATACAAGTTTCAACTATGTATGTGTCTAGGTCTATGTGATACTGTAGGATGGTAAAAATTCTGAGTTAGTAAGACATGGGGCACTTTATCATCACTTGGAAGTATATGGTATAAAATATCTTTATGTTTTTGATTGGTTATTTGCTCTTGAGAACCTTCTGTTAATTTTTCATGATTGTGATAAGGGGAAACCTTTTTGAAGATCTCCTATTATTAACATGGTCTAATCAGGGTCTTTGGCATTTTTACATATGAGGTGCTTATGATATAGCCTTTATATGACATCTGAAGTAAGCAACTATTTTCCTGATTTGTATCCATTGATCATGAGGTACCTTTGTATAAGTGCCATGGTATCAAGTACTGGGGGCACTATTTAATGCAGGCGGCAGGACCACCGGGTAATGGTAGGACCCACCACAGGATAGAAGCTAAGTTGATAATGTAGGAAAGAGATTGGCCAAGAAAAAAAGGGCCTGTGTCAGGGATCCAGTCTTGGGCGGTTAGCCCATTGGTTTTGGGGATCATTTGAGCCAGGTTTTTTGTGGGTAAAGCCCACCACAAGAGAGGAGCTAACTTAAAAAGGTAGGAGAAGGACTTTTCCACCCAGAACCACCGGCCAGTGGCTGGGATTATAGTGTCAATCACCCCTGTGAAGTTGATGTATACAATCCCAAATAGTTTGCCAGTGTGGTCAGTTGGGAGGTTGGGTGAGGAGGCAGGCATAGGCTTGGGGGTCACAGGCAGTTCCATGCAGAGTTTGTAAGCAGGAAGATAGTTGAACTTTCCTCTAAACAATTTGGGTGTTGATTATATCCACAGGCCTTGACGGTTGTATCTAACTGCAGATTGTATGCGGGCCAAAGGATCTAGTTTGAGTATTTTCTCCGGAGTGTAGTTCTTATATTCAGGTTTCAAAGGATAATCTGTGAAGTGGACAGGGCCAAAGGGAACAACTTTAGGACATAAATCTGCAGGCAGAGGAACAGGAGGGCCAGGAGATCTTGTACTGAATTGATAGATGGTAAATACAAAATAAGGCAGTAGCGGTGTAAGCCAAAATAACATAACCTTTATTCAAAAATGGTGATAAGGTTTGAGCGCACAATCTATGGGCATATATAACATCTCTCCTCCAAACTTAGTAATTTCCATAAAGGCTTCATCAAAATATTGGTAAAAATTTGGGTGGGTGGCTAGGAGGTCCGGGTGCAGGAGCAGCAAAATGGCACCTCAGCTGGGTGTTCTCTCATTGGTCAGGATGTCCAAATTGGTCACTCAGACTTTCTTGATTTTGGGCTGTGGTCACAGGGTCAGGCCTAAAGCCCATGTTTTTCTTTGAAGATTGAATCTGATTGGTTACCCAAGAGGACCTCAAGTTCATGAAGTTCAGAGAGGAACTTTCTCTGCCTCTATTAGGCAATTCAAGAAGCTCCTCCTTGGGCATCACCATAGTCAAACCTGCTCTGGTATTCTTACTTCAGGAATTAGCAGGGGCTTCAGCTTGCAAAGGCTCAGTCTCAGGAAAACGCGGGCAGGCAGTCCCTTGGTCCATGGGACTAGCGGCCCGCAGAAATCCAGGGTCAGGGTTCAAATCCCACTCTTGGGCTCGGGTTTCCAGGAAAGAATTGTCAGTCCTGACAGCCTGAACTGGGGACTATGAAATCTATCAAACCTGTCAGATCAATATAAAATACTCCAAAAAGCTGGCTGAAAGTGGTCTTGGAGGTAACAACACATTTTTGTGGGAAGTCAGGCTACAGGGTCATGGGAGGAGTCATTGGTAATAGGTAATCAGGTAGATAGTTATACCTATCACAGAATAGTCTGGGCCGCATGATGTACCAAGCTTCTTTGTGACTGAAGGATTCTAGCTCTCTGATTCTTGCCAAGGAGTCAGTGATTAGTATATTTTCTAGGGTAAATTCAGAATAGGCTGTGTTGGATGGATACTCAGTGAAATGAACAGGGCCAAAGAGTGCTCTTGCTGGACAAAATAACACAGGCAGAGTGTCAGGGCCTCAAATTCAAAGCCTGTAACAGGGTTCAAACCCCCGCTCTTGGCCTTAAGCAAAAGCGAGGGCGGCCAAGAAAGCCCGCTGGGAGATTTGAACCCCTGACCACCCACTAGGGTGGGCAAGGGCTGCTTTAAACTGCCCTGATCTATTTGGGCAGTTTGAAGCAACCTGAAGCCAGGTCCTGTTCTGGGGCCAGCTTTAATGCTGGCCCGGGGGAGCTTGCAGCTCCCAGCGGCATTGGAGCAGCCAGCCCCAATGCCTTAAATGGGCTGGGTGCATCCAATGCCACCCTTAATCAGATCTGCTGGGTCCTGCAGCAAATCTGTTATCAAACAGATCTGCTGCAGAATTCAACCAGCAGATCTGAAAATTTCCTGATTCCTGCTGCTGCATCTGCAGCACCTCATACTGTTGTTTCCCCCACCCCCAATCAATCCAATTGCACAGATGTGCTAGTCAGCCATCTTGCAGCCACTGAGGATGCTGTAGATGCAACCAATAAATTGGTTGATAACAGCACCTCATTTAAGCTTCAAGACTCAGATATTCTTGCAGTCAATAACCAAGTAGAATTTCAGGCTAAAGATGCCAACCAATTACCCACCAGCCACCAACAGAGTTTCCCTGCCCAGACCAAGTCACCCAAATTCCAATCCACACTTCCCAAGCCACTTTTCACTACTTTCCAGAAGCCAGTACCCAAGAGTTGGGACTCCAAAAGCCCTCAAGGATTAAGAAGTAGTATATTTCAATGTAGACCAGACAAATGGTATAAAACCCACTTTCTCCCACTTAAATCAAGTGCAGACAACGTCAAATAAAGTGAATGAATCTTTCAGTTTTTTTTGATTTATTAGGATTTCAATTTATACACCACTTGAGCAGAAGTCAAACCCAAAGACTAGAGTACCACCCTATACCTACCCCTATGGACTACCAGCCAGGTCCAGATCCTGGAATGGCTGGCATTTCATATGACGCCCCTGCTCCTCCTATCCCACAGCCCTACGGCCACAGTAGAGCTGGGATGGTCATCCTGACCATCCTCAGTCTGGCCAAAGTTGTTATTCCCAACTTTGGTGCCTATTGCCCCTTAGCTGCTGGATTGCTTTACCTAACCCGTTCAGCTTCATTCCTCTACTGGGCCCTTGTTACCCGTTACCTGGATGGATTTGGCTCCCCTTTGATGCCTTGGTACACGACAGCCACCGACCATGACAGTTTGTCTGCCTACAATCTTGGTAACCTGAGCCCCTATATTCTTATGTCTATAGGGGCATCAGGTATGTTATTATTTTCAATTATAGCTTACTGCGTCTACAGACTTATTAAAGGACAACCCACTACAGTAGTAGAATCCAATAACCCCAGCTCCCCTGCCCAAATTCAGACATTCACAGTTACCACATCCAACAGTAACTTGACCACCAATTGTGCTTTGCCCAATATACAAAAGATGAACCTTGCTGATGTCAGAAAGGGTCTGGTCTTGTTGGGGGCCCATTTCAAAGCCTTCACTGCTCAATACAGCAATGAAGCCCACAAAATATCCTGAATGTGGGATCAATGTTGACTGGGGATGCTCTTGAATGGTTTACCTCCGCCCTCAAGGACAACAAAGATCTCTGCCTAAACTTTGACAAATTTAAGACTAGACTTCTGAAAGTTACAACCCCTAAAGGAACTAGGGTTCAAGCCTTGTTGAAACTGCTATCTCTGGAGCAGAGAAGCACCCCCCTTAGAAAAATACATTGCTTGATTCAATAGCCTGAAGGAGTCTGTGGGATTGGACAACAAGTTGTGCGCCTTATATTTCAGAAAAGGACTTTTCCCATACCTCCAAGGCTTGATGTGTCACCACCCTTTCACCCTTCTGCTCCCAGAAGTAATTGAAGTAACCAGAGGGTTAGACATGAACCATGATCCTTCTCCATGCCAACCAGGGAACAACACCCCTTGCCCCTGCCCACAGATCTCCCCTGAGGAACTCCAGCGCCACGTGGCCAACCAGTTATGTTTCTTCTGTCACCTCCTGGGTCACCTTTCCTGTCAGTGCCCTTGTTGTGGCACCCAGAATGATACTAGCATAGCAGCAATAAATACTTCTAGTCAGTCTTATCCCGCCATTTTGATAAAGATATTACAAGAAGAACAGTGCATTGAGGTTGAGGCCATGCTTGATACTGGAGCAACAAGCAACTTCATTGATCCCTGCCTAGCCCAGCAGCTAGGATTGACCACTTCAGACACCCCCACAGTAGTGACTATGGGCAACAACCCCACAGATACAGAGAGACAGTGTGTTGCCCCCGCCAACATTGAACTAGGAGGAATCACCACCCAGCTAGAATTATTAGTCATGAAGGATATTCCACAACCTGTTATCCTGGGATTCCCATGGTGGGAAGCTCATAAGGCTAACCTAAATTATGAGACCAAGCATGTCAACTTGGTTATAAACGGGAAGCACTTGGACTTGCCATTCCAGTACTCCCCTAAGAAGGAACCACTATATAAGTTGCTAGTCGCCATGATAATGAGCGTCTGCAAAGGAGTTATACCCCCCCTATCTAAGGAAATGATCACAAGTATTTGATGAAAAAGCATCCACCTGCCTTTCATATCATAGCCCTTTCAACCATGCCATAGACTTACTACCTGGAACACAACCCACACAGGGACCCATCTATGGGTATAACCAGCATGAGAAGAAAGCACTAAAGGAATAAATTGCCACTATGTTAAAAAAGGGCTACATCTGTGTGTCTAAATCCCTGTGCTCCTCATCCATGCTGTTTGTGGCTAAGAAAGGGGGTGACCTCCGACCCTGTGTGAATTTCCAAAATCTGAATAACATCATAGTCAAGAATAGACACCTCATTCCCAATGCTGATGACCTCAGCAACCAGCTTTCCAGAGCCACAGTGTTTTCAAAAGTAGACCTTAATGATGTGTTCAACCAAATTTGAATCCGTGCTGACAACAAATGGAAAACTGCCTTCAAAACCTGAGAAGGCTTTTTGAATACTTGGCCATGCTCTTTGGCCTTTGTAACGCACCTAGTACCTTCCAGACCATGATCAACACAATATTAGTAGGATATAGGGACTCTTTTTGTGTTGCCTACCTTGATGACATACTCATCTATAGTAAGAACCACCAGGACCACCTGAGGCATCTTGAACTGGTATTTGTAAGACCCACAATAAAAACCTGTGAGGGTCTACCTCTTTAACAAAGTAAAAGAAATAGTATTATAGATAGAACTTCAATGATAGCTTAAACTATCATGCAAAAAGGTAGTTTTATTTATAGTGTTCAGAGTTCAAGAAGGCAGAGGCAAAACATTATATCATGGATGACATAATTTTTAAGCATAATGTAGAATATTAGCTCATTTGTTGCAGAAGACCAGGTTAAACTCAATTTCGCTTGTGATTGGGGTTCTTGACAAGTCATTATTGCTTAAAAAAAGTTGTTGGGCTTGGCAAGACCTTTTGAATGCAAGTCCAAACATTGATTTCCGTTCCGTACTCAATGAGTTACGCATGAATGAAAGTGGACATTCATGCATTAACCTATTCATGCAAAATGCATGAATACCCATCTTTGAGTAAATTGCAATTTTACTATTACCTGGCCCAGATATTGGATACTTCACAATTTCTATTGTCTAGGTAATTTATGTCAGGATAATCCTGACAGTACTCCAGCAATTCATGGACTACAACCTGTTTATAAAGAAATCAAAATGTGAATTCTTCCAGACAGAAGTAGAATTCCTGGGATACATTGTTAAGAAAGGCAGATTTGCAATGGCTCCTGAAAAAATCTCAGCAATTGTTTACTGGCCAACCCCCACCTGCTGGAAAGATGTCCGGAGTTTCATAGGGCTGGCAAACTTTTGCAGAGAATTCATCCAGGATTTCTCCACAATTGCCCTTTCCCTCACTAAACTGACATCTGAGAAGCACCCCTTTGCCTGGACTGAGGAAACAGAGTCAGCCTTTTCCCATCTCAATAGAGCCTTTGTCTTGGCACCTGTCCTCATCATGCCAAATTTTTCTCTCCCATTTGTTGTGAAAACTGATGTATCAGATTTTGCAATGGGGGGTCCCCCTTCAGGAGGGGATGGATAGTAAGCTACACCCTGTGTATTACTACCCCAAGAAGTTTACCCCTGCCAAATGCAATTACCCAATCTATGATAAGGAAATGCTGGCTATCATTCAGGCCCTTGGCCACTGGCAACAATACTTATGCGGCACCAGTCACCCGGTAAAAGTAGTCACTGACCATAAGAACTTGACTTACTTCTTCATGCCCCACCAGCTAAACCAACACCAAGCTTGATGGGCTCTGTTCCTTGCAGATTATGACCTCAAGATTTCCTACAAGCCAGGAAAAGTGAACCATGCCCCTGATGCGCTCAGCAGAAGACCTGACCTGACCCCATCTCCAGAAGAAATCAAACAGTTCAACACCAAAGCCCTCTTATCTCCTAGCCAAGTGGCACCCTTGCTCTGTCTTCTACAAGTCCACAGCCTGAAAGACAAAATCATAGAAGCACAAGCTGCAGACACCCATTGCCAGCCTATTCATAAGGATCTATCCCAAGACCTACAGAGCAAATATTATGCTCAAAGATACTCTCTCAAAGGAACTGCCTTATATCTTTCTACAGGGTTGTACATTCCCCCAGGACCCCTTAGAACTTGTATCCTCCAGGAATACCATGACACACCAATGATGGTACATCCTGGTAGGAACAAGTTGTTAAAGAGTATCTGCAGGGCTTACAACTGGCCTGAACTGAAGAACAACATTGTAGAGTACCTTTGAGGCTGTGAGATCTGCAACAGAACCAAACCAAGAAGAGAACTCCCAGAAGGACTCCTACAGCCTTTAGGGATTGCAAAGGGACCTTGGCAGTTGGTCTCCATGGATTACATTGTGTAGCTCCCCCCTTCTAAGGGGGCAAACACAGTACTGATAGTTGTGGACCAATTCACAAAGATGGCACACTTCATCCCCATCACCACTCAGGTATCAGCAGAAGAGACCGCTAACCTGTTCCTGAAAAATGTCTTCCTGCACCACGGACAACCAAAGAAAGTAGTGTCTGACCAAGGACCACAATTCACCTTGCATTTCTGGTTGCAAGTACTCCAGGACTTAGGCATAAAAAGATCTCTCTCCACTGTCTTCCACCCTCAAAGTGATGGACAGACTGAGAGGGTTAACCAAGTATTGGAGCAATACTTGTGTTGTTTTGTCAACTTAGAACAAAACAATTGGGCTGATCTTCTCCCCATGGCCTAATACACTTACAATAGCCAACACCACGCTTCTACAGGCATGTCTCCATTATATGCCAACTACAGATTTGACCCCACATGAGACCACTTGGACCTAGGCAAAGCAGCTAATCCCCACAGAAGATCCTGGATCAAAGCCATCTACCAGGCATAACAAGACTGTGTCAATAACCTAGTCAAAGCAGTGAATACCTACAAGGATTACTCAGACAAGAAAAGAAAACCTGGCCCGCCAATTGAAGTAGGAGACCAAGTATATCTGGATGCCTGCCACATTCATCTCAAAGTTCCCTGCGCAAAGCTTGCTCACCAAAGGACTGGCCCACACAAAGTCACCGAGAAGATTGGTCCTGTTGCTTTCCATCTAAAACTCCCCAAAGGATGAAAAATTCATAATGTCTTCCACTGTTTCCTGTTATCAAAGAAAACTGGTGAGTCCCTCTCCCATAAAGTGATCAAGTCTGCACCACCACCAGCTCAAGTAGGAGAACACCAGAAACATGAGGTTAAAGCAATACTCTAACATTGGCAAGTTCAGAGAAAGACCTAATATCAAGTCAAGTGGAAAGGTTATCCACCTGAAGATGCTACCTGGGAGCCTGAAGCCAACTTCTAACATTGCACACCATTGGTCAAACAGTATCAGGAGAGGATTAAAGGACAGCCTACAGCTGCCTCATTGGAAGGGGATGATGTCAGGGCCTCAAATTTGAAGCCCAAAACGGGGGTTGAACCCCCGCTCTTGGCCACCAAGCAAAAGTGAGGGCAGCCGAGAAAGCCTGCTGGGAGATTTGAACCCCCAACCACCCACCAGGGTGGGCAAGGGCCGCTTCAAACTGTCCTGCTCTATTTGGGCAGCTTGAAGCAACCTGAAGCCAGGTTTCATCCTGGGACCAGCTTTAATGCTGGCCCAGGAGAGCTTGCAGCTCCCAGCGGCATTGGAGCACCCAGCCCCAATGCCGTAAATAGGCTGGGTGCATCCAATACCACCCTCAATCAGATCTGCTGCAGAATTCAACCAGCAGATCTGAAAACTTCCAGATTCCTGCTGCTGCATCTGCAGCACCCCATACTGTTGTTTCCCCCACCCCCAATCAATCTAATTGCACAGATGTGCTAGTCAGCCATCTTGCAGCCACTGAGGATGCTGTAGATGCAACCAATAAATTGGCTGATAACAGCACCTCAGTTAAGCTGCAAGACTCATAAATTCTTGCAGTTAATAACCAAGTAAAATTTCAGGCTGAAGATGCCAACCAATTATCCACCAGCCACCAATAGAGTTCCCCTGCCCAGACCAAGTCACCCAAATTCCAATCCACACTTCCCAAGCCACTTTTCACTACTTTTCAGAAGCCAGTACCCAAGAGTTGGGACTTCAAAAGCCCTCAAGGATTAAGAAGTAGTATATTTCAAGGTAGACCAGACAAATGGTATAAAACCCACTTTCCCCCATTTAAATCAAGTGCAGACAATGTCAAATAAAGTAAATGAATCTTTTAGTTTTGTTTGATTTATTAGGATTTCAATTTATACACCACTTGAGCAGAAGTCAAACCCAAAGACTAGAGTACCACCCTATACCTACCCCTATGGACTACCAGCCAGGTCCAGATCCTGGAATGGCTGGCATTTCATATGACGCCCCTGCCCCTCCTATCCCACAGCCCTACGACCACAGTAGAGCTGAGATGGTCATCCTGACCATCCTCAGTCTGGCCAAAGTTGTTATTCCCAACTTTGGTGCCTATTGCCCCTTAGCTGCTGGATTGCTTTACCTAACCCGTTCAGCTTCATTCCTCTACTGGGCCCTTGTTACCCGTTACCTGGATGAATTCAGCTCCCCTTTGATGCCTTGGTACATGACAGCCACTGGCCATGACACAGAGGGGCTGCAGGATTGACAAAAGAACTGGTGGGGGCCTTGAAGCTTACAATGATTATATGTTGATGGTAGCAAACTAGAACTAGATAAGAAAGAATTTATATGAACCAAAGATTTATTTAACTTTGTTATCATAATACAATACCATCATTTACAACATGGATGGAAATTTTATACTGCTTTTTCTGGCTTCTTTAGTAATTGCAGGATTTTGGCCCTTGGGTATTCTGATGTTAGAAATCTGATTCATTGGTTAGTTTTTGGTTTCAGCTAGCTCTTGATTGGCAGGGCATTAGCAAATAGATTCAAGAAACTTTCTGTTTTCTAACTCTATTTTTAATATAAAGCAGCCTGGCCAGATACAGTTTAGTCTGGATGCTGAAAGTTGATACTGGCTGGCACTTATTGGGAGTCTGATTTTGGATTTCACTGAAATTTTCTTTTAGCAAGCAGTTGCTTCTGCGTAGATTGGACTTTGGGTATTGCTTCTTTGGCTTCAAGCCTCTCTGGCCTTGGAAAAACTCATTTGATTTGTGAGCTACTTACCAAATAACTTCCAGATTTGATCCCAAAAAATGCGGGCTGGCGGGCCACAATGTGAGGGATCCCAGGTTTGATTCTGAATTTCTGCCTCACTTTAACATAAGAAAAAATGACATTTGTGACACCAACTGTCTTTATTATATCAAGTTGCAATAAGCTTTTTTTGTAAAAACCATCTTAGATTGAACCACCTGTCACTTTTTCCCAATGCTGCTTTAGTATCTTTCTTGAAAGAACATGTAGGTATCCTGAATTAATGTGGGCAGATAGGCTGGTTCATATTATCACACTATTATTAATAAAGAATAATATTGATCATTTTATTTTCATTTCTTATTATATTATAAGCTAGAGCAAAAGATGGTGCTGTTTTTATACAACACAACTTTCTATATAAAGTATAGATATAAAATAAACTGAGCTCTTACCAGATGTATAAAAAACATTTTACTGCATTTCAAGCCACATGTCCAATAGACTTCTTGTATCTGTAAACCTTACAGGTTGTTGTCTATGCCAAATTCACATGTTCTTTCTGTGTATTACTAATGTTATAATACTTAGCATTACATCTGGCAGACAATTTATTATCTTGGCCCCCAGTTTTCTGACAGCAACCATAGAAGTTCATAATTTTATTATAACTGAATTCTTGTACCTGGCCAGATATGTGCCTTTATTGCACTGGGCTCTGGTGAGCAGATATTCAGATATATGAAATCATGTAATTTTTCTTGATATGATACTACTGTCAGTCATGACAATTTGAGTTTCAACTCACTATAACTGAGTAATTTTTTCATCAAATCACACAGTAAACTTAATCATACCAAAACATAGCTGAAACTATTTTATTTGTGTTTTCTAGATCTTTATGTTATGTCTAAATTACATTTTCAGTGGTTTGAGTTGCTTATTATAAGATTTAGCTATTTTGCTCATTAATTTTTCATGTTTTTGTTAACCAAGAGTAAATTTTACATTGGTATTTATATTTTGTATTAAGATTGAGTTCATTTTATTTACAGATAAGTTGTTTTTATTCATTTTCACAGCTGTGAAAACTAAAAATATAGTTAATGATTATACTACCTGTAAAAAATACACTTATACATATTTTTTTTAAAAAAACTTATTTTTGTACAGTAGTTTCAAACCTAATGAGATAAACAAAAAATCTCAGTCTAAAAACAAAATCAAAGTGGTTCCAAATCTATTGTAATTTAATATAAATTTCTTAATTTTTGATTTTGATTTTAGACTGAGTTGTATATGTTTTAGACTGAAATTTCATGTTTATCTCAACAGGTTTGAAAATTACTGTACAACTTATGTGCACTCTACATTTGGTTTTGTTTGTTTATCTCAGCAGCTCTGAAGAGTATAGTAAAGAAACATGATATTATGTGCATCTTTTAGAAGACAAGATAAGACAACCCTTTCTAATTGTGGTCATTGACTTTGCTACGAACTGATCAGTATGTTGGCTAACAAAATATCACAAGGTCAAAACAATAAACCAATCAATTGATAAAATAAATTCATTGGCTTTAACTATAATATTATACTATATCATAATTGACAGTACTCATAAGTTAGAAGGTAACAATGTGAATAACAAACTAAAAACATCAATATTTTGTGATAACACTTTACTATCTCCAAGCTAATAACATAGTAAAATGGCTAAAGAGTAGCCTTATGCATACATCAAAAAAATTTACTTGATAAAACAAATAAACACAACCCCAATATGCAAGAGCCTATTACTAGTCTTGTATATATAAACCCACAAGATAACTGGATCCTCATCATTTGAGCTTACATACATGTACAAGCTAGATATAGTCATCTATTATAACCAACAACACATTCAGATTTTACATAAGAACCTATGCATAATCACACAATTTCACATTTAAGAGTATCAGACTCAAAGCAAAAAGAATATAGTTATAAAAGTGTGATAACTTAATATAAAACTTACAAAAACTAACTTATATTAATGTTTCAGTCTGAGTACTAAGCCAGAATCATTAATACTTCTAAGAAACTACCTTAGTTACAAATATTTGATGTATTAGAAGATGCTATGATATTTTCAATTACATCATTTTTTTATATGCTACTCTAAATTCTAATACTCTAGCTCTATAGATAGTGACTTTATCATACATCAAGATTGGTCACAAAATGGGACAAAAGTATTTTTCTTTCAAAATAAGCTTTCAAATACTTCTGGTTAATCATACAAATAGCTCTATATTTGTAGCTATTTAAACTATAAATATATCCAATAATATCATTCATATCTTTTCAACTCTCTTGAGTCATCAATCATATTTGTCTTTTTAAATATAAATATAAATTCAGATGTATATAAACATTAAAATATTAAGAAAAAAGTCAAATTTAACTGTAAGTGCTCCTGGTATCCTTTTGAAAATCTAATTATCATCATTTCCAGTCTGCAACATTTTTTGATGAAATTATATATTATAAAAAATAACAAGATAATACATAATGCTATTTTTAAGTTAATACATTTAAAAAGTGGTATTTATGATACTAAAAATAAAAATTTGTCATATTAACAAATAAGTTTAAAGATATATACTTATCTTATATACATATAGATTTATAACATCCTATAAAATTTCACTTCTTGCAGCACAAAGATAGTTATTTCTACATTACAAACCATATAATTATAAAGTAACTACTTTATTTTTTATTAAAACATTTAACCTTGTTTTAGGCTACATTATTTAGAAACATTATTATAAATATATTTTCTCAAACTTGAATTACACTTTTAAACTTGTGACAAGCCTAACAGCTAAAAGTTTATATTGAGAACTTATGCTCTATGATAAAATAAAAACAAATTAGCTGGTATAAGCCCTTCAGTCATAGCATACTAAAAAGTCAGATAATATACCAGAGCTGTTTACAAACATAAAGGTTTAAATGGTAAAAAAGTATGTTTTCCTTGTAATGAAATAAGTTCCTAATTTTTTCGTAGTTGAGGGCTTAAAAGATAGTTCTAAGCGATATCGAGTATAGGTAGAGATTTAATGCTGTCATTACCCATTTGATGAGTCCAAAGTCATGCAATAAAGTCCAGGTGTATGGAGTAATATTTTCAGAAAAGCCTTTTAGTTGATGGTCTATTCGGGGGTATCAATTTAATAGGGTTCACTAGGTTTCAAGAGCTAAAACGGGGCTTTTAACTTTTACCAAGATTTATATAGTGTTTTGTTTTGGAAAAAGTATGAGAATTTTTAGCTAAACCCTTAGATTCTACACCGTTTATTTTTGGATTTTTTTATTGTATACTTAAATGCGGGAAGGATAAAGCATCTACCAAAGTTAGAGAAATGATAAATATGCAGGCTTACCACACGCACGGTTTGTCCAAAAGAAGAGACGGGGAGATTGGAGGTGAATTTAGCTTTAACTTTTCCGGTGTTTCCATGGGGGCGAGTGATGCGGCCCCAAATGACACGGTATTTAGATCCCTTTACAACTTTAGTAGCCTTGTAAACCCAAGCAACACGTTTTCCAAGGTAGAACATACAGTCTTCCTTGTTGTTAACGCCCTCCAGACCGATGATGGAGGTATTAGGGTCGGAGTTGCGCAGAGCACGCTTGTGTCCCAGAATGCGTCCGTTAACGTGAAGACTATTTCGATTAGTATTATTATTGGTGGGCCTGCTTTACCGAGTCATATTTGTTCTTGTGTTGAGAGACAAAGAAAGAGATAGATGTCACCTATGGGTATTCAAACAGGTTCCATGAATTAAGGAAAATGGGCAGACTCGACTTGGGCTTCTAAGTTTTCACCGCATCAAATATAAACTCTAAATTAAAGGCAATATTTTTATACTAGATGGTTGCCCCGTCCAAGGACAGATATAAAGTTGAATTAAATAAATTCAATATATTTTATTGTATTAATAGGCTGAGATTACTTATCATATGTTTAATTTAATTTCTATTTAAAATGCTTTCTAAAAAATTATTTTAATTATATATATATATTTAAAATTGAATTTCATATTCCAAATATAAACAAAAAAATAAACCATAAATATAAATAAATATGTGGAGTATTACAATTAAGCTTAGTAAAGCTAAAATAATGGTTTTAAATTTTACATTTTTATTTTCTACATTCTTTCAAAGATGAGTTGATTTGTAGTGTTAAATAAGCTATTGGACATTAAGATCGGCTTAGTATTCACAGAGATGCATTGATTTTAGTTTTTTTAGTGTTCAAGTGCTAAACTTCAAATATTCAAGATTTGGTGGGAAAGAAGCTGTTTATTCAAATTGTGTTTCAGGAGGTTTTAAAGTGGGTTGCAAAGATTTTCAAGCCTGCTTAGCTGAAATTAGATTTTGAATATTTGGTGTGTATTCAAATCCAGCATCACACTTCTTCTCTTGAGTTAGTGATCATATTGTTTCAAAATATGTTCATTAGTAGGAGTTGGTCTACTCAGCTGTCTTGGTTTTGAAGGTAGAAATTGAAATTGCTGGTTGTCATAAAGATAGTAAAATGCCCATCTCATTTAGTTTTGAACTTTTTAGAATAAGTTTTCACTAAGTTGTTTTTAAATTTGAATTCATTTCATTTAAATCTGAGTTCATTTCATTTAAATCTGGATTGTTTTTGCTTGTCACCATAACTTTTAAAACTACTGTACTGTACAGTACTTCAAAGGGTGAGAGTTCTTAAAGAGTATGCATTTTAGTCCAGTAATACCATCAAGCAACAGAAAGTTTATCTTCTCATAAGATAGACTGAAATTCAGTCATTTTTTCTAAGCTTTCTATTAGTGACTTGTTAAAGCATTCAACCAACCCATTACATTGAAGGTTATAAGCCGTTGTAAATCTCTGGTTGGCCCCAATATTCTCTGTTAGCTCTTTTATCAGTTGGTTTTGAAAATGTGAGCCTTGATTGAATAGTAGAGTACACAAAAGTTCAAATTGCAGGTAAATATCATTGTATAAGAATTCTGCAAGAGTACTTTCAGGACAGGCATGGACAACAGGCCATCATAAAAAGTACTATATGGTTATCAAGATGTAAATATTTTCTTTTTTGACACTGGTATAGGTCTTAAAAAGTCAATGTTTGCATTTCAAACTTCTTACTAACTATTATATGTACACTAGGTTTTGAATGTATCTTTGTCTTTGCAAATTGCTGGCAGATGTCACAGTTTTAAACATGTTAATATTTTTCTAAACCCATGTCTGGCCATCAAAATGCAACATTAACTCTTGCAATTATTGCTTTCTGTCTGTAATGGCCTGAATCTTTATGCACATCACACAGGATGACGTAAAAAACTCCAAAGATGTCAGGATACTACATCCTATTTTATGGTCTTATTAGTCTCAGCTGCCAACTAACTTTGTTGGAAGGAGAAAAGGATCCATCATAAAAGGGGTGCTAACTTGATGAGATAAGATGCTGAGCAGCTTAACAAGGCCCATGGTTCAGCAAAGGGGACTATGATTTTGGTTAGTATTGTAAATTCAGAACCTAAAGATAAAAAAGCAGAATTGTCAAATCCCTGGTCCAAATTTCATATCACATTTTTGGGATAGTCTTTTTTTTAATTAAATTGGATTCTTTGTACAGTAGTTTTCAAACCTGTTGATATAAACAAATATTAGTCAGTTTAAAACGCATAGGTTTAGTCACACAATGAATTTTAACTTGTTAGATCTAAATAGAAGATAATTTCACAGAAAATGTGCACTAATTGGCAAAGATGTCCAGTCATGCAACAACCTATGAAAACTGGGAACAAATGTATTATTATTTAAAAACAAATTTACCAAACACTAGAACACATGAGTTACAGCCACAGAACAAATATACTATGTTTACTATGTTTTTTATGAAAACATGAAACTCAGTCACAAAAGTTAAAAACTTGATCCAACAATGAACTCCAATGGCAACTGAGACAGACAACAAAAATATCAAATATCAAAACAAATCAGTGAATCTATAATACTTTTTCCAGTTTATCCTAATTAAGACATACACTATAGAGCAGAAAAGAGAAAAAAATGTTCTGAATTTTTGTTTTTGGCTTTAAATTATTAAATAAATCAATTATATCAATACATACAATTAAAAGTGCACATTTACAACCAAAAATAATTAATATATAAATTTAAAACCCTAATGTGAAATAAATGGTAGCAACTACAAGCTTTTATGCTACTATATTTAGACAAATAAAAATTACATTAAATAAATTATATAGATAAACTGATTTTATTTTATTATTTTATTATTTTATTTTTATATCAAAATAAACACAACACACCAAAAAAGTCAAGGAGCTGGAGGAGTACATTGTGGAGATGAATACCCTTGTGGGTCAAAGAAAAGAGTGGCTGTAGTCCAGGAGGTGGGCAGTGGGAGTTGTTGTCAGGAATCCAGTCTTGGGCGGCCGGCCTGCTGGTTTCAGGGATCATTTGGGCCAGGGTTTTTGCAGGTAAAGCCCACCACAAGAGAGGAGCTAACTTAAAAAGGTAAGAGAAGAACTTCCTCACCCAGGACCACAGACCGGCAGCTGGGACTATAGTGTCAATCACCCCTGTGAGGGTGATGTACACAATCCCAAAAAGCTATGTCATTATTTTTCTTGTTATGTCTAGGCGCCAGATTTATTATTTTATAAAGTAATCACATTATTCATATTAAAATCATTCAGAAAGCTTAAAATATAATCAATTCCAAATTTTAATTGATCTTGGGCTTAGATGATTTTTTTTAAAAATGAGTCATCAATTTTAGAATTGAAAATTGCAACTTATAGTATTACTGAAAATATCTTAAGTGATACTACAAACTACAAACCAAAAATATTTATGATGGGTTGCATGGGAGAGTAATAGCAGCCCCAAAGCTATAAATATTATTACCCTATCTTTGGCTCATCAGAAATATTCTTAGTTTGTTTCAGAAAAAAAGGTTGTTGTTTTTGAAAGACTGATAACTCTATTTAAAATACACCCTCTAGTAAGCTGCCCTGCTTTATGAACTTGCCCCAATACATCACTAGTATCTTCTGATATTTTTGTTTCTCTGGTATCATCACGTGATTTCAAATGATAAGTTATCTCAGAATATTCTGATAAACTTTCAAATGTTAGAGGTGAAGTATATAACTTCTCATCTTTCATCAAATATGAAAGATTAATGCACAGATTTTTAACTTTAAGCTCTCTTTTTATAGGCCTAACTTTTCTTTCATAAATATAAAAAATGACTTTTGAGAAATATTTGAGCCTGATAGCACTGATTTATTTAATTCTTTTCTTTTTTCTTTTTGCTCAAAAATATTTTTAAGATCATTAATATTGTTAATATAAAGCTCATTTTCTTTTTCCTTTAACATTTTTGATATTACACCAAAGTGACCATCAACAATGCTTTCTCCATGAAATTCAACAAAACAATTATATTTTATACAACCCTTAATATATTTAGGTGCCTCTTTAAATAAGTAATATAAAAATTCATATGATCTAAAATGATTTCCATTATCAGTCCACACTTTTATATTTTTTATTTTTTTAAATCTATCTAATTAAAGAAGACTTACTAGATATTCACCTGAAAACAAAGAATCATGTGATAATATTTGAGACAAAAAATCATGATATTCATATTTAATTTTATTGTTTTCTTTAAAAACTAATGCAAATTCTAATAATGAGATAGGTTTTTTTAATAAAAACAATTATTGGTTGCAATTGGACCACTTCTAACCTTTAAGTTTTCTTTATAATCTATAACTACAACACAAGACTCATCATCTAATTTGTTAATATATTTTTATACAGTAGTTTTAAAAGTTATGGTGACAACCAAAAATACCTCAGATTTAAACAAAATGATTCCAGATTTAAACAAAATCCAAGTTGCGCAAGATTCAGGATTCAATTAATTTATAAAATTTCAGTTAATAAATGGACTGTCAAACAAAAAACAAAATTTCACTAGCCCATTATACAAAATCATATCAAACATCAAGCGGTGTAGTTCAAACCACAAACAAAATGAACTGATACAACAAGTGAAATGGATGGATGCTGTTCTGGAGTATATTATAATCCAATCAGGATTTATATGAGGCACCAACAGAAGAACTAAAGTGAAACAGAACTTGAGCAATCTAGAAGCAAGATTACACAAGCACAAAACAAAATGAACTCACACAAGATGTGTAGTATAAGCAGCCTAAAATAGAAAAATAACAGTTTAACAGCCAATCAACAGCTATTTAATTTAGGAACAGAGGCGTTTTATCCATTTTCATGGCTCCAGATTTGTATGAAAAGGTTTTGAGAAAATTTCAAATATGAACTCAAGATTACAGTAAAAATAAATCATTGAATTTTAAAATTTCTACTTTTAGTGATTTTATCCTAGGTTTTTTACAATGGTTTTTAACAGCAATATCTTTGACAGCGCCAGCAGCCAAGCCAGCAGCAGCCAGACCAGCTTCAATGGTGGTGAGGCTCAGAACGTGGAGGCAACTGTTTACACCCAAGCCTTTGAGGCAGGTAACAAGGAAGTTGACCTGTACCTGACCACCAACCCCTATGGCTTTGACTTGTTCAGTAGTCACATAGTGTCTAGCTCTGCCCCTGCTCCCGTACCCACCCCCAAACAAGCTGCCCACCAACCAAACAATCAGGATGGCAACCTTGATTTGGAACAACTTCCTACTACCAGCCAACCTGCCCCCCTACAGCCAATCAGGCTTCAGCTCCCCCGGCCCAGCACCCAAGCAACAAATCATCACCGCCCAAATTCTTCAGGAAATTGTGGCACTGAATCTACAGGGTCTGTCCTGAAAAA
The DNA here is from genome assembly GCA_014839935.2 of Entomophthora muscae. Taxonomy (NCBI): domain Eukaryota; kingdom Fungi; phylum Entomophthoromycota; class Entomophthoromycetes; order Entomophthorales; family Entomophthoraceae; genus Entomophthora; species Entomophthora muscae. Next base: position 277,384 of record QTSX02002879.1, read on the forward strand.
AGATTGCCGCCCAGTTGCAATTTACCTGAGCTACTGTCATGCGGGAATTCAACAACCTGATGAATAGGGGAATCTGATCAGGACAGCCAAGAAGCCCAAGAAGGCCCCCAAGTCACAAATATCTGAGGCATACCCAATCATGCTTGACCTCCTCCATTGGGACCCCAAGCTTCCCTTGACTCAGGTCCAGAAGCAGCTTGTGCACCATAACATATGGGTCTCTGAGCGCATGGTGCAGCTCTGGATATATGGGAAGGTGGCTTCCATATGGGTTCTTACCAATTTTGCCGGCAACCAATGGGATGGCGCTGAGGATTCTCCATATGACACTGCCATCAAATCAACCCTGGTCCAATGCCTGACTAGTCAAACTGATGATATCATGTTCATCTCCTATTACAAGCTATCAGTAGCTTTTGATGATTTTGGCAAGCAAGGAAAAGCTGCCACCAAGAATAGAAGGAAGAAGGTCAAGAAGGGGACGTTCATTGGTGCATTTCTGGCTGTTTCAGCCAAGGGTTTTGTCTACTATTGGACAAACCCAGATTTCATTGATGGCTACTCATACAGCCACATTCTCAGTGGATTACTCAACTCCTGGGATGGCTCAAATTCCAAGTACCGGGTTTTCTTAAGCCACTAGATGGAGGGTAGCTCCACCACCCTTGAGGCCATCCAGGGACGCGGGCACCAGGCCTCAGTCTACCCCGCTACCCATGCAGACGTCCATCTGGTTGATGTTGTCTTCTTCAACATGGGATCCACATTACAGGAGCGCCACCCTCAGGCTTTCAATGACCTCTATCTTGGAGTCCTTGACCACAAATTTCTCTTTGGCCACCAGATGGTGGCTAACTTGTTTGCGCAAATGGTTTTTCATGTAAACATGGGTAACCAATCACGTAAGGATAAGCGTCTTCCACCTTGGGCCACTGCCACTTACCAGCCCATCCAGCCAATGACCAATGAGGAATACAACAAGCGTTATATGGCAGCCATCACGCAAAATCCTCCTGTCTCCACCCCCGCCACCAACACCCCTAACCCGCAAGCCCAACCCACCCAATCCCAGACCCCCCAGGCCAGCACCGTCTCTACGTCTTCCTTCCTGTGTTATTCTGTCTTCTAGGCATCACTCTCCCCCACCCCAATAAACCCCTGTCACCAAACATTTTCTATTTATATTATCTTTTTTTTGAATTTCAATTGTCATGTTCTCTTTGTTTATAGTTGTTTTTATTCTTTATGTTCAGCTTATTTCTATAAAATTATATATTAACTATGTCATGTATCTAGATCCAGAACACAGTTATTTTTAGCACATAAACATAGCCCCTTGTGAAAATATTAACAACAATTTGGTGATCAGCTAAATTTGAATTAGAAAATTATAGTGTTAACTGTTTTTAGATAAAGTTGTTACTGATCCAAATTCAAAACCTTAATGATGAACTTTAAGTCAATTAGGAGCCAAGTGATAAAGTGATTGTTGTGACAAAGAGTCATTCAATAATTCTTTGATGCATGTGCGCTAATTAATATGATTGGCTGGATGTTTTGCCATTGTACGCCATTGCCGCTGTGGCAAGTTGTTGATGGACTAGTGCCCAATAAGCTGCTGGGTTAGCACTAGTCCACCAACAACTTGCCACAGCGGCAATGGCATACAATGGCAAAACATCCAGCCAATCATATTAATTAGCGCACATTCATCAAAGAATTATTAAATAACCCTTTATGTCACAACAATCACTTTATCACTTGGCTCCTAATTGGCTTAAAGTTCATCATTAAGGTTTTGAATTTGGATCAGTAACAACTTTATCTAAAAACAGTTAACACTATAATTTTCTAATTCAAAATTTAGCTGATCACCAAATTGTTGTTAATATTTTCACAAGGGGTATGTCAAGCGCCAAAAATAATATGGTAATCAAGGAACAATGCCAACACAAAGCAAACAAAACATATTAAGATGAGCTAAAACATATAAAAAATGGGTAAAAAGATGGGATAATGTAGTAGATGGGAAAACAAAAAGGAATAAACAAAGAGGCAACAATATCAAAATAATACAGAATTTATTGGGGTAAAAGCTATAAAAACATATGAAAAGGTTAGTAAAAAATCAATGAGAGAATTGGAGAAGCTTCTGAAGGATCTCAACTTGGAAATTGCTAAAATAAAGGACATTGACCGCAAGGTCAAAGCCAAAGTGAAGTCTGCTGTCCTAACTGGGGACAAAATTGACAAGGTGTCCACAAAGGCACTAATGTCAAAAATGCCAGACACCCCAGAGAAGACAATCAAGCGCTTACTAAATATTCAAAAAACTGTGGTTGAGGGCCTGCAATTTAAGGTATACAATCTTTCTGCGCTGTCTGTCTGGGTTGATGACCCAGAGATGTGCAAACATCTCAAACCCGCCAAGCGTGCCAGGGCAGAGGATACCAAATTGCCTGTGCAATTGATTGCACCAAGAATGGCCAAGCTGGCTGAGGCTGCGGACAAGGAAGAAACACAAGAAGGTAGCCTAAAAAACAAAATTAATAAATTTTCAAAATACTTACCTTTTTTCTTAGAAAATGTAGACAGCAAACTCTGCCAAGCCCTGGTCCCCTTTGTCCAGGCCATCTTTTATGCAAATTATGCCACTAATGTGGTGAAGCAATTGTATCTGTCCCCCCTGTTGTGCAGGAGCTGGAGGACTGTATCCACGGGTCCTTTCTGATGTTGAGGGAGGTGTTGGCAGAACTTACACATGCCAAGGGGGCATCTGAGTGGGCAGTTACTGCCTACAAGGATGCCCAACTGGTCTGCCTGGACCCGGTTAACCTCAGTGGAGTTTACTGTGTAAACTTCATTGAGCTTGTTTAGGACGTCCTGGCAACGCTATCATTCAAGAATGTACCGGAGATGGGCTGGGCTCATGCGACTGCTTGCTTCTGCTTCCCGGTGGAGCACATCATATCTTACCTGTTGGAGAACTTTGGGTGCGCGGTGGGCAAATTGGCTGTTGCAGACGCAATAGCCGTAAAGAAGACCAAGATCCTCCTGGCAGACTTTGGGTTGGCCTGGAGTGCCAAAGAGATGGGGTTCTCTGCAGCCATGGAGCTGACCTTTGCAAAGACCAGACACAACAAGAAGATCAGCGCGGTCTATAATAAATTGTGTGAGTTCACAGAAGCCTTTGCCCTGCAAAGGCTTTGTCTGGTTGTTTACCTGGGGTTCCTATTCTACTTCACGATGAGCGTGTCTGTAGAGGACCTGGACAGGGTCCTTCTGGGAATTGACAAGGCCCAGATCACACTCAACAGGAAGAAGGTCCCCCCTGGATACAACAAAGTTGATCATGTGATCCAGGACGCCCTGGTCCTGGCTGGGATATACAGGTTTGTAGCCCCACCTGAAAAGCTGCTGCTTCACTCCCACCTGACCCTACTGCCTTTCACCAGCAGGAGGGAGTATCTCAATAAGGGTGTATCCACCGTTCAAAGTGTGGCAGTGGAGGTTGTGTGCCACCTCCATTGCGGGGTGGGTACATACCAAAGAACCCACTACAGGCGCACACAATAAAAATATGATTCCAATAAATTTTATTACAATTTATAGTATTCTAATTATAATAAATTTTTATAATTTTTATTTCAGCAAGCCAGTTTTGCAAAATATATTGCAGAAACAGTTTTCATAAAAGCATAAAATTATACGTTAATAAAATAAATTCTAACTTGCACATTTTACGTTTAATTTTTTAAACTATTTTTATATTTATTTGACCAAAGTGATTTAAATATTTTTGCGTAATCCAGTATTGAGCGTTTGGGATTACCTCAGATGACACAATAAAATAATATATAATAAAATAAATAAATTACTCACATCTATTGATGGATCTTCTGAATGTGATTGCGGGCATGGAAACATCTAAATATAAAATGATAGATAATAAATCTTGAATAGTAAATAAGAGAATATAAAAAAATTGGACACACTAAGCCTTTAATTGATTGGCTGTTTGGCTAGGCATGCAGGGATGAACAAATCAGCGTGGCCATAGAATTTGGCCACAGTCTCAGCTGGAAGGGTGGGGATCCTAGCCTGCAGCAAATTAAAGAGGTCCTTGGTCCCAGTTGGGGTTCCTTGCTTGACAACTTGCTTGAGCCACCCAAAGACTTCCTTGATGGGATTTAGGAAGGGCAAATAGGCTGGGAGGAAAAGAAGGCATAAATTTGCTGTGGCCTATTGCTGGGGGCTCACTGCAATGCTTGTGTTGATCATTGGGAATTCCTCAAGAATGTCATCCACCTTGTGGAGACCAACATTGTCCAACACAATCATATTGGTGAAGCCCAGGATTTTGCACCTCAGGTGCTCCTGGACCAATCAGAGGAATGAAAAGAAGGTACGGCTGTTGTGAGAACCCAATATCATTTGATAAAGCTCAACCCCCCTTGGACCAAGAAGAGCCACCATTGAGTAGGCTGTGGCGTGGACTGCAGCACGCCAAGCCATCCCATCATTGGAGCCTTTGGGGACATAGCCATACCCATTGCGCATTGACGAGGCAAATGCCAATTCATCAATATAATAAAATTTGACCGTCCTCTTGGCTTTGAGGGCAGTGTACGCCTCTGCGTAGTTTTTCTGAACGTCAATATTAGCTGGGCTGTTTCTGTTGTAGGGGGATACCCCAAGCTTTTTCCAGGAAAAGCACATTCCCTTGACCAAATGATAATAGAAGAAAATTGAGGCCTTGATCCCAAAAGTAGATTTAACCATGGCCTGTATATTTGCCAGTTCAAGATGGCAGTCCTGGGTGATCTACTGGAAGATTGCCCATTTATGCTCCTTGGTGAGCATGGTAGAAACACACAAGGATTTCTCCGCGGCAAGGACACAACCAGTATTGATGAATTTTTGGAAGGTCTTGCTGGCGTACTTGGGATTCACTCCAACAAGGGCCGCAGCCGCCTTGTAATCACCCAATTCTCGCATTAGCTTAAACAGGATGATGCGTTTGATGTTGGGGATGCGCTTCTGGGTGGGATTTTTAGCAGTGGGGATTGACTTGTTGGCATTGAGCACAACACAGGGCATAGGTACCTTGGTATAGAAGGCTGCAACCTTTTTTAACACCAGCTGTCCCTCATCAGTTTGATAGAACTGGGGCTTCTTGTCATCCTTCTGATTGCCATCACTGACATAGGGCTCATAGCTAGTATCAAGTAAAGGTTCCCCTTCTCCAGCATGGCTGAAGGGACCAACTCTTGCCAGTACACAACGTCAAAAACATACAAAGTAAGTTCTACCTCCTTGTTTCTAACTTTCTTTGTAGTGGTGACCTTGGTTGGCTTCCAGTCAGCTTTGGGACCCAAGGTTTTATGCTCTGCACCCTAGCAGCTTGTGCTCCTTGAATCAGCTGTGTCAGTGCAGCCTCACTATGAAACTCTCCTCTCCTGTCTCCTTGAGTAGGCACTTGGGTTGCACTAACTCTATTCTTTGACCCGCGGGGGCAACCACAACCACGGCGCACAACAGGTGTATTGGTACTCTGGTATTGTGTTCCTTCCATTTTAAAATTTAATAACATATTAAATAAATTTCAATTAAGTTACTCAGTAATTTAATTTTTGGTTTTATCTGAATATGGATTTTTAATTAGAGTTTTTCCCACCCAATATCCCAATTATAGCCTTTTATTTCTTAATTAGTTGTTTTTGGTTTTACAACGCCCATTTTAGAATACTCAAAAAAATCCACCCATTTTCCTAGATTTTACTTCCAAATTTAAACACCTAACACAATTTTTTTTAAATTTATGTTTCTGATCTTGTGTCTTATTTTAGATACCTTGGTATCATTCATGATTACAATCCATTGCACACATTGCGTGAGTGGTTTTGTTTACGTAGTGAGTTGCTATTGTGTTTTTTTTTGATTTGAGTTTTGACACCTTGCTTGGGTGTATTTTTTCACCAATTCACATAGTAAACATATGTACACCAAAAGTCAACTCACACCATTTTGTTTGTGAATCAATGTATTTGCAATTGTATTTTAAATGGTTTTGCTTTGTGTGTGAGCCCTTTGTTACTGTCTTGACTCATTTTGCCTATTAAGGCCAATAAACCCTGTTAACAGAGTGTATATTTTAACCTGAGAGATGGATTCTGTTTAAATCTGAAATCATTTTGTTTAAATCTCAGGTATTTTTGGTTGTTGCCATAGCTTTTAAAACTACTGTATTCTCTATTTTGATGAACATAAAGGTCTTGGTGCTGCTTAATAGTTTTTAAGTCATTGTCTATAGATTCTGGTAATGGTAAGCTTTTACTTTCACATTCTTCCTTCTTTTTTTCTAGTGAACTTTTTTAAATTACAAATATTGCACATATCAGTTTGTTTTTTACTTTTTATTATATTTTTAGGGATTAATTTATAGTAAATAGAAATAGAAATTGAAACTGAAATTTCATTTTTTATTTTCATATATTTCTTTTTTTGTTTTTAAGAGAGAGTATTTTATTGCAGTTGAGTATTCACTCATTTCTTTTTCAATATCTTAATTAATTTTTTCAGGCACTTTTTTTATAAAATGGCTTGTTTCAAAAAAAATTTCCAGCAATTTTTAAATTATTTCTTTTTTAATGAATAGTTCTTATTTTTTTGGCTTTTTTTGTTTAAGCTTACATTTTTATTTTTATTTATTTTTCTTGAGTATTCAAACTCACTTTTGGTTATATTAAACCCCATATCATTAAGCTCTTTTAAAGAGTAGCTGGAAGTAACCAGAGATTGCAATGCTGGGAGATGCTTTTGGGGAGAAGATTTCAGGAGATCCTTTAAGTTTTAAATAAACTCATTGCTTTTTTTTATTTTGAATAGTTGAAAGGAGCTGTGATCTCCCAAATTCAGTTTGATTAAGGAAGTTCTTGATGAAAGTATCAAGATAATCACCAGCAATAAAGATGAATGCCTTTTTTAACATTGCAATTCTTTCTTTTTTTGTTGAAGCTCCCAAGTAAAAAAGGGTAATATGGCAGAAGTAAATTTAACTGAAGACATAATAGTATTTTGAATCTGTAATTAGGTCAGATCTCTTAAATGTGCCTTAATGATGGAGTAGCTCTGATCAGAGTGTGGCCTTTGAATGGGATCTTTTGGATTAGAAGCTGTGTGGTGCTTTAGTTCTTATAGACCAAGCTAAATGACACCATTCTGAAAGAAATGGTGTGATAGCTTTTACTATAGTTTGAAATTGAATTTATGTTTGTAGAATTAATTAAATACCCAGTTTTTATGTATAAGTAATTCATGTGAAGCAGCTAAGCATCATAATTACATCATATCATCTTTGTAATCAATGTAAATCAATTAAAATGATGTATTCACTTAACTGTAACTCTTCTGCATATTTTTAAAATTATAAAATATTAAAGAGTTCTATTTAAAGAATGCTTAATTTGAGGTTTGAAGCTCACTTGAACCTTAAAACTAATCTAAACAGTGATAAAAACATTCTAACTTCAAACTACCATAAAATCCTAAAGAATTGAGCTTTTTGAATAAAATAAAATGCAAAAACAAAGCTCTCAATCTTATCTTTAATTTTGTCTAATAAATGTTTATATTGATTAATAAAAAATAACTTTTTTAGCTTAAAGTACTCTCTTATATTTTATTATCAAAATAATAGAATAAAATCCAACATATTGTCAAAACTGCAGGCTCAACCCGCCAGCAAGGTTCCAACCAAGGGGGTTTGTGACCTGCAATTCAATTATCTGGTCACTTGAAGCCAGACTAGGAAGTCAACTCAAATTACCAAATCTGACAACATATACACATGATGATGATCTTTTACAGTGGATACCTTGTTTTGGCGCTTGACTCATTATCAGGATCAAGCCACTCCCTCCTTCCATCCAGCCGTGTGATCACCAATCATGTTCCTGTTATCCTTGATTTACATGAACTATATAATTGTTAACTCACAATAAAGATTATTATCTATCTCCTAAATATTTTTTCCCTGTGTAACTCTGCTAAAACAGCACAGTTACAACATTGGTAGCACAGGTAGGTTCTCCATCCTACCTTATCTTGAAAAAATTTGGCCTGTTGCCCGCACACGCTGCGGCCAACAAATCCTCAACAGAATTATGTCTGGCCTCCCGCCTGACTGGACTCCATACACCCCTGGTACCGCCATACCTGATGGCTTTGTCCTGTAACAGAACACAGTAATCCTGCTATCTTCCTTCAACTCCATGTCTGCACAAGGTTTCTTTCAGGCTCCCTCAAAGATACCACGCTCATGATCATACACCAAGTGAAGAACCTGACCCAGACAGGCACTGTGAAGGAACTCACCTGAACCTACAAGGAACTCTGTCTTTGGGCACCATCTGACATAGCCTTTGACCCCCAGCCACACACCTCATGTACTATGACACTCTTAAGTTGCATGTGATGAAGCATGTGAATCTGGATCAGGTGACCAACCTGCAAAGCCTGTACCGTGAAGTGGAGAAAGTGGAGCAAACATCCAATGCACTGCATAAGGCACAAACTGGGAAACAAGAAAGACCCAAGGATTCCCATCCAGGCAGGCGCTCCTCTTGACCACCTCCTGGAGACAATGGGAATAACATCAACCACAAACCCATGGGTTCAAATGGACAGGGCAATGGGAACATTAGCCAGTCAAACCAAACCCATTTCTGTATCACTGCCACGCAAGGTAACCAAGATGAGGGAAAAGCCCGGGGAGAGCACTAAGCAAGCCAAGCTCTCCCCACGCCACTCCTGACTTGCCCAATGACAAATACCAACCCAAGAACATAGACCAATGTCCAATGATCCAGGTGCCCTCAGAGGACCTGGTACTGTACACCATTGCCAGACATCCCAATAAATTGGGGTCCTATCCTTTCTTCTTTTGCAGTTACACAGGCTCAGCACTCCTAGATTTGGGCGCAGACCAAACCCTGGTCAACAGTAGCTTTGTGGATAAGTTCAAGCTGGCCACTAATTCTTTGCAGATTAAAAATGTGGTCCTGGCTGACAAACACCACATCACTGTGACAAAGAAAACTTCCCCCTTCTCTGTCATGCTTGAGAACCTCCACTCCACCATTCAAGGTCCTGTCATCAACTTTCCAAAGTTTGACATTATACTGGGACTAGACTGGTTACAAAAGAACAATCCTCACGTAGACTGGGCAACCTCAGTGTTGACCATCAAGCGTGAAGTTGTCAATCACCAAATCTACCCTGACTCTGTGGACCAACTGCTACGCAACCACGTCTTTGTACATATCACAGAGACCCAGGACAAGAAGAAAGACCTGAAGGCAATTGACTGGGACTCCTGCCAGTACAAGATCATACACTTCAAGGATCACCAGGATAACTCCATGCTGCAGGACTGCAACATTGTGGCACACCATCCAGAAATCTTCAAGGAAGCGCTACCTGGGCTACCCCCTGAAAAGCATATCCAACATTCCATCCAATTCAAGGGGGCTGTACCCAAGGCGCGCCCTATCTACAGGCTGACCCCAAATGAAGACAATACCTTATGCGCCTACCTCAAGGAAGCATTGGAAAAAGGACTTACCTGCCCCTCACAGTCTCCCTTTGAGGCCACCGTATTCTTTGTGGCTAAGAAGGGCAGTACCTTGCGTCTGGTCACAGACTACTGCGCCCTAAACAAAGTTACCATTAAGAATTGTTACCCACTGCCACTGATTGGCGACCTCTTTGGTGCCTTGGGAGGAGCCACAGTCTTCTCCAAGATTAATCTGACGGCAGGCTACAATCAGATTTGTATTAAAGAGGAAGACATCCCCAAAACAGCCTTCTGCACCAAATACAGCTCCTAAAAATGTGTGGTGCTCAACTTTGGCATGACCAATGCCCTGTCCACCTTTGTAACCTTCATGAACAAAGTATTTGCACCCCACATAGGCAAGCACGCCCTAGTACATCTAGACAACATTATTGTCTATAGCCCCTTGGTGGAACAGCACCACAAAGACCTAGAGGCAGTCTTTGCTACCTTGGCACAATATAAACTGTTGGCCAAACCCTCCAAGTGCCAGTTCTTCTGTGAGCAACTTCCCTTCTTGGGACACATAGTCTCAAAAAGACGGCATCAAACCTGAAAGTCAAAAGATACAGGCCATCTGTAAGATGCCACCACCCAAGGACAAGTCAGAACTCCACACCTTCTTGGGAATGGTGGCTTATGTACAACGCTTCATACCTGACTGCGGCGTTTTGACTGCCCCCTTATCCGCCATAACAGGAGCCAAGTCCAAGTTTGTGTGGACCCCCAACACAATCTCTGTTTTAGACACCTCAAGGATAAGCTCACAACAGCTCCTATCCTACAATATCCCAAGCGTGACAGGGAATACCAAATGGAAACCAACGCCTCAGACACATCTATTGGGGGAGTACTACAAATCAAAAACAATGACAGTGACTTCCTGCCTGTAGCTTATGAATTACAAAAATTGACAGATGGTGAGTGCCAATACCCTATCCACAACAAGGAGCTGTTGGCTATTGTACACTGCCTAGTCAAATGGCACTGCTACTTGGAACACCAGGAAGAATTCACAGCATTAACCAATCACAAGTCACTCATCTATTTCAAAACTCAAGCAAATCTGTCACGCCACCAAGCCTGGTGGATGGAGCTATTGGAGAGATTTAACATGCTCATCCAGTACAAACCTGGAGCCAAACTTGCCATGGAAGACGCCCTGTCCTGCCTGTATATCTGTGCTTCAAGAGGAGAGAATGGGCTCAAGCCAGACTGGCCCCTCTTAGTGCTACAAACAAAGGACAAAGGTTTCCCCCCGGGCACAACCGACATAACAAAAGAGACAGTCATCAAAAATGAACACCTATTTGCTGACATATATGGGACCCTACACAGAAAAATGTCTGATGGCATAACCATTCCCTACATTCCCACACATCAGCAAGTCAACACTATCCTATGCTATTACAGAGACCTTGGACACACCAAGTGCCAAAACCTATATGAGCTTCTTAAACATAAAGCCTGGTGGCCAACCTTATATTGCGATGTTCAAGAAGTTCTAGACTAATGTGAGGTATGCAAAAAGTTTGCCAAAAGCAAAACCCGCCAAAGTCAGTACTTCCCATCCGCACACAACTACCTTTCAAAGTATGGGCTCTTGACATTGTTGGCTCCATGCCAGAAAACACAACAGCAAGAAATACATCATCACTGCCATTGAATTTACTACAAGATGGCTAGTAGGCCAAGCAGTAAAGGCACACACTGGCAATGACGTAAGACAATTTATTGGCAAGGAGATAATCAGCAAGTTTGGAAAGCCAGAAATCTTGATAACTGATGGAGGCAAATAATTGAACTCTGAAGACACCAATGTATACCTCATCAAAAATGGGGTCAAGCACACCATGACAACACCATACCACCCATAGGCCAATGGATGTGTAGAGCGGCTTAATGGTAGCCTCATGCAAGCCTTAGCCAAATTCACTGCTGGGAGACCTGAAGACTGGTATAAGAAGCTATCAACTGCACTACTTGTGTGTCAAACCCAAGTGAACAGATCCACTGGAAAAAGCCTGTTTGAACTGGTATACAGCACACAGCCAAATATCATTCAAGCATTGACAGGACCCAAACTGGAAATTCCAAGTAAAGTCCCCCCACACTCAGACCCTCAAGTAATAGGGGCTAACAGAGAGCAAACCGCAAAGGAAAATGAATGTCTGCAAAAGGCATTTGTACCCATCCACAATAGAAATAAGGTTGGGGATGAAGTTTGGGTCATGAATATTGACAAGAGCAAGCTACAACCCGAGAAAGTGGGGCCAGCAATCATTCTAAAGGTAAACAACAATAACATTTACCTCATGCAAGGGCTTGGAAAACGTTAGCAAGACAAGCCCCTACATCATGATTGTCTATAACCCTGCAAAGCATGAAAAAAACAACAAGAAACTGCCCTGCCTACCACAGAACAACAACTAGTTCAATACGGCGCCCAGGCTCCTGACAACCTACCTGACGACCTGCCCCCAGAGGAGGCCGGCCTTCAGTCAGGGGGTGTCAAAACCGCAGGCTCAACCTGCCAGCAAGGTTCCAACCAAGTGGGTTTGTGACCTGCAATTCAATTATCCGGTCACTTGAAGCCAGACTAGGAAGGCAACTCAAATTACCAAATCCAACAACATGAACAGATGATGATCCTTTACGGTGAATACCTCGTTTTGGCGCTTGACTCATTATCAGGATCAAGCCACCCCCTCCTTCCATTCAGCTGTGTGATCACCAATAATGTTCCTGTTATCCTTGATTCATATGAACTATATAATTGTAACTCACAATAAAGATTATTATCTATCTCCTAAATATTTTTTCCCCATGTAACTCTGCTAAAACAGCACAGTTATGACAATATGCTCTTTTAAATTGCTTTTGCTTTAATATTATAAATAGTATACATACTAATAGTTTAACACCAATAGAAAGATAAAATTTTTAGCTTCATTTTGATAGCTTACAGTGTGAAAAAATATTAAATATTTGTTGAGTTATTACTGTTTTAAATATAAACATTTGTAATTTGATTTTTTCAAAATTGAACTGTGTTATGTTGCGACTTGAGCAGCATGTGTATTAGAAAATGGCCTAATTCCTAAAATAATGACCCAGCTTTTCATTGTAGTCAGTTGGGAGGTTGGGTGAGGAAGCAGGTATAGGCTTGGGGGTCACAGGCGGTTTCATACAGAGCTCATAGGCAGGCAGGTAGTTGAATTTGCCTCTAAACAACTTGGGTGTTGAGAATATCCAGGGGCCTTGATGGTTGTATCTAACTGTAGATTGTATGTGGGCCAAAGAATCTAGTTTGAGGATCTTTTCTGGGGTGTAGTCCTTATATTCAGTCTTCAGAGGGTACTCTGTGAAGTAGACGGGGCCAAAGGGAACACCTGGAGGACAGGAATCTGCGGGCGGAGGGGCAGGAGGACTGGAGGATCTTCATACTAATTTGAGAGATGGCAAAGGCAAAATAAGGCAGTGTGGCAGATTCAGGTCCAACCAGTCCATACTGCCATTATCCTGCCCTTGACTCTTATTTCCATTACCTTCCTTTGACAAAGCTTCAAAGAGCTTTGTCTCCAGAGAGGCAATTTTATGGGACAAAACTTTGTTATCATCCCGCCAACAGGCCATGATCTCAACGCTCTTTTCCTCCCTTGCCCTTAAAGCCTCAATTTCACAATTTGCTTTTGCTTTCACTTGTTGTAAGATTTGTCCCATCCTACTAACAGGTTCCAGGAATCCCACACATAGATTTGGTTTCCTTGGGCAGGAGTCCCTCCTTTTGCAAAGTAATCAGAGTATAACTTTTTGAACGCAGCCTTTACTTCTACCAAGGACTCCTCAGGCACAGTCTTGGTGACCTCCAAGCTTGCCCAAGCTTCCTATAACAAACTTTTAGGAAACTCTTTCCTGGCAGCAGCGGGTTCCACGCAAAGTACTCCAAATTTGGCCCTTTCAAAATTTAACAAAGAAGACATAATAATTGAAAAGGTAGTTGAGGGAAAAGCGTCAAAATTGACAACATATCTTTATTAAAGTTTAGCTGTTTTTGCTCATATACCATTCAGGGCAAATTTGGCTGAAAACCCCTCCAGTTCCTGAATCAACCTATGATTTATCACGTGGTTATGACATTTGAATCCTCCAAACCTAGATCTTTACCTAAAAGATCACCAATATTTCTCAACCTATCAGAATTAACCTACAATGAGAATGAGTCACCTGACGCCATTCATCTCAATGTATCAATTCAGCATAGAGCTTCCTCAGCTCCTAGCACCAAAACCCTGTGGAATCTATGTATTCCAAATCCAGATTTTTACCTAAAAGATCTTCATCCTTCTCAACCTATGAGAGGATACTTAGATCATTCCAGAATCACCTGACTCTTTTTGGTGGAATGTCTTGTTTTGGCTTGAAGCATTCCAAGCTTCTGGCGCCAAAACCCTGTGGAATTGCGTATTCCAGATCCAAACTATCAATGTTCCAACTGGGAACCAGCTGATCAATCCTAAATACCCAGGCATCATTGCCTGTATTTAGACAATTTCCTTCTGTTAATTGAACCTATCAATTAAGTTGACTAACCTTCACAGTTAATTAATTAATACCAAAGACCACGGGTCATTGTGAAGAATTCAGATCAAATACTTGCAATATAATCACCTGTTATACGCTGTATACTTGTTTATTGTACGCCGCATACTCACCTAGTATACGCTGTGTAATTGCCTATTATACGCCGTATAATTATTAGTCCACATAGTTATGAACATCAATTATACGGCGTATAGTCTTTGATTCAATACTGGATTGAGTCAGCTATTATACAGTGTATAATTTCTAACTCAAACCATGATCCCACAAATTTGACTTGGAACACTCTTTAAGCTTGACCTAACCTTATGGCTTGAGTTTAACAAGTCCAAGGTTCAAAGCCCCTACTAGTCTTCCCTTTTTACCCTAGGTATCAATCAACCTTCAAGGGAAATTAACCGGTTTGAGACACCCAGTCTCCAAGATTGATTCAACCAATCTTGCCTTAGTTTTGTCAATTAGTACAGCCTAACTAACAAACTACATTCTGTTCTTTTATTAAATATAGATACCAAGTTTCCAGGAATCTTTATCTGAAGAATTCCAGTCAACCTATCCACATAAAATAAACAGCAAAAACAGAACAACTTTATATTTTGGAGTATTTATTCAGCTAAATACTTAACAGTGACTGTTGTACGGTCACAGGCAGTAGCTGGGTAAGCCAAAATAACATAACCTTTATTCAAAAATGGCAATAAGGTTTGAGTGCAAAATCTATAGCCATATATAGCATCCCGTCTCCAAACTTAATATTTTCCATCAGGGCATTGTGCAAGACGGGCCAGGGGGCTCTGGGTGCTCTGGTTCAAAGGTGGCAAAATGGCACCTGGGCCAGGAGTTCTTTCATTGGTCAGAGATTTCAAATTAGCTACTTGATTATCTTGCCCTAGAGATGTGGTCAAGGGGCCGGGCCGCAGGCCTGTGCCTTCTTCTGGGAACAGCTCTTGATTGGCCACCAGTGTAGACTTCAAGCTCATGAAACTAGTGGTTAAAGTTTTGTTGCCTCCATTAGGTGTCTTGATTACTCCTCCATTTGGCGCGCTGATTTATTTGGTTTGGCTTGCTTTACCATTTGGACCATCATTTTTGGCTTCAGCTTGCGGGGGCTTGACCTCAGGAAAATGCAGGCAGGTGGCCCCTCAGTTCATAGAGCCAGTGACCCACAGGGATTCAGGGTCAGGGTTTGAATCCCAATCTTGGGCCTGGGTTTCAAGAGTAAATTTTTTTTCAATCCTGACACCATCTCCTTCTTCCCCCCAAAACCCCTCTGTTGTGATCTGAGGCGCAGTACAGAGTCACAACAAGAAATCCTAACCTTAGGATTGGATTCATACCAAGTATTGGTTAGAATGGCAGGAAAGGCTATGTGATTACCTTGTGGCCCTGAATGAATAATATCTTCTAGACGTGGCTAGAGAGGCATCAAAGTATATGGAGACACAAAGACAAAAAAATGTGAATAGAACTTAATTTTATTGGAAAATAGGAAATGGAATATATAGTGGTTGACAATACCACAAAACACTACCAGGATAGTAGGATCACTCACCACAAGCATGAGTGGGGCAATTGACTTGAGCAGGATCAGGAAACTGAACAATTATATTTCCCAATTCAGAGCCAGCCTCATTTCAAAGGGCAAAAGCAAAAGAGAGAGATTTGTCCTCAAAATAACCTAACAAAGGCAAAATCAAAACATGATGAATGGCAGCATTGACAACATTGCCCCCCTCTAGATTGGCCTTAGGGGGGTGATACTTGCGGAGGAACTTGGCATGCACGCAAGCAAAAGGTCAACCACTAGAGAGGAGTTTTACAGTATATTACAACCCTCACTTGAAGGTCACTTCCAAGGGCCCAATCAATAACAAGCCTAGCTTATGAGCTCGTCCTCCTACTCTGTGTTAATAATACAGAACATGGTCCCCAATGTTGAACTCAGGCAGGGGGATCTCCCAGTATTGTCAGGGGAGAGCTCAAGCATCTTGATCTTATAGGCGGATGTGTAGGCAGTAGCCTGTATATCAATGATGCAGTTGACTAGATCTTTGATATGCTCATCAGGGTTCATAGCCTTATCAGAGGAGAGTAGGGGCCCCCAAGGGCAACATGGTAGTGGCCTCACAACCATACAGAATAGCAAAAGGGGAATACCCAGTGACACAATGTTTGCTAAGGCAATAGACAAAGAGAGCAGCGGGTAAGTATAGATCCAAGTTGGCGGCATCAGAGTAAGTGGGTTTCCTCATGATAGAAACCAGAGTTGAGTTTGCACGTTCAACTGCCCCATTGGTGGAAGGATTATAGGGAACAGAGAAAGACTGATGAGACTCCAAGGCTTCAACCACAGAGGTCACTAACTTGACATTGAAGTTAGTTCCATTGTCAGATAACAACACTTGAGGGCAATCATGGCAGAAGAATACATCTTGCAGCAGAAAGGCAGCAGTTGTCCTGGCAGTGATGTCTTTAGTAGGGCAAGCTTCTACCCACTTGCTAAAATGATCAACAGCAATTAGGATAAAGCAGCAACCAGAGCAGGAGCAAGGGAGATGCCCTACAGCGTCAATACTGACAGTGTGAAATGTGTGTTGAGGGGGGACTAGTTTGAACTCATGAGCGGTGGCTTTAGGTTGTTGGAGTTGGCAATCATGGCATCTAGAAATAACATCTGGGATCAGAAAGCAAAGCTTTCCCCAGAAGTAATTCTTCTGGAGCCAGGCATGGGTCTTGGCAATGCCTCTGTGTCCATCTCTTTATGAGCTTGGAGTACCAACAAAAGGCAAAGACTAGTCCTTACATAGGACAATTAGTGATCTTGTACCTTCTTGAAAAGTTGATTGTCACAAATGAGAGTGTCTTCAGATAGCTTAGAGAGGGCAAATTGAACTTCCTCTGTCTTGCTTCCCCTGATGAAGGGTATCCAATTAGTTCATACAACCGGTCAGCCTCAGAAGGGTGTAGGGCAAGGATGGGCATTCTGGACAGTCCATCAGCATTCTGATGTTGAATCCTGGGGCATTGCAGTACAGTGAAGTCATACCCTTGCAATTGGAGAGCCCATCTAGCTAGTTATCCTTCTGGTTTCTTGAGTTGTTATAGCCATTTGAGCAAAGTGTGGTCAGTAACCACAGTGAAATGGATGTCATACACGTAATGGCGTAACTGCTTGACAGCATCTAGCAAAGCAAGGCACTCCTTCTCAGTCACACTTTAGTTCTTCTCATGCTTATTCAGGACAAAAGAGGTATAAGCTACAGGGTGATCCACAACCTGATCATCCAGTTGAACCAAGATAGCCCCAATAGCCAGGTCACTAGCATCAGTATATAGGATGAATTCCTTATTATAATCCAGATATACTAAGATGGGAGCCTCCTTGAGCTTTTGTTTGAGGGTTTCAAAAGCTTGTTTTTGGCTGGCAGTCCATTCAAAGGGGACATTACACAGCAGCTGGACCAAGGGTTCACTAGTATCAGCAAAATTGGGGATGAACTGTCTATAGTATCCCATCATGCCCAGAAAGACTTGGATTTCTTGCAGGTTGGTGGGCAGAAGCATTTTGTCAATGGCCTCAACTTTCTTAGTCATGGGGCAAATTCCTGTCTGAGTCACCTCATGCCCCAAGAACTCAAGGCGTTCCTTGAAGAAGGCACACTTAGATGGTTTTAACCTAAGTCCAGATTTATTAATCTTTATGAACACCTCCTTAAGATGGGCCAGGTGATTGGTGAAGGTAGAACTGAAGACAGTTATATCATCTAAGTACACTAAAACACACAAGAGCTTAAAGTCACAGAGGATGGAGTCCATGGCTTGCTGGAAAGTAGCTGGAGCATTGCAGAGCCCTTGCGGCATTTGTGTAGGCTCAAAAAATCCTTCAGAAGTGATGAGGGCAGCCTTTTGTCTATCTTTGGGAGAGAGATCAACTTGCCAGTAACCAGAATCCAGATCCATGGCAGAGAAGAACTTAGAGCCCCCAAGGCAGCAGAGAGCATCATCAATACGTGGTAAGGGGTAGGAATCCTTTTTGGTTAAGGAATTCAAGCGTTGGTAGTCCATCACAATACAATGACCTCCATCCTTCTTCTTCAGTATGAGCAAGGGGGAGACCCATGGACTTTGAGAAGGAGCAAGCAGTCCAGTATCTAGAAGTTGTTTAAGCTCTTTAGACACCTGAGCATCCTCCACTTGACTGCAGCGGTAGGGTTTAGCACAAAAGGGGAAAGCATCACCAGCATCAATCTTGTGAATGACGCCTTTGGCTAACCCATAATCCGTGCTATCCTTAGCAAAGATATCCAAAAACTGATCCAGAAGGTCAAGTACATCTTTCTGCTATACTGGAGATAGCTGCAGGAAGTCTTGGGCGGTGAACAAGAATAGGACTTGTGGCTCATCCTCTGGTAAGTTAAAGCCCTGAAATGTACCAAAGGGATGTTGTGATGGGACATCAGGAGCATTCAACAACCTGCCATAGCCAACAAACTGCCCTCTAGACACATGTATGGGGAGAGCAGTAAAGTTGGCAACCAGCAGTTGAACAGGGTCTTTATGAGAAGCATCCAAGATTCCTGGGCAGAGATAGGGTATGTTGCGCCCTAGCAAAGGAGGAGAGTACAACTCTAGGAATGTACACTTGAGCAGCTCATACAATATTTGGGAGTCTAGGATAGCCTGAGACCCAGGAGGAATAGTCACAGCAGAAGTAGCCAGGAGAGAAATCCCCTCAGACGCAGGGCAAGCCATGGAAGGGCACTTTATGTTGGAGGAATGGGTACAGTATTTTAAAGTGAAAACACCAGTGGGGTATTCCAAGGCACATGTCTTGAGGCACTTCCCAGGAATTTTAACTGGCTCTTCAAAGATCAAAGGGACCTCATACCCTAAGATAGAGAGGTAGCTATTGATAAGGAGCGTGTTGTGAATATCACTATTCACCATGTATTGATTTTGCCTTTGGTGGGCCATTTCAAAGACAAATCTCTTGCTTTTGCTTTTGCCTCTCAAAATGAGTTGATGGCTGAATCAGGAAATACAATTGTTTGGTTTCTTGATCCTGCGCAGCTCACTTGCCCCACTCATGCTGGTGGCAAGTGATCCTACTGTCTTGGTAGTGTTTTGTGGTATTCCTAACCACTATATATTCCATTTCATATTCACCAATAAAAATTAAGTTCTATTCACATTTTTGTCTTTGTGTCTTCAGTACTTCTGCGTCTCTCTCTAGCCACAACTAGTAGAGATTATTCTTCCAGGGCCACAAGGTAAACACATAGCCTTCCCTGTCATCTAACCAAGACTTAGTACAAATCCAATCCTAAGGTTAGGATTTCCCGTTTTGTGTCTGTGCCGCGCCACAGAACACAACAGAGCACCTTTTGGGGAAGCTTCAAATATGGAATTAAGAAGGAAGAGAAGTATATTTTATTGGATAATACTGTAGACTTATATAGACTTGGCTGTGGCGGGGATTGAGTTGGATCAAACCTAGGGGTTAGTCATGTGCTAGATGGGTTTGAGCCACTAGATACTTGGATAGTCAGGTGATATTGCTTGGTTACCATTCTTGGTATGTCAAACGGTATATTGAAAGGGGACTAAATTGGGCAATGGCTGGATGTTAAGTAGGTTGGCGGTAGCCAGAATGCTTGTACATCCAGACCCTTGACACCCCCCTTAAGGGGTTACTCTGGTGCATCAGGAGGGGGCTTTGTTTTCACTGCTGCTGCCTGATGCTCCTGGAGCTGTTTACTAGTTGGAACCAGTCTGGTTGAGTGCTCTCCTTTACTAAGGCAGAGACAGGTTCTGTGGTATTTCTTGATAATTGGGTTTTTGGCACTTTGAAATTTTACTAGGTAAGTTTTGTGCTCTGATCTGTATTTGATGACTCTGCCTGGTCCCTGGTCCCTGGTGTACTGAGTCTATTTTATTTCTGTTGCCAGCTAGAATCCAGACAGGGGAGTTGATGGCAAGTGGTTCCTCTGTGGAGGTTATCTTTTGTGTCTTGAGCCTCTTCATTTCAGCTATTTTTGCTTTGAGGCAGATGTGTTGTAGGTTTGGTGCTTGCTCTACTATGGGAGGTTTTCCTGGGGGAATCTTTATGTAGGGCTGTTTGTTGCAGGCGATCACTTCTGGCTTATAACTGTAGGTTAGCTCAAACAGTGAATAGCCTGTCTCTTGGTTGGTGCAGACTTGGGATACTAATAATGCATGTTTCACGTATAGTGGCCATGTGTCTTTGGCTTTGCCATCCATTATTTTTTCTAGGGTCCTGATAAGGCTGCCGCTTAGGTGTTCTACTCTACTGTTAGCCTGTGGCATGTATGGAGAAGTTGTGGAGTGTTTAATGTTTTTGGATTTCAAGTTGTCATTGATTATATGACCTTATAACTCTGTTGCTCCATCAGTTATGATATAGTCTGGAGTGCCATAGTTGGCTATGATTGCTTTGTTAATGAAACAGTTGATGGTTTCTGCTTTGTGGTCCTTTGTTGCCCAGCAGATGGACTAGCATGTGGCAAAGTCAATAGCTACAATTAAGAAACGTTGATTTGTTTTTGTTTCTGGGAAGGGCCCCACTACGTCTAGCCCCCAAACCTTAAATGGTTCAGGGTCTGGTACTGGGTTGAACGTTGGCTGAGAAGCCTTTGTACTGGTGTATTTCTTGCACACTGTGAACTTTTTCAGAACATCAACTATATCCTGTTTGAGGTTGGGCCACCATACTATCTCTTTTAGTGTGAGGTATAGGTTGTTAGCCTTTGTATGGCCTAGCAGGCGGTGATGTCTTAGTATGGTGTTAACCCTTTGTGCAAGTGGGATGTACAGGATATTTTGTCATTGATGATTTGATATAATATGCCATTTGATACATGGAAGTAATTTTTGTTTCTTACTAATGTATTGTGGGTCAGTTGATGTGTTGAGGGGTCTTTCCTTTTGGTTTTATACTCAGTGTTGTACAGGTTTGGCCAGTCAGGGTCCAGGTGGTCAGGGTAATCATCTCTAGGCTGACATAGTCTAGAGAGAACATTGGTTGTGACCAGCTCTGCCCCCTTTTTGTACTGGATGTCCAGGTTAAGCTGTTCCAGAAAGGACATCCATTTGGCTTGCCGCTGTGCAAGTGCGTTCTGAGTTTTGAAATAGATTAAGGATTTATGGCCAGTTAGTACTCAGAAGTTTGAGTGTCCTTCTAAGTAACATCTCCATTTCTTGCAAGCCTGGTATATTGCTAGTAATTACTTATTGTGTATTGGGTATATCTGCTTAGTATTGGTTAGTTTTCTGCTTTTGTAACATACTGGCAGGAAGTCTTGCTGCCCTGGCTGGCAGATGCGCAGGACTGCACCAATGGTAGTGTTGCTGGCATATGAATCAAGCTTGTAGCACCCGTTATTGTTAGAGTATTGCAAGATTAGTGCTTTGATCAGAGCTTGTTTTAATAAATGGAAATTCTTGTCACATTCTGGTGTCTAGATGAATTTCTTTTTGGTATTAACCTAGTTTAAGTCATTGATTGGTGTGGTTAGTTTTCCACAGTCTTTGATGTATTTCCTTAGGTAAGCTACCATACCAAGAAAGCATCTAACTTGTTTAACAGAGGTGGGGCGTTGCATGTTATTTATGGCTTTAATTTTGTCTGGATCTGCTTTGATGCCACCATCAGAGATAATGTGGCCCAAGAACAGGAGTTCCTTTTCCATAAATTGGCACTTACTTGGTTTTGCGTAAAGTTTGTGCTTTGCAAGTCAATTGAGTGTCTTGTAGACATGCATGAGATGTTCCTCTTTGGTTTTTGAGAATATGATGATATCATCAATGTAGTATAATGTATTTGAGAGACTGTTTAGTGCTTGGTTCATTATGGTGACAAATGTTGCGGGAGCGTTGGTCATCCCAAAGTTCTACTCTACATTTGAAGGATCCAAATTGCATATGGAACACAGTTTTTGGTATGTCCTTTTACTTTACTTCAACTTGGTTGTACCCTGAGGTGAGGTCAATTTTGGAGAAAAATTTGGCACCTGAGAGTCTTGCAAACAGATCCTCTATAAGTGAAAGAGGGTATTTATTCTTTACTGTGCTTGCATTGAGAGCTCTATAGTCAGTTACTAGACTTAGGGTGCCTTCCTTTTTCTTCACAAATAATACTGCTGCCCCCATGGGGATTCATACAGGTGGATGAAGCATTTTGTTAGATTGTCTTTAATGTGTGTTTTGAGGGTTTGGGTCTCCATGGGAGAGAGTCTGTAGAGGGGTGCAGGTTTGGGCATGGCTTTGCATAAGTTGATGCCATGTTTGACCTCCCGTTTGGGGGGTAGCTTGATGAGTTCTTCTTTGAATACATGAGCATATTTATTTAGGAGTGTCACAAGTTCTGGGCATTGGATCTTTTGTGTTTGTATGCTATTGAACTCAGTATACCTCATTATGTGGAGGGTACTATCTTTGGTTAGATGTTCTGAGTCATCTTGGTTTATGACCTGGAAAAATACTGTGTCTCTTAGAATGAGGTCATTGGGTTCTTTGAGGATGTTAAAATTGACTCCATTGCGTTTAATGGTCATGGTCTTTGTTTTACAACATAAGCTGGGGTTCACTCAGATGAAACAGTCCATGCCTGCTACAATGTTGTAGTTTATGCTGTTCATGACAAGTCCTTTGATGGATGTTTGTATGCATTGGAGGTCAATTCTGAAGAGAGTTGTTTTGCCTTCAAGTAGAACCTTTGATTTATCTGCCATTCTGGTGTACTTGAAGTTGGATTTGACAGCTGGTGTCTTGTACTTGGTTACAAAGGGTTTGCTAACCATAGTGTGTTGTGCACCAGAGTTGAATAAAATTTTATGTGTATGTGATTTGTAAGTGCATGACTAGACAAGAAGTTGTGAGCAATCTTTAATTTTTAAGTTCATAAAAATGGAGGACTGTGGGACACGGGGAATGCAAGTAGCAAAGTTTGTGCCTTGGTATAATTTCTTGTCAAGTTGGGGGGAGACAGGGACACTTAAGCCTGTCCCCCCTCCTCTTTTCCCTGTTCCTCTGTTTTGAGACCTTTGAGGTCAGAGAATGTGGGGTCAGATTCATAGCGGGTTGCTACTTCAGCATTGTTAAATTTGGCAGTGTCCTCTTTCTTGGGACGGGAGCGGTTTGCGCTTTGGCTGCAATTGCCATTGTTACAATTGGAGTTACCATTGCTATGCTTGGTGTTTTGGCGCTTGTTGCCATTGTAGTTGTCTCTGTCATTGCTGTTTGAGGAGCGGTTGCTGTTGTTTGCAGCATATTCCATGTTTGTGCGTTTTTCTGTGTGCTTGGCTTCTTCAATGAGTGTGGGCATGGAGGTGTTGGCCTCTGGGAAGATGAAGGCAGAAACTGAGGGTTTCATTCTGTTGATTAATGTGGCTCTAGTATGCATGTAGTAAGCTTGTGCTGGGTTTTAGATCTTGTGGTGTATCTCTTCAAATTGATTGGCATAAGCTGCAATAGTGGTCTTCTGAGGAAGATCACTGAGCTGTATTGCAATTTTGGAGGGATTTGATGATGCGGAATTTGTGGGTGATGTTTGTTTTGAACTCTTCCCAGTTGTCAAGCTGGTTGTAAGTTCTTGAGCCAACCCAGGTGGCAAACCAGTTAGCTGCAGCCTTGTACAGGCGCTTGCTGGCTTCCTGGACCCATTTCTCATGGGGGATGCGGCTGGTGCAGAGTTTGGCAGCTGTGTGGTCTAGCCAGTTGATGAAATTTTCTTTGTTTTTACCAAAGAACTTGTCAATGCCAATGTACTTGGTGTTGGTAACTTCACCTGTGATAGGTGGTATTGCGTTTGTGGTTGAAGAGAACAACTGTATTGAATAATTTTGGTGCATGATTTGGGCATGACCAGAACTTTAAATACAGTGCATTCACTAGGTATATCTTTGTCAATGTTGTAGGCGCAGAATTAAGATTTCCAGGTATCCTGAGATGTGGCCTGGTTGAGTACGTGAGCAAAGGTAGGCGGGTTTTGGTCAGTCATTTTCTCTCTCATGGGCGTGGTCAAAAAACTGTAGCTGCTACCAGTGATAAGGAGCGCCTTTTGGGGAAGCTTCAAATATGGAATTAAGAAGGAAGAGAAGTATATTTTATTGGATAATACTGTAGACTTATATAGACTTGGCTGTGGCGGGGATTTAGTTGGATCAAACCTAGGGGTTGGTCATGTGCTAGATGGGTTCAAGCCACTGGATACTTGGACGGTCAGGTGATATTGCTTGGTTACCATTCTTGGTATGTCAAACAGTATATTAGAAGGAGACTAAATTGGGCAATGGCTGGATGTTAAGTAAGTTTATGGTAGCCAGAATGCTTGTACATCTAGACCCTTGACACCGTCTTTTAGGTTGATGATCCCATTATATTTCCTAAGGAATTGAGTACCAACTAAGAGATCATAACTCTCATTCTCCAAGACAACAGCAGGCGCAGCCAAGAGTAGCTTTCCAAATTGCATGGGAAGAGCAGAATAAGCTCATATAGCGCAAGTCATGGACGGCCCAGCTGTGCCATAAAATTGATGATAGTTGAGGTCAGGGGCAAGTTTGAGCTCCTTGACAAGCTTCAAGGAGACAACATTAACAGGAGACTCTGTGTCTAAGACAGCCTTAATTTTCACCTTTTGGATGGATATCTTCACACACGTGGTGGTATGACCAAAGGAAGGGAGGACAGCCAGAATGTCTTGGGATTCTGCTAGTTCTTTGTCCCACTTTTCAATCATGCATTGTAGGCCCAGAAACTTCTTATAGACTGTTTGGAGAGGGAGCAAGATGGAGACGTTCTTGAACACAGCATCAGTGACCTCAGCAGCTTCTTCAAAAGATTCAACAAGCATGGGAGCTCTCTTGGCTTGGGTGAGGTAAGGGCAAGAGACAACTTCCTTGGCTTCAGGCAGAGGTTTGATGGTTGTAGTAGTTTTCCCAGAGCGTAGCTTATAAGGGACTGCAATAGTTTCAGGGACAGCCAGGACAGAATACCATAGGTGTCAGAATTATCTATATCAGAATAATCCATGTCAGAATCATCAGATATGTTGTGGAATAGCAGCAAAATGGGAGGGGCCTCAGAGTCAGCAGGTTCAGAGTCAGCAATGGAGGAGGGAATTGGAGGAGACTGGGAAGAATTGTCAACCAAGAGCGTCTCTGCCTTTAGGTTGACTATTCTTTTCCCGTCTGTTCCTTGGGATCAGCTCCTTTAACTTGAGGATTGGTGCAGAATCAGGAATGGTGACCTATTTGTCCACAGTTATGGCAGCCCTGTTGTCAAGGAGGATTCTGCAAGTTCATGGTAAGGATACACGGACCACCTGAAGACAAACCAGAGGTAGAAGCAGCACAATTCCTGCACAATTGTCCTAGAATGGGTAAGGTGCATATCCTGCAGCAGTGTCTTTATTCTCTTCATGTAAGAAAGCATGGCTTTATGGGGTTTGAAGTGAAGACACAGGATCTGGTTAACCTTGAGGGCTTGAGTGCAAGCCATGTATTCTTCATGTGCGGTCAACTGGCGGCTTGTGATCAGTTGTTGTCCTTCCATGTAGAATTTATCTGCAAATTCAGCTAGGGTCTCCTTTGGTTTGAAAGCAATGTGCATGAAGGCGTCCTTCTTCACTTCCAAAATAAGGTCACCACCAAAATTGTCAATAAGAAGTTACTTCATATCTTCCCAGGTTTTAATAGTGGGCAGCTCTGGCACTACTACCTCTTGGCAGGTTGGGTGTAGACAGGCCAGAATGTGCTCTTTCTTGACCTCATCTGAGGCTCTTATTATGGCAGTTTCATAGATAGTTAGGAAAGCTGCAATGGTCAAGGTTTTGGGGTCAGAGACTTCCTTAAAGATAGGCTTAAAGTCTGCTTCTGGAGTTGGGCCACCATTGTTGCTATCAGGTACATTTATACGTTGGGAGAATTCAGCTTCCCACTCAGTGGGGGCTTCCTGGCCCACAGCTGGCAAACACTATCTTCAAGGGTAGTAAAGGTGTCAGCAGTGTAGGTGCCCGTATTATTAGCTAGGGTGGTCTGTTGCTCATTAACATCCAGGCGCTGGCCGTGTGCTGTTACTACCAAGGACAGTTCAGCCAGTTGGGAAGTAAGAGACAGGCCTACCAAAAGGCAAGGGGCAAATCTGTCATTTACTGAATTAATCACTTAACTTAGTTCTTGTACGTCTTTATCAAGCTCAGAGTGATCTTGCTTCATGAGGTCTACTTCATTGGCTAGAGCTATCAACTCTCTAGAACAATGGATGTAGGGATCTCCTGACAAGCCAGGGCCACAACCATCTTTGCCCATAACTTCAGGTGGACTAAATACAGACACCATTGCCTCACGCAAAGTAGCAACCTCTTGTTGTAATTCAGCAACCTGAGACGTCAGCGCAAGCACTTGAGGGTCAGGCTGAGGGGCTTTGGGGGGGGACAATACTGACTGCGGGTAAATGCTCTTAAATCTTGAATGGCATCCCAGAGCCTCTGTTCTCTGTTTGCTAGCTCATCAAATAGAGGAGAAGGCAGGGCATTCTATTTGGAGGCAGACAGTTCATTTACTTGAGTCTGAAGTTTGGCAATGGTAGCAGAAGTAGCAGCCCTTTCTTGATTGAATTTTTTGCCAAGTTTGCAGAGGACCTTTGCAGCATGGACCGCTAATTGCTATAATTGGTCAAAGGAATAAGCACTGAACTTGTTGAGCTGTTGCACAAGTTGTTCAAAGTTGGTGAGATAGGTGCTTAAAGTAGAGTCTACTTGGGAATGCCAGGGCTGTTCCAGCTGGTGGAACTCATGAATGCGCTCTCTGACATACTTGGGGATGGATTGGCACATTCTTTTAATGGAGGTGACTAAGCAAGATTGGAAGGTGACAGAGTTGCGCTGATTGTCAGATACTAAAGAAAACAGGGAATGGATCTACTGCTGGTAGGCCGCAAACTGATCCCAGTGATAAGTGACGGTGACTTGCAGCAATGAAATCTCCTGAACTTGGAGCCCTAATGCCATTTGATGATGGGCTAAGGCGGGTTATACAAAGGATGACAATAAATGTTCAGCAGAGCCAGCCGCTGAGAGGAGGTGCTATGGGAATTGTGGAGCTACAATCAATTTGTAGTATTCTGCTTGGTTGAACTGAAGCTGGAGACAAGGGATGGCTCCATCAAGGGCTATCCTAAGGGCTACTGCCATGACTTGTTCCAAGTCAGGAGTACCCAAAGGGTAGACCACTAATCAGGGACCACTCCCAAGGTTCAGAACAGTAGGGACAATAGGCGGGTTGGCAATGTCTTTCTCAATAGAAGGACTGGTAATTTCAGGCAAAGTTGGCTCTTGTATGGGAGGAGGCAAAGGTCCTGAAAACGTTGTTGCAAAAGGGATAACCAAGGGGCCTACAGCCCCTGTAGTGAGCACCATTTTTGTTGTGATCTGAGGCATGGCACAGAGTCACAACAGGAAATCCTAACCTTAGGATTGGAATTTTACTAAGTCTTGGTTAGAATGGCAGGGAAGGCTATGTAATTACCTTGTGGCCCTGAATGAATAATATCTGCTAGACGTGGCTAGAGAGGAACCAAAGTATGTGGAGACACAAAGACAAAAAAATGTGAATAGAACTTAATTTTATTGGAAAATAGGAAATGTAATATATAGTGGTTGACAATACCACAAAACACTACCAGGACAGTAGGATCCCTTGCCGCAAGCATGAGTGGGGCAAGTGAGTTGTGCAGGATCAGGAAACTGAAAAATTGTATTTCCCAATTTTGAGCCAGCCTAATTTCAAAGGGCAAAAGCAAAAGGGAGAGATTTGTCCTCAAAATAACCCAACAAAGGAGAAATTGAAACATGGTGAATTGCAGCATTCAAAACACCCTCCTTCTGGTTCTTCTTGTCCAGATAGAGTTAGACAGCTTCTTGGGTGTTGGATAGGTTACTCAGTGATTCCCAGGTACTTTCATCTAGTGGGTATTCTTTTCATTTAAAGTAGTACTTGGGTTTTTGGTAGTGGGTTATGCTGCCGTGTATGTATTCAACTTCATATTCCTTGGAGCGGCCTATTTGGATGGGTGGGGGGTTGTCTTGATCTGTTGGTGGGAAAGCAAGTTCCCATATTTTTTGAACAACAGGGAGCAGTGGAACACATCATGAATCTTCCAGGAGGGGGGTAGGTCTAGCTTGAAGGCAATCTCACCAACTAGTTTGGTGATCTTGTGGGGGCACTTCTTCTGTGAGCTAACTTCCTGCAGGGCATGTGCAGGGGTAAATTCCGGAAGTCTAGGTATACTTTGTCTCCAACTTATAAGAGTTGGCCTGGGGTTTTTGCGCGGTCAGCAAAGGCTTTGTATGTTTGCACTGCACGCTTCAGGTGGGTCAAGCATGTTTTTTGTGTCATGAATCTGTTCAATCCAGGAGCGCCCGGTGGTGTTCAATTCCTTCTTGCCAATCTGGGGGTCCCAGGTGGGGTCAAACCCATAGTTTGCTTTGAATGGGGACATGTATGTGGAGGAGTGGTCTTTACTGTTGTAGGCAAACTGGGCCATGGGGAGCATTTTGAACCAATTGTCCTCATCAGCGTTGGCATAGCATCAAAGTTATTGTCCAAGGATATGGTTTTCTTGTTCAGTTTGGCCGTTTGTCTGTGGGTGGTAAGAGGTAGATACACATTGCTTGATTCCCAAGTCTTTCATCACCTGTGTCCAGTAGTTTGACGTGAATTGGGGTCCTTTGTCTATGATGATTTCCTCAGGTGTTCTGTGTTGCATGAGGATGCGGTTGTGGAAGTGTTGGGCTGTCTCTGCTGCTGTGCAATTGGGGGTGGTTGGTACAAAGTATGCCATCTTGGTGAAGCGGTCTAACATGACCAGGATTGCATTGAAGGAGTGTTATTGAGGCAGTTCCACAATATAGTCCATTAAAATAGATCTCTAAGGTCTGTAGGGTATATTCAAGGGTCTTATAAGTCCTTCAGGGTTGTTTCTGCAAGTCTTGGTCCGCCCACAGGTCTCACACCCCTTCAGGTATGCGCTTACTTCTTGATCCATTTTTGGCCAAGCAAAGTTCCTTCTGATGCTCTGGAGGATCTTGAGCCTACCTGGGCGTCCAGCCATCTCAGAATTGTAGTAGTCTCTCAAGACGTTGGTTCTCATGTCCCCTTCTGGTACAAAGATCCTGTTGTGGAGAATTAGTGTTGTTCCCTTCAATGAGTAGTGTTATAAAAGTAACAGCTTTGAAGCCCTGGGCGGGAATCAAACCTGCTCCTAGCCACCAGATGGGGCTAGCAGGCGGGGAGATTTGCCTGCACCTGGATTTTTGCTTTTTGAAGCAAATCCAGGTGCAAGAACTATTCCTGCCCTGGTGGCAGCTGAGGGGCCTGCTTTGGGCCCCAAAAGCTATGCCCAAGCCTTGGTGGGTTTGGCTGGGCCTGGGCAGGCTATTTTTAGCTGCCCAGTAAGCCCAGACCAAGCCCACCCTCCATTAAGTAATTTTGGGTCCCCAATTGGGGACCCCTTTTTTAATTGAATTCTTTGGGCTTAAGAGAGCCTGTCAAGCCAGTCCAAAAATGCTGATCTAATTGGGAAAACCCCAAAACCCCAGAAGCCAAACCTTCCAAAATCAATGACCAGCCAAGCCAAGATGGACCATCAAAAAGCCAAACAACTGTTCATGAAAACCCCAAAAATAACCATGAAGCAGCCAACCAAACAGCAGAACCTGAAAGGCCAAGCCTTGCCACACAGATAGCATCAGAAGAATACCCAGAGGCACCTGCATGTGAGTAAGTATATAAATCAGAAGCACTTGAAAAAGTTCTGTATTGTCATCCTTACCAAATAAAGTTGTTATGAACCTTTGGTTCACCAATTTGTTTCCATACCTATTTTTGATACTCTTCCATCTGCATACACCCAAGCGTCAGCACCCCCTACTGGGATAGATGGCCAGACTCCAGTTGATAAGCCTGAAGCCTTTGACTACTACCGCCCACCCAACGCCTCATTTGGCCCTGTGCATTTCACTGAGTATCCCGCCAATCCTGACCACAAACCCTGGACATTGGAAGACTTGCAGTGGTACACCCGCCCAAACGCTCCCAAGGAACCCTACTAAATTGTCTGAGACGGCAAAGCAATCATCATCTACCCTTTGATCTTCAACAGGAAGTACAACAATCCTGACACCTAATTGGTCCCCATGGAACCGCCCCCGACACCCAAACCAACCATCTCAACCCCTCCCCACTTCTGATGCCTCTGGCCAGAGTAGTCAATTCCTGGGAGTGCTTTACCTTGCGCTCACGGGATTGATTGACTCTGCCTTGCCAGCGGCTGGACCTTGGGCTGTGGCTGGGAAGGCCCTTTCCTACCTGGTAAAGTTAGGTCCCATCATCTGGTGGGCCATGCAAGTACCTGCTTTGACTCCTCCCTCACCTGCTGGAGCTCCACGGTACTCCTGATATCCTGACAAGTAGCCTTTTTGGTAGTGGGTGCTATCTAAGGATTTGAAGAGGTCAGAGATAATGATCTTGGTAAACTTGCCTAGTGTTTGGGCCCTTAGTACTTCTGGTTTGCTAGATCTGATTTTCATCAATTCCAGGTGAATGCCTAGGCTTGCTGTGTCTAAGAGGACTTGGGTGTTATGGTTGCAGGTTTCTAGGTGGGTAGGCACCAGGTCAGTTCTTCTACTTAGGGCGTTGGGTACCACTTTCACCTTTCCTGGCTTGTAGTCTATGGTCAAGGTGTAGTCAGCCAGTTCTAAAGCCCATCTTGCTTGTTGTTAATTAAGCTGGTGCAGTTTGAAGGTGCAAACAAGTTCTTGTGATATGTCAGGACCTTAACTGGAAATTCAGCGCCACATAGGTATCAGCGCCAATGTTTCAGGGTCTTTGTTATAGCTAGCATCTCCTTGTTGTATATTGGGTAGTTCCCTTTGGCTGGTAGCATTTTCTTGGAATGGTATGCTACAGGATGTAGCATACCATCCCCTCCTTCCTGAAGAAGGACCTGCCCACCGCAAAAGTTGGACGCATCTGTCTCCAGCACAAAAGGTTTAGATGGGTCTGGCATTGCCAGGACAGGAGCAGAGGTGAACACAAATTTTAGGGCCTCAAACGCGGAGGTGCATTCCTCAGTCCAGACAAACTGGACTTTGTCAGAGCAAAGGCGGGTCAGGGGCAGGGTAATGTGAGAAATTTTTTGGATGAAATCCCTGCAATAATTTACCAGGCCCAAAAAATGTCTTATGTCCTTTCTGCATGTGGGCACTGGCCAGGCTATTACTGCTTCTACTTTGTCCTGGACCATGGCAAACCTGCTGGTCTTCACAACAATGCCAGGAATTTGACCTCAGACTGAAAGAACTCGGATTTCTTAAGCTTGGCATGTAAGTTTGCCTGAGAGAGTTTTTCCAGTATAAGGTCCAGGTGTTTGAGGTGCTCTTTGTGTGGCTTGCTATAGATGAGGATGTTGTTCAAATATGCAACACAGAATTGGTTGAGATACTTGCCTAGGGCGGTGTTGATCATCCTTTGGAATGTGCTTGGGGCGTTGCATAATCCAAACAGCATAACTAGGTATTTGTAGAGACCATACCTTGTCTTGAAAGCCATCTTATACTCATCCCTTTCCTTGATGCATATTTGGTTGAACACATTGCGGAGGTCAATCTTTGAGTAGACTTGGGCACCAGTAAGTACATCACATAGGTCATTGGCATTCAGGATGGGGTATTGGTTTTTTACAGTGATGTCATTCAACTTTTGATAAATCACACATGATCATATGGCTCCATCCTTTTTCCCACAAATAGAATTAGAGATGAGCAGGGTGCTTTTGATACCATGATGAAACCCTTGGCAGTCCTTTCTTCAAGATATGTCTTGAGGGCAACCTGTTCCTTGTGATTGCAGCTGTAGATGGGGCCATGGCTGGGTTGAGTGTTGGGCAGCAGGTCAATTGTGTGATTGTAGACAAAGTGCCCAGAGAGTTAGCTAGCTGCGCTTTCATTGAAAACATGGCTCCACTTGGCCAAGGGGGCAGGAAGGGTGCCTACACTGGGTTCTATTTGTATGGTCATAAGTCCTTGGGTGAATTCTTCTGGGTTGGTGCAAAAGGGTACAGTGTCAACGTTTTCTTTATCTCCCAAGGTGAGGTTCTGTTCTTGGTAGTTGAGGATGAGGCCATGTCTGTTGGACCAGGAATCCCCCAGGATGAGGGGGTGTGGTAGGTCTTTCAGCAGGATGAGGGACAACATGTACATATTGTTTCCTATAACTAGGAGCAGCTCTTGTTTGCATTTGCATCCCTTGTCTTTAGTGCTATTCCCCATGTTGTGTTCTGAGGCGCGGCACAGACACACAACAGGAAATCCTAACCTTAGGATTGGATTTGTACTAAGTCTTGGTCAGATGACAGGGAAGGCTATGCAATTACCTTGTGGCCCTGAATGGTAAATCTCTACTAGTTGTGGCTAGAGAGAGGCGCAGAAGTACAGAAGACTTGAAGACAAAAATGTGAATAGAACTTAATTTTTATTGGTAAATATGAAATTGAATATATAGTGGTTAGGAATACCACAAAACAATACCAGGACAATAGGATCACTTGCCACAAACATGAATGGGGTGAGTGAGATGCACAGAGTCAAGAAACCAAACACTTGTATTTCCTGATTCAGTCATCAACTCATTTTGAGAGGCTAAAGCAAAAGTAAGAGATTCATCTTTGAAATAGCTCACCAAAGGCAAAATCAATACATGGTGAATAGCGGTATTCACAACATTGCCCTCCCCTAGATTGGCCTTAGGGGGGTGGTACATGCAGAGAAACTTGGCATGCACTTGAGCAAAAGGACGACTACTGGAGAGGAGCTTCACAGTGTATTCAGACCCTTGTTTGAAGGTCACTTCCAGAGGGCCAATCCACAGTGTGTCCAGCTTATGCGCGCGCCCACCTACTCTATGTTGGTAGTAAAGAACATGGTTGCCAACATCAAATTCAGGCAAGGGGGAGCGTCCAGAATTATCAGGAGAAAGTTCAAGCATCTTAGTCTTGTATGCAGAAGTGTAGGCAGTGGCCTGTATATCAATGATGCGGTTGGCTAAATCCTTGATGTGGTTGCCAGGATTCATGGCCTTATCAGAGGAAAGCAGGGCCCCCCCCAAGAGAAATGGGGTAGTAGCCTCTTGCTCATACAGCATAGCAAAGGGGGAGTAACCAGTGACACAATGTTTTCCAAGGCAATACACAAAGAGAGCAGCAGGTAAGTATATGTTCCAATTAGCAGCATCAGAGTAGGTGAGCTTTCTCATGATGGAGATCAGTGTTGAATTTGCACGCTTGACAGCCCCATTGGTAGAAGGGTTGTAGGGGGCAGAAAAGGACTGATGAGACCCCAAGGACTCAACAACAGAGGTTACCAAATTGGCGTTGAAATTAGTCCCATTGTCAGATAGCAACACTTGAGGGCAGCCATGGCGGTAGAAAACATCTTGCAACAGGAAGGCAGCTGTTGTCTTAGTGGTGATATTCTTAGTGGGGCAAGCTTCTACCCACTTGCTGAAATGATTAACAGCAATTAGGATAAAGCAGTAAAAAGAGTGGGAGTGTGATAGAGGCCCTACAGAGTCAATGCTGACAGTGTGAAAGGCATGTTGAGGAGAAACTAGCTTGAACTTGTGAGAGGCAGCTCAAGGTCTTTGCAGCTGGCAGTTGTGGCAACTAGCTATGACGTCTGGGATCAGCAGGCAAAGGTTTTCCCTGAAGTAATTCTTCTGAAGCCAGTCAAAAGTCTTAGTGATGCCTCCATGCCCAGTCTCTTTATGAGCTTGCAACACCCCTGAGAGGCAAAGACTGGGTTGTACATAGGGCAGATACTGATCTCATACCTTTTTGAAGAGTTGATTGTTGTGTATGAGGATATCTTTGGATAGCTTGGACAAAGCCAGTTGGACCTCTTCTGTTTCACTTTCCCAAGAAGAAGGGTATCCAATTAGTTCATACAACCGGTCAGCCTCTGCAGGATGTAAAGCAAGAATGGGCATTCTGGATAGCTCATCAGCGTTCTGATGTTGAATCCCAGGGTAATGGAGCATAGTGAAGTTGTAACCTTGCAGACGTAGGGCTCATCTAGCTAAGCGCCCTTCTGGCTCCTTAAGTTGTTGTAACCATTTAAGTAAAGCATGGTCAGTGATAACTGTGGAATGGGTGCCATACACATAGTGGCAGAACTGTTTGACTGAATGCAATACAGCAAGACACTCCTTCTCTGTGACACTATAATTATTCTCATGCTTGTTTAGCACACAGGAAGTGTAAGCCACAGGATGGTCTACACCCTTGCCATCTAGTTGGGCCAGAATAGCTCCAATAGCATGATTGCTAGCGTCAGTGTATAGAATGAACTCCTTATCATAGTTGGGATACACTAGGATTGGTGCCTCTGAGTTTTTGCTTAAGGGTCTCAAAGGCTTGCTGTTGACTGGTGGTCCATTCAAAAGGAACATTATGTAACAGTTGGACTAGAGGTTCACTAGTATTGACAAAGTCAGGGATAAACTGTCTGTAGTAGCCCATAATCCCTAGAAAAACTTGCACCTCTCACAGGTTGGTGGGCAGAAGCATTTTTTCAATGGCTTCAACCTTCTTATTCATTGGGCAAATTCCTGTCTGGGTTACTTCATGGCCCAAGAATTCAAGACACTCTTTGAAAAAGGCGCACTTGGAAGGTTTTGGTTTAAGGCCAGCTTCCCAAATCTTTAGGAACACCTCTTTGAGACAAGCCAGATGGTTGGTGAAGGTAGCGCTGAAAACTATTATATCATCCAAGTATACTAGGACGCACAACAACTATAAGTCACAGAGGATGGAGTCCATGGCCCTTTGGAAGGTGGCTGGGGCGTTGCAGAGTCCCTGCGGCATGCAAGTAGGCTCAAAAAGTCATTCAGATGTAATGAGTGCAGCCTTTTGGCAATCCTCAGGCAACAGGTCAACTTGCCAGTATCCAGATGCCAGGTCCATTGCAGAGAAGAACTTAGAGCCTCCAAGACGTCAGAGAGATCATCAATATGCGGCAAGGGGTACAAGTCCTTCTTGGTCAAAGAGTTCAATTGGCGGTAGTCCATCACAATACAATGTCCCCAATCTTTATTTTTTAAGATAAGTAGCAGGGATGCCCAAGGACTTGGGAAGGTGCCAGTAGCCCAGCATCCAACAGTTGTTTGAGCTCTTTAGATACCTGGGCGTCCTCCACATGGCTGCAGCAATATGGTTTAGAACAGAAGGGAGGAGCTTGCCAGTGTCAATCTGATGGATAACGCCTTTGGCTAACCCATAGTCAGTACTGTCCTTAGCAAAGATGTCAGAAAATTGGTCTAGCAAGTCTAGAACCTCTTTCTGTTGAACCAGGGACAGCTGTGGAAAGTCTTGCACAGTGAACAAGGATAAGACTTGGGGTTCATCCTCAGGTAGGTTAAAATCTTGGAATGTGCCAAAGGGATGAAGAGACAGGATATCAGGAGCGCTCAACAACTTGCCATATTTGACAACCTGCCCCCTAGCCACAGTCATGGGGAGTGCAGTCAGATTGGCTACCAACAATTGAACAGGGTCCTTATGGGAGACATCTAGGATTCCAGGACAGAGATAAGGTTTGTTGCACCCTAACAAGGGGGAGAGTACAACTCCAAGAAGGTTTTTTCAGGTAGCTCATATGATATCTGGGAGTCTATAATGATCTGAGAGCCAGGGGGATGGTGAAAGCAGACATGGCTAGGAGAGGGATCCCTTCAGAAGCAGGACAGGCCATGGGTGGACATTTCATGTTTGAAGAGTGGGTGCAATATTTGAGGTTGAAACCCCCAGTGAGATATTCCAAGACACATGTCTTGAGACATTTCCCAAGAGCTTTAACTGGCTCAACAAAGATAAGAGGGACTTTGTATCCCAGAATAGAGAGGTAATCATCTTTTAAGTTGATTATTCCATTATATTCCCTAAGGAAACGAGTGCCAACTAAGAGATTGTAACTCTTGTTTTCCAAGACAACTGCTGGCGCAGCTAGGAGAAGCTTGTCAAACTTCATGGGTAGAGCAGAGTACGCCCCTATGGCGCAGGTCATAGACAGTCCAACCATGCCATACAACTGGTGATAATTAAGGTCAGGGGCAAGTTTGAGTTTCTTCACAAGCTTGGAGGAGACAACGTTGACTGGTAAGCCAGTGTCTAAAACAGCCTTGATCTTCACTTTTTGAATGGATATCTCTACTCAAGTGGTAGTGCAACTAAAGGGTGGAAGGACAGCCAAGGTATCTTGAGACTCTGCTAGCTCCTTATCTCACTTCTCAATAATGCATCTTAATCCTGGGAACTCCTTATAAACAGTTTGGAGAGGGAGAAAAACAGATAAATTCTTGAAGACAGCGTCAGCAACCTTGACAGATTCTTCTGACAACTCCACTAGCACGGGGGACCTCTTAGCCTGAGTGAGGTAAGGGCAAGATAAAACTTCTTTGGCTTCAGGCAAAGGCTTGCAGTAGTTGTAGTCTTTCCTGAGCGTAACTTATAGGGTACTGTAATGGTTTTGGGAACAGCCAGAACAGAGTACCCATATGCATCAGCGCCATCAATATCAGAGTCATCCAGGTCAGAGTTGTCAGAGATATTATGGAACAAGAGGAGGATAGGAGGAGCCTCACTATCAGCAGGCTTGGAGTTAGATATAGAGGGAGGGATTTAAAGAGACTGAGAAGAATTGTCAACCAAGAGCGTCTCTGCCTCTAGGTTGACTGTTTTTTTTCCACCTGCTCTTTTGGATCAGCTCCTTTAACCCGTGGGTTGGTGCAGACTCCAGAATGATGACCTATCTGACCACAGATGTGGCAACCTTGGTGTCAAGGAGGATTTTGCAAGTTCATGGTAAGAATGCAAGGACCACAGGAAGACAAACCAGAGTTAGAAGTATATAACCTTCCCTAACAACTACTCCAGAATGGGTAAGGTGCATGTCCTGCAACAGCGTCTTTATGGGCTTTGAAGTGAAGGCACAGAAGCTGGTTAACCTTGAGAGCTTGAGCGCAAGCCATGTAAGCTTCATGGGCTGTCAATTTCTGCTTGTTATCAGTTGCTGTCCTTCCATGTAGAATCTGTCTGCAAACTCAGCTAGTTTCTCTTTAGGCTTGAAAGCAATATGCATAAAAGCGTCCTTTTTTACTTCCAGGCTAAGGTCACCACCAAACTTGTCAATCAGAAGCTGCTTCATATCTTCCCACATCTCAATGGTGGGAAGTTCAGGCACCACCACCTCCTGGCAAGTTGGATGTAAACATGTCAGAATATGCTCTTTCTTAACTTTATCTGATGCTTGTCTCATGGAAGTTTTGTAGATAGTTAGGAAAGCTGCAATGGTTGAGGGTCTGGGATCAAAGACTTACTTAAAGGTAGGCTTGAATTTTGCTTTGGGAGTTGGACCATCATTGTTGCTATTGAGTACGTTTATACGCAGGAAAACTCTGCCGCAGATTCAGAGGGGGGCTGTCTAGCCCATAGCTGACAAACACTCTCTTCAAGGGTAGTCAGGGTATCAACAATGCGGGCACCCCTATTGACAGCTTGAGTGGTCTGTTGTGCAGTAGCATCTAAGTGTTGACCTTGGGTGGTCACTATTGTGGAGAGCTCAGCCAGTCAAGAAGTAAGGGATGGCCCCACTGAGAGGCAAGGGGCAAACCTATCATTCACAGAGTCAATCAAGTCATTCATCTCTTGTACGTCTCTATCCAGTTCAGTATGGTCCTGCTTCAAATGATCCACCTTGTTAGCTAGGACAATTAGTTCCCTAGTGCATTGGATTTGAGGGGCTCCTGGTAATCCAGGGCAGCAATCATATTTGTCAACAACCCCAACTGGACTAGCAGCAGTTGCCATCATTTCATGTAGGGCAACAAGTTCTTGCTGTAGCTCTGCAACTTGAGCAGTCAACTCAAACACCTGGGGGTCAGGTTGAGGAGCCTCAGCATGACGTCCTTGACTGCAATTAGTTGTACGTAGCTCTCAAATAGCGTCCCATATTTTCTGCTCTTGATCTGCCAAGTCATCAGAAGGGGGAGAGGGCAGAACATCTGGCTTGGTTGTAGCTAATTCATTCACTTGACTCTGGAGTTTGGCTATAGCAGCAGCGGTGGCAGCTCTTTCTTGATTAAACACTGCACTGAGTTCATTGAGGCTGTTAGTAGCAAAGTCCGCTACCTGCTGTAGTTGCTCAAATAAATACATGCAGAATGCAGTGAGCTATTGCACAAGTTGTTTGAAGTTGGTGAGATAACCGTTAGAAGTGGAATCTACTTGAGTTTGCCAGGGTTGTTCTAGCTGGTGAAACTTGTGTAGACGCTCTCTCACATATTTAGGGATGGACTAGCATATTTATTTGATAGAATTAACCAAACAGGTCTGGGAGGTAACAGAGTTGCGCTGATTGTCAGATACCAAGGAAAACAGGGAATGTATCCACTGTCGGTAGGTAGCAAACTGATCCCAGTGATGAGTAACCACTGATTGTAGAGACAAGATTTCTTGGACGTGGAGCCCCAACACCATTTGATGGTGGTCCAAGGACGGCTGCACAAAAGACAATAGTAAGTGCTCAGCAGAGCCAGCTGCTGAGAGGAGATGTTGTGGAATTTGAGGAGCCACAATCAATTCACAGTATTCCACTTGACTGAACTGCAGCTGAAGGCAAGAGATGGCTCCTTCACAGGCCATCCCAAGGGCTACTGCCATGACTTGTTCTAAGTCAGGGGTACCCATGGGGTAAGCAACTAGGCAGGGACCATTCCCGAGGTTCAGTATAGTGGGGGTAATAGGTGGGTTAGCAATATCTTTCTCAATAGAAGGACTAGTAATTTCAGGCAAAGTTGGCTCTTGTATAGGCGGAGGCAAAGGACCTGAAAACATGGATGTAAAAGGGATAACCAAGGGGCTTACAGCCCCTGTGGTGAGCGCCATTTTTGTTGTGTTCTGAGGCGCAGAACAGACATACAATGGGAAATCCTAACCTTAGGATTGGATTTGTACTAAGTCTTGGTCAGATAACAGGGAAGGCTATGCAATTACCTTGTGGCCCTGGAAGAATAATCTCTACTAGTTGTGGCTAGAGAGAAGCGCAGAAGTACAGAAGACACAAGACAAAATGTGAATAGAACTTAATTTTTATTGGTGAATATGAAATGGAATATATAGTGGTTGACAATACCACAAAACACTACCAGGACGGTAGGATCACTTGCCACAAGCATGAGTGGGGCAAGTGAGATACACAGAGTCAAGAAACCAAACAATTGTATTTCCTGATTCAGTCATCAACTCATTTTGAGAGGCAAAAGCAAAAGCAAGAGATTTGTCTTTGAAATGGCTCACCAAAGGTGAAATTGATACATGGTGAATAGCGGCATTCACAACACCCCATGATGATCTATAGGCATTTTTATATGCAGACAGGCCTAATTCTTGGGCTAGGTTGGCATCAATGAAGCTCTTGTCAGATAATTTGTCAATGAACATCTTCAGTCTTTGGTGGGTTTCCTTGACATTAAATGATACTAGGATAAACTTGTAAGGCTGGGTGGAAGCATTTATTTGGGCCAAAGAAATGGGGACAGCATTTTTCTTAGGGCAGGCTCTGGTCAAGTGCCCTGCTTTGTGGCAGTGGAAACAGAGTCCATCTCTATAGTATCTCTAGAGTTTCTCAGGGGTCATCCTGGCTCTGTTGGGTGTGGAGGTCCAGGTCTGGCAGTGCTGGGATGTACTGGCATTCTCTTGGTTCATGCTGAGGCTTTTTACAGAGGGATCATTTATTCTAAGACAAGAGTGGGGTGGTGGTGTTTTAGCAGGTCCTTCATGGCTGGGTTCACCCCCTTCCAGAATATGAAGGCTGCATGTTTGTCCTCAAGTTGGGTACGGATTTTCAATTTGAGGTATTGTTAATATACAATTGGATGGTTCAAGAACCTTGTTCAATTTCTAGCAAGGAGTTCAGGGTATAATATCTAGTGTTGTGGTCTTCCCCAGCGGCCATGAATTCTGCTTCAAACTTTGCATAGCCCAAGCAGAATTCCACATCTTCTGCTGTGGCCTTACCAAACCAGTCTAGGGCATCTCCTGAGAAAATGAAAGCAGCCCCAAGTACCTTCTTGGTGTCACTGGAGTAGGATGGGGCATTGGCTTGGAAGTGCAGGCAGAGGACTGGCATAGCACATTGAGCCTCTTTGAGTGTAAGCTTCCCCATCTGGGGCATTACCACCTTTGTGAGGGATTGGTTGAAAATCACATTTTGCACTTGAGAAGAGGTAGTCTTGGCTGTGTCAGCGGCAGCAGTGTTGGGTTTCTTGGGGTTGTTCAGGTTTGCAATCTTCCACATGGAAGAGGTCAGGTTTGTGGTCATCTTTTTAGATATAATAAGTGATTATCAATAATAAAAACATACAAGATTCCCCAAGAAATAACAAAAACTTGGGGCTCAAGGTATCAGGTTTAAAGTAGATTGTCATAATGTCAGAATCCAGTCTTGGGCAGTTAGCCTGTTGGTTTTAGGGATCATTTGAGCCAGGTTTTTTGCAGGTAAAGCCCACCACAAGAGAGGAGCTAACTTAAAAAGGTGGGAGAAGGACTTCCCCACCCAGGACCACGGGCCAGTGGCCAGGATTATAGTGTCAATCACCCCTGTGAAGGTGATGTATACAATCCCAAATAGCTTGCCAGTGTGGTAAGTTGGGAGGTTAGGTGAGGAGGCAGGTATAGGCTTGGGGGTCACAGGCGGTTCCATACAGAGCTTGTAGGCAGGGAGGTAGTTGAATTTGCCTCTAAACAACTTGGGTGTTGAGAATATCTAGGGGCCTTGATGGTTGTATCTAACTGTGGATTGTATGTGGGCCAAAAAATCTAGTTTGAGGATCTTTTCTGGTGTGTAGTCCTTATATTTAGGCTTCAGAGGGTACTCTGTGAAGTAGACGGGGCCAAAGGGAACACCTGGAGGACAGGAATCTGCGGGAAGAGGGGCAGGAGGACAGGAAGATCTTGTACTAATTTGATAGATGACAAAGGCAAAATAAGGCAGTAGCTTTATAAACCAAAATAACATAAACTTTATTCAAAAATGGCAATAAGTTTGGAGAGCGGGATCCTTTGGTATATATAGCACCCCACTTCCAAACTTATATTTCCCATCTGGGCATTAGGAAAGACAAGCCCGGGGATTCTGGGTGCTCTGGTTCAAAGGCAGAAAAATGGCACCTGGGCTGGGAGTTCTTTCATTGGTCAGAGATCTCAAATTAGCTACTTGATTATCTTGCTCTAGAGTTGTGGTCATGGGGCCAGGTTGCAGGCCTGTGCCTCCTTCTGGGGATGTCTCTTAATTGGCCATCAGTGTAGACTTCAAGCTCATGAAACTAGTGGTTGAAGTTTTATTGCCTCCATTAGGCGCCTTGATTACTCCTCCATATGGTGTGCTGCTTTATTTGGTTTGGCTTGCTTTACCATTTGGACCATCATTTTTGGCTTCAGCTTGCAGGGCTTGACCTCAGGAAAATTCAAGCAGACAGCCCCTCAGTTCATAGGGATGGAGGCCTGTGGGGATTCAGGGTCAGGGGTTGAATCCCAACCTTGGGCCCAGGTTTCAAGAGTAAAAGAAGTGTCAATCCTGACAGTTGTGTTGAAGCAGATGGTGAAATTCAAGCTATGCAGGCATCACAACAAACCCAGGGCAGCCAGACTGAAAGAGCAACTATCATCAACCCCAAATTCTAAAAGCTGATCAGAAAATACACCAAGGTCACCACCACCAGAACAATAAATGTCATCATCACCAAAAGAATGTTCTTTGTATACAACCCTGTATACCACTGTGATGGTATTTCTTCTACTATCATAGAGAGTGTAAAGCCTGTTACTTGATACCACCTACAAGACTTAAATGAGTGATGGCAAAGGGCAAGACAACAACAAAGAGCTACAATATTATCAGACTACAGATAGGCAGAAGGTGCTAAAAAAGGTTGCTGTGTTCTATAGCCAAGTGACTATGCCCTGTGTTGTGATAGAGCCTGCAAAGTTGCTTCTCAACACCAAAAAGCGCAAATACACTGTCATCCCCAACTCTATCTGTGAGAAAATTATCAGGATCATCAAGGAAATACAGGACTACAAGAAGGCCACATCTATAGTTGACATTTTGGCAAAATTCTCTTATTGGCTGTATAGTATGTTCCTGAAAACTGGTACTTTTCTCCTTGTAGAGAATTTCAGAACAAGCCAACTCTCTTGGATAAGGAGCATATTAGGGAATTAAGCAGTGGATCAACAAAACTGCCATCTTGAACTGGAAAATATACAGTCAATGATCAATCTGCTTTTGGAATTGAGGCCTTGATTTTGACTTACTATTGTACTGTGAAGAGCTTAAGATTCTCCTGGAAAAAACTCAGAGTAACTCCATACAACCAGAATAGCCCAATGAATATCTAGTATCATCAAAAATACCCCTAGAAATACACCACATTAAAGAAGAACAGTACAGTAAAGTTTACTACATTGATGAATTTTTGTTTGCATTGTCCATGTGCAATGCCTACAGCTATGTACCCAAAGGTGCCAAGGATGGCGTATCCCAGTGTGCAGCTGCATGTGCTGTTCCCTTCTCAATGGTAGCCCTTCTTGATCCCCTTGGTATTGAACTTTACCAGATGATCAAGGGATCCCACAACAGCAATAAACTTTGCCAATTTCTCTGATTGGTTCAGGAGCACCTCAGACTTACTAGCTTTGGTTTAATTAATATTATTGTGTTGGATAATTTTGGGCTCCAAAAGGTGGTTAGTATTATCAACAAGTTCCCAATGATTGAGACAGGCAAAGAAATTGGCTCACAGCAATCAGCCACATCACCTATATGTCTATTATTTCTCCCCACCTATTCCCCATTCTTTAACTCATTGAGCAGGTCTTTGAGTGGCTCAAGCACGTTGTCAATCAGGGGACACCATATGGGCCCAAAGACTAATTTAATTTGCTACAGGCCAGGGTCCATACTATTCCAGCAGAGACAGTGGCTAAATTACATGCCCATTCTGATTTATTTGTCCCTGTGTGCCTTATGTTGTGAATGCCAATATTCACACTCTTTTGATTTTGCCTTTGGTGGGTTCTTTTGAGGACAAATCCCTTGCTTTTGCCTTTGCTCCTTGAA
Organism: Entomophthora muscae; assembly: GCA_014839935.2. Taxonomy (NCBI): domain Eukaryota; kingdom Fungi; phylum Entomophthoromycota; class Entomophthoromycetes; order Entomophthorales; family Entomophthoraceae; genus Entomophthora; species Entomophthora muscae. The sequence continues at coordinate 320,853 of QTSX02002879.1, forward strand.
ATAAATCCATTCTCAAAGATGGAAATTCATCTGTTCATCTTCCTTGCCCTGTGCAACTCACTAACCCCACTCATGCTTATGGCAAGTGATCCTACCATCCTTGTATTGTTTTGTGGTAATACCAAATGATATATATTTCATTTCTTTATCCCCAATAAAAATTAAGTTCTATTCACATGCTTGTCTTTATGTCTTCAAATACTTTGGCGCCTCTCTCTAGCCACAACTAGTAGAGATTTACCATTCAGGGTCACAAGGTAATTGCTTCACCTTCCCTGCCAACTGACCTGAGGCTTAGTACAAATACAATCCTAAGGTTAGGATTTCCCGTTGTGTGCTTATGCTGCGCCTGAGAACACAACACCTTACAAAGCAACAAATCAAATAAATATGTGGCTTTTATTTAACCTTGTATTAATTTTATTTTTAATATTTTTTTTCTTAGTTTATATGTATCAACATACTTATTATAATTCTGCATGTTATACTATCAGCTATACTAAAAAATAAAAAAGCAAAGGAAGAATGATTGAGTGAAATTTTTTTATTTTAATATGCATTTATTAGATTTGAAATAAATATCTGGAAATATATTATATTTTAATGAAAAATATTTATAAGAAGATAAAAATTTTAATAGGATTGGATGAGATTGATTGGGGATTTGATTGGTGGAACTAGAGGACCTGTTTTTGAATTGAAGTGGAAATTTCTATGACTAAGGCGTAAGTTGACATGGCTCTCTTACTATATAATCATGGAAACTTAAATACAGCAATACTGTGATATAATTGGACAGAAGAGTTTTTTTTGGGTGGAACTGACATTTCATAAGTGGCTGCAAGAATAACTGCATCTTGGATAGCATGTTCAATTAAGCTGTAGCCAGGCGCAATCCCTTTTTATCTAGATATTGTTGTTTTTGTCCAGTTTAATTGTAATGTCAAGTGTGTTGCAAGCCTCTGCTTTAATTCTCATCATGATAACAAGGCCTAGGTAAACAATTAAGTGAAGTTCTTCCCTGCAAACAGGGCCAAGAACTCACAAAATTTATTATATATGATATTAATCTTATTTTTTAGAGAGGTTGTTGCAAAAGTTTTTTTCCATTATTATCAGGATGTTAGTCTTGTTGGAGCACCAGGATGCCTCAAAGTCTCCAAGGAAGCCCACAACCTGGGCCAGGACAGCAAAGAAACTACTGGTAAGGTCTGATACTTTTTATTTAAAATTTTTAGGACATACAATATTATGTACTCTTAAAGGAAAATGAAATGGGCTTCTTCTTGTCCTCTCTCCTTTTTTGGTATGTTGTGATATGGCATGATATCACTGAAGTTCCAGAAAAAGAGGATGAAGAGCTTTTAGAAGTTGAGGGGTGTCACAGATTATGAATGGATTAGACAAAGAAAAATTCACTTAGGAATTAAGAAATGAAACAATGGGGCAATTGCCCTATTGCAACATGGTTTTAAAAGAATTAAATATGTTTAAAACACCTAAAAATGGGTGTTTTAAACATATATGGATTTTACATTGAGTGTAGGCCTCACTTCTGAAGTTATTAATAGGACAAAAAATAATTTTCACTTGTTTTCATTAGGAAAGGCGTGTAAAACCAGTTGTTTTCTTTCACAGCTCTTTCTGATGTGCATTTCCACTCTCCTTCTTTTGGCAAGTCCTTCTGTCTGTGCCTCTTTTCCTCTGGTGGCAATTCTGCTGCCTTCCGCTATATAACTACATCACTATCTTAATAAATACCAGCTTTGTCTTTATATCCTTTATTCTTCTGTCTACACTAAGACAGTCACTATACCAGCCAAAGGTATAGTATTAAGAGAAACAGGATTACTGACTAAATATTCTTAGAATCTAGCAACTATTGCCATATTTTACAGCATTGTTGCTCATGTCTTACACTACCAACAGCCCCACCCCCGCAGTTCTGTCTATGAGGAGGGAGGAAAGCCCCTGGCTGAGTCTTCTGTCACTGCTTCACCCTAACATCAGGCACTGGCCTTTAATGCTGCCAATGCCTGTGCTGGGGAAAGAGCAGGAGCTCCATATAGCCTGCCCACTCTCAGTCACTTCATGCCTGAACACCAACACCCTCAAGCCAACGTGTTTGGCCAACCACTGCTTTTACAAGCACCTGTCCCCTTGAAAATGGATGCCAACTCTTCCCCCCAAGAATACCATCTTTAGTGCCATCCACGCAATGAACTCTGGTGCTGCTGGCAATGGTGCTTGCTCTGAGAAGCTTGCTATTCAGCAAACTTCTACTGAAAACTCCTTGGTTTTCTTCCAGAATCTCTCCCAAGACATCCCTGACCAACTCTGTCAAGATCTCTGCACTGTTGAGCACATCAAGGACTACTTGCAACAGCTTACCCATCCTTCTGTATGTCATAACCAAATGCATTTGGGACACATCCAAAGCCTGGTACATGATCAGGGGATACTGATGTTCAATCAGCAAATGTTTCTCCAGGTCCTCTACTCTGAGTTGGGCAACACCTTTACCACTGTTAATCAGTACCTTGCTGAAGTTACTAACGCCCAGAATAACATGCTTCACTGGGTAGACACTATCAAGAGTGAAATAGCCAAGCTGGTTCCAGTGCATTTGGTCCAGACCCTCACCAATAAGGGTGTAGATGTCAATTGTATTAGTGTGGTGACAAACCACGTGCTTGAGACTGGCCTAATGATTCAAAGCCTGGTTAATGAGGTGGAAGTCATGGGCTGTTGCCTTGCCACCATTCCCTCATTCAACCCCCGCCTATTGCTATGGACAACTCCCTTCCACTCATCTTCTTGGTTGTGACTTCCTTGAGCTCTTTGACCACTATAAGAAGATGCAAGCAGAACTGGTCCAACAGAGCGCAGACCTTGCTTTTCTGTTCAATGGTTACCACACTGTGTCAGAACTTCAGGATTTCCTTAAACTTTGGAAATTAAATGATAGAGCCACCACCCAGACCCAAGCCAGGAAGAAAAAGGAGGTGATAAACTTGCTCCAAGCTGAGTTTGCCACACAGGAGAAGCACGTTACCTCCCTGGAAGACAGTTTGGATATCACCTGTCAAGAGAATAAGTTTACCAGGATGATCTGGATGAGCAACAACTTCTCTTGCTGCCTTCCAAGGACAATTAGATAGGATGTACAGCAAGATCATGGCCGTCAACTTGCAGGCTAAGTCCCTCAACGCCAGGAGTTGCCACAGTCCCAGAAGATCCTCTAGCCCCAAGATTCATCACAGCTACAAAACCAATGATGGTCACACTTGGTTGGCTCCCAACGCTGTACAAGTATTGGAACCAGTGCTGGAGTCTGAGGATGACGTCTTGGCCACTCCTGAAGCTTCTGGGGCTTTCCAGGACAGAGAAGGGGAACAGGAAGCACAATGAGAGGAAAATTGCTAGTGTGCCTCTGAGGTAGGTTTGCTGCCTCTACCCTCAGCTGTTCCTGTCTCACCTGCTCCCCAGTGAGCATCACACCTGCCCCCCTGCAACAAGGCTCAAACAACTTCAAGCCTGTCAACCTACCCAATTTTGACCACAAGAGTAATGTGGTCATGTTCTTGCTCCTATACCAGAGCTTCATTTATGGTGCTGATAATGCCATGAGAGACTCTATAATTATTAAATGCCTGGATACTAAGACTAAAACTATCATCTTGCCGCGTCTTCCTGAGAATGGCTGCACCTTCACCAATGTTTCCAGAGCCCTGACAAAAAGGTTTGGCAGCCAAGAAGCACTTCTTAGCTGCAAGATGGACTTTGCTGACACCAATTTAAAGGTGGAGGAAACCATAGAAGACTTCACTTATAGGTTCTACCTTGAAGCTCAAATCCTGTTGTCCATGAGTGCTGTGAAGTTTATTGATGTTCAGTCTTCCCTCCTGAACGCTGTGAGAGTAAATTGTGAGCTATCTCTGGCTCTCAAGTCAGGTATATACAACTCTTGTACAGTGCCAGATCTGATTTGCCTCCTAAACACCTATAAGGAGAAATTCAAAGTCCTTCTCCCTGAAAGCCGCCCCTGCCAACAAACTGAGTATAGACCCCAAGCAGCTGTGGAGAAACCCAAGCCTTCCAACAAGGTTGGGGCTGCTCCAGCCAACAATGCTCCCCGTTATTGCTTCAAATGTGGCATGGCTGGTCACTTCTCTTGGGAGTGTAAGAACCACAGTCAAAAGGCCCACCATGTAGGCATTGAGGACGCTGAGGAGGACTAAGACAAGGACACTGATATTGAGGAGGACAATGAGGACCAGCCAAAAAACTACTAAGCAGCCAGGACAAGGAGAAATCCTTGGCTTCTTTTGTAATTTTGACACCATCATCCTCCCATACTGCTGCCCCACAACAAACCTTCTCAGAGGCTTGCTAATTTACCTTCCTCTGAGTTAAAACCTAAGAAAGAACCCTCCCTGATTGACTTCAACTCCCAACCAGTACACAAGGATGCAGAGTCTGAAGGAGTTCAAGAGGACCTCTTACATTGAGTCCTCACTGTTAACACTTGAACTCATTGGACTACACTTTGACCTGAGGTGGTTATCCTCCAAATAGCTCAGAAAACAGTGTCCTTATCCTATGCCAAACAACTGGCTTAACCAGGTGTTGAAGTCACTCATGAGGAGGACAGTGCTGAACAACTGGCCAAGCTGCTTCAGACAGCACACGTCTCAGCACTGCTAGAGTCCCTCAAGGAAGCAAGCCCAGCTTTGGGAGCTGTCATGGCTACCTTCCTGGAGAAGTTCAAAGGACTAAGCATACACCAGGTCTTAAAGGTTTTGGAGATCAGAGAGGACCTCCAGGATTGCACTTATATCAACCTGGTAGTGAACAAGACACATGTCAGGGCCAGACTGGATACTGGTGCTCCTAGAAACATTATATCCTCTTGGCTGGTTAAGAAGCTTAAGCTGGCACCAGAATTAGCCTATCATGAAGAGTTTGGTACAGCTGAGCCACAAACCACTAGAGCAAAAGAAGCCTATTTTTCTCTCCCTCTTTGTTTTGGGAAACTTATGGTCACTGCCCCTGCCATAGTTCTGGAAAACAACAGTTATGATATTCTTATTGGGACTAGCTTCATGGTCCAGTATGGCACTGTGACTAACCATGGAGACCATACATTTGGAATATTGGGCCATTTCATACCCATGTTCTATCATGGCAATCATCCGTCTAACCTGCCCTTACGCCGTCTGCACTACATCAATCTGTAGTACACCAACAGAGAGCTTCCAGTTGCTTATACACTGCGTAGTAAGAAGGTCAAGGTGCTACCTATCTCAATTGGGGAAGCCAAGGATATCCCATTCTACGCCTCTTGTAATGTGACTATCCTACCTGGCTCTCAGGTGATCCACAATACAGGCCTCTTGCTAGCTCTACCAGCTGGCACTCATGGAGAAAGCTTTGACATCCCTAATGCCTCTAGACTAGAACCATGGGTTGCACCAGGCATCCTCATGCCAAGCAAGAAGGAAGTACTCATACTCTTGGCTAACATGAGTCATAAATCCATGGTTGTCTCTAAACACCAACTTCTGGCTTATATACAACTAGAAGAGCATGACAACTTGCTGGAGACTGCCCCCTTTGAGGACTTTTCTGAGCTTGGCCTACCCTACAAACAACCACTGGAGCTATCAGTCATAAGCCGCAACTCCCTATCTAGCCTCTCTGAAGAGAAAAAGGATCAAGCCATGAATCTCTTTGCTCAGTATAAAGATGTGTTTGCCAAGGATGATTATGACTTGGGAAAGACTACAGATGTTGGCCATCATATTGACACCCAAGGCAGTCCACCTATCTGTTCCAGACCTATATGACGTAGTCAAGCCAATCATGCCGTAGACAACAGGGCTTCAGAACTATTAGGGTCTGGCTTACTGGTCCCCAGTAAAAGTCCTTGGGCTTCCCCTATCCTGATTGTCAAAAAGAAGGATGGTAGCAACCAAGTGGTGATTGGCTATTGCTGTCTGAATGCTGTTACCAAGAAGGATTCATATCCCCTCACTCATATTGATGATACTGTCAAGGAGCTGGATGTACAGGTATTCTGGCCACCACCAACACACTTAACATCCAGTCATTGCCTGGTTTGATGCCAATCCACAATACTGCTCTACATACTGAGAAAGGCAACAAACCAATATCACATGTCTTGTCCAAGTATCCAGTGACTCAAACCCATCCTGCACATGACCTTCCCTATCTTTGATCTGACTATATCCCTACCATAATGTAAGCTATATAAGTCTAAAGTATAATACAATAAAATAAACTTCTCTTCTTCTTAATTTCATATTCAAAGCTTCCCCTAAAGTTGCTCCTCATCACTGGTAGCAGCTACAATTTTTTGACCACACTGATGAAAGAGAAAAAGACTGAACAGAACCCACCCACCTTTGCTCACATACTAAACCAGGACACATTCCAGGATACCTGAAAAACTTACTTCCACGCCCACAATATTGATAAAGATATATCTAGTGGATGCACTGTATTCAAAGAACCGGTCATGCCAAAAGCATGTACCAAGATAATTCAATACAGTTGCTCTCTTCAACCACAAACAAACACAGAACCGCCTATCACAGGTGAAGTTACCAACATCAAGTACATTGGCATTGGCAAGTTCTTTGGTAAAAACAAAGAAAACATCATCAACTGGCTGGACCTCTCAGCCACTAAACTCTGCGCCAGCCGCATTCCCCATGAAAAATGGGTCCAGGAAGCCAGAAAACGCCTGTACAAGACCACAGATAACTGGTTTGCCACCTGGGTTGGCTCAAGAACTGACAAGCAGCTTGATAACTGGGAAGAGTTCAAAGCAGACATCACACACAATTTCTGTGTCACCAAATCCCTCCAAGACATTGCAATACAGCTCAATGATCTTCCTCAGAAGACCACTATCATAGCTTACACCAATGAATTTGAAGAGATACACCACAAGATCCAAAACCCAGCACAAGCTGACAACATGCACACTAGAGCCTCATTCATCAATAGAATGAAACCCTCAGTTTCTGCCTTCATCTACCCAGAGGTCAACACCTCCATGCCCACACTCATTGAAGAAGCCAAGCATACAGAAAAACACGCAAACATGGAATATGCTTCAAAAAACAGCAACCACTCCTCAAACAGCAATGGCAGAGACAACTAAAATGACAACAAGCGCCAAAACACCAACCATAACAATGGTAACTCCAATTGTAACAATGGCAATTGCAGCCAAAGCGCAAACTGCTCCCGTCCCAAGAAAGAGGACACTGCCAAAGTTAACAATGCTGAAGTAGCAACCTGCTATGAATCTGACCCCACATTCTCTGACCTCAAAGGTCTCAAAACAGAGGAATAGGGAAAAGAGGAGGGGGGACAGGCTTAAGTGCTCCTGCCACACCAACATGACAAGAAACTGTACCAAGGCACAGACTTTGCTGCTTGCATCTCACGTGTCCCGCAATCCTCCATTTTTATGAAGGTAAATATTAACAATTGCTCACAACCTCTTGTCTACCCATGCACTTATAAATCTAATACACATAAAATTTTATTTGAATATGGCACACAACACACCATGGTTAGAAAATCATTTGTAACCAAATACAAGATACCAGTTGTCAAATCCAACTTCAAATATGCCAGAATGGCAGATAAATCAAAGGTTCTACTTGAAGGCAAAACAAATCTCTTCAGAATTGACCTCCAAGGCATTCAAACGTCCATCAAAGAGCTTGTCATGAACAACATAAACTACAACATTGTAGCAGGCATGGACTGGTTCACCCAAGTGAACCCCAGCGTATGTTGGAAAACAAAGACCATGACCATCAAACGCAACAGAGTCAATTTCAATATTATCAAAGAACCCAATGACCTCATTCTAAGAGACACAGTATTTGTCCAAGTCATAAATAAGGACAACTCAGAACTTCTAACCAAAGACAATACGCTCCACATAATGAGGTACACCAAATTTAACAACATACAAACAACCAAAATCCAATGCCCAGAACTTGCAGCACTCCTAAAGGAATACACTCATGTATTTAAGGAAGATCATATAGAGCTTTCCCCTTGTTGGGAGGTCAAACATGGCATCAACCTATGCAAAGTCATGCCCAAAACTGCACCCCTCTAAAGACTCTCCCCCATGGAGACACAAACCCTCAAAGAACAAATTGAGAATAACTTAGCTAAAGGCTTCATCTGTACATCATAATCCCCTTGGGGAGGCACAGCTGTTTTTGTGTCAAAACAGCAGGCTTGACCCGCCATCAAGGTTCTGAGTAAGCAGGTTTGTGACCTGTAATCCAATTATCCAGTCACTTGGAGCCAGACTAGGAAGTCAACTCAAATATTTAAATCCAACAACATGAACAAATGATGATCCCTTACAATGGATACCTTGTTTTGCGCTTGACTCATTACCAGGATCAAGCCACCCCCTTCACCATCCCACCATGTGATCAACATAATCATGTTCCTGTTATCCATGACTCACACTAACTATATAATCATTATCTCTCAATAAAAAATATTATCTAGTTTCTAAATATCTTCACCTTGTAACTTTGATAAAAAGCACAGTTACAACATTGGTAGCACAGGTAGGTTTCCCATCCTACCTTATCTTGCAAAATTCCACCTGTTGCCTGTACTTGCTGTGGCCAACAAATCCTTGATAGAATCATGTCTGGCCTCCTGGTAGACTGGACGCCATAGGCACCTGGTGACAAGATACCTGATGGTTTTGTCCTCTACCAGATCATGGAGATCTGACTCCCCATGCTCAATGCCCTGTTTGCCCAAGGGTTCTTCCAGGCTCTCTCTGCTATGCCTTGAGCAACTGACAAAAACACTATGCCAGCCTATGTAGACCAGAAACTTTGAAGCACAGTCCTGGAATCCTTTTCTGGGGCCAACAATGACAACACTGCTGTATGGATCCAATCTGCCCAAAGCAAATTGGCCCAAATGGAACTCCCACAACAATTATGGATTGCAGAGATCTCCATTTGACTGAATCATGACGCTAGCACTTGGTGCAACAAGTGGCATGAAGAACACACAAAAGAACTGGGACACCTTCAAACAAGACTTCTTGGAAAGATTTGTGCTAAAAGACACCACACTTATGATCATACACCAAGTAAAGAACCTAACCCAGACTGACACTATGAAGGAGCTCACCTACGCCTAAAAGGAACTTTGACTACATGCCCCCTCAGATATGGCCTTTGAGACTCCAGCTACCCACTTCATGTACTATGACGCTCTCAAGTTGCACATAATGAGACATGTAAACCTGGACCAAGTAACCAACCTGCAAAGTTTGTACCGCAAGGCAGAGAAAGCAGAACAAACGTCCAACGCTCTCCACAAGGCGCAAACCGGAAAAAGAGAGAGACCCAAGGACTCTCACTTAGCCGGGCGTTTGAGTCAACCACCCCCTGGGAACAACGGCAGCAACACAAGCCATAAACCCACGGGCGCTAATGGATACAGAAACAGGAACAACAGTCATTCAAACCGTACCCATTTCTGTATCACCGCCATGCAAGGCAATCAAGATGAGGGAAAAACCCCAGGAGAGCATTAAGCAAGCCAAGCTCTCCCCACACAACTCCTGACTTGCCCAATGATGAATACCAACCTGAGGACGTGGACCAGTGTCCAATAATCCAAGTGCTCTCAGAGCACCTGGTACTTTACACCATTGCCATACACCCTAATAAGCTGATGTCTTATCATTTCTGCTTTTGCAGTTACACGGACTCAGCATTCCTGGACTCGGGCGCAGACCAAACCTTAGTCAAAAGCAGCTTTGTATATAAGTTCAAGCTAGCCACAAATCCTTTGCAGATTAAAAACATGGTTTTAGCTGATGAACATCACATTGCTGTGACAAGGAAAACTGCCCCTTCTCCGTCATGCTTGAGAACCACCATTCCACCATCCAAGGCCCCGTCATTGACTTTATCAAGTTTGACATTGTACTGGGTCTGGACTGGTTGGAAAAAAACAATCCCCATATAGACTTGGCAATCTTGGTGTTGACCATCAAACATGAGGGTGTCAACCAACAGTGTAATACCCAGTTACGGTAGGTGCTACTTACAGCAGGTATGGTAGGAGGTTGGCAAATTGGAAGCCAGTAAGGATGGTGATGATTGGGTAGATGGTCATCAACCAACAGAAGACCTTAGCATGGAGTTTGTATCTTCCAAAGCTCCTGGCAAAGTATGTTAACACATAGTACATGGAGGTGTATACAGTAATGGACAGCATGGAATGCAGGGAGACCAGGGGAGGCCAGGAACCAGAGTTGGAGGAGTTGAGTTGTCCAGGGTCATAGTGAGGATCATGACCTAGCCCTTCTGGTGAGGGGCCAAAGAACTCTGGTCCTTGTTGGTAGCCTCCAATCTCAAGGCAAGCTTTAAGCACAGCTGTGAAGATGAGATGGTTCATCTTCCTTAGATTAGAGGGAGTTGGCGGGGACTAACTAGTTTAAAGTTGACTTAAGTTTTAAGTAAATTTAGCTTTATTGAGGGTATTAGTCTCAATAATAACACAAGCTATTACTGAGGAGGAGTCCCCTTATTTATAGTGCTTCCCACTGTGCAAAGTTTTGCAAGTGGGAATGGAAACAAGAGATTGGAGAGCCCAAAAGTTTGGAAAATATGATTGGGAATTGGGGTTGGAGAAAGTGGCCAAATTCTTGTTCCTTGGCAATCTGTTGGGGGTTTGGCCATTCTTAACTAGAGCCAATGATTTCCCATGGGAGTGGAGTCAGATGATGTTGAAGGCTTATGGAATTTTTAAAATCTATTTTGGTCTTGGAAGGCTTAGTTTGGCTGGGTTCTGGACTCAAGCATGTGGTTTGGTCCTCTGAATCCCATTGGTTTGGAGTTGAATTGTTCTCAAAGTTTAAAACCTGAATTTTCCCATCTTCTGGGGGGTCAGAATATTTCACAGAATCTGAACCCTGAATTTGTCCTTCTTCTGAAGGGCAGGAATCAATCAATATTTTTCCCTTTGAAAACAGGGAGTTTTCTGATTGGCTGAAGATAATGGGGGCTGCTGATTGGCTGTGGGTTAGGGCCTGGGACCCAGGTGGGTGGCTGACAGCCAATTGGGACCCAGGGAGCAAACAGGTGGGCTGGGGGCTGGTTTCAGGCTGGCAGAGGGTGCTGGCAGGTGCCTGCGCAGTTGCGGCAGTGCCTGCTTGAATGTTAAATTATTCCGGTAGCTATTAAATTCTGTTTCTTCCTTGGTTTGATTTTTATTTCCCCTAATTATAGGGGAAAGTCCTCATAAAATTTTGCCTCCTTGACCGGAAAAACTCCTTTTCTTTTCCAAACTTGTCCTCCAGTGATAATTTGGTTTATGTCAGGAATATTCCTGACACCAGATCTACTCTGAATCAGTAGACCAGCTCCTATGCAACCACGTTTTTGTGCATATCACAGAGACCCTGGAAAAAAAAGAAAACCTCAAGACAATTGACTTGGACTCCTGCTAGTACAAGATCATACACTTCAAAGACCACCAGGACACCACTACACCTCAAGATTGCAAAATTGTAGCCCACCATCCAGAAATCTTCAAGGAGGCATTTACCAATGTTGCCTCCAGAAAAGCATATCCAACACTCCATCCAACTCAAAGGAGCTGTACCTAAGGAACAACCCATCTATTGACTGACTCCAAACAAAGACAGCTCCCTACATGCTTACCTCAAAGAGGCATTAAAGAAGGGACTTATCTGCCCCTAACAGTCTACTTTTGGGGCTGCCGTGTTCTTTGTGGCCAAGAAGGATGGTACCCTGCGCCTAGTCACAGATTATTGAGCCCAAAACAAAGTTACCATTAAGAATTGTTACCCACTGCCACTCATTGACAACCTCTTCAATGCCTGGGCGGCACCACAGCTTTTCCAAGATTGACTTAACTGTAGGCTATAACCAGATCTGTATCAAAGAGGAAGATATCCTCAAAACGGCCTTCTGCACTAAATACAGCTCATAAAAATGTGTGGTGCTCAATTTCAGCATGACAAACGCCCCATTGACTTTTGTGACCTTCATAAAAAAGGTGTTTGCACTGCACATAGGCAAGCACGCCTTAGTCTACCTAGACATCATTATTGTCTATAGTCCCTTGGTAGAGCAGCACCACAAGGACTTGGAGGCAGTCTTTGCTACCTTGGCGCAACACAAGTTGCTAGCCAATCCCTCCAAATGCCAGTTCTTCTGGGAGCAGCTTCCCTTCCTAAGCCACATAGTCTCAAAAGATGGCATTAAACCCAACAGTCAGAAGATCCAGGCCGTCTGCAAAATGCTGCTGCCCAAAGACAAGTCAGAACTCTGCACATTTTTAGGAATGGTTGCCTATGTATGTTGTTTTATACCTGACTGCAGCATTCTGACTGCACCCCTGTCTGCCATAAGTGGCGCCAAATCCAAGTTTGTATGGACCCCCCAACAAGACCTCTGCTTTAGACGTCTCAAAGAAAAACTCACAACAGCATCTATCCTACAGCATCCCAAACACAATGAGGATACCAAATGGAAACTGACGCCTCAGAGGCATCAATTGGGGGAGTACTACAAATCAAAAACAATGATGGCAACTTCCTACCAGTAGCCTACAAATCACGCAAACTGACAGATGGCAAGTGTAAATATCCTATCCACAACAAGGAGTTGTTGGCAATTGTGCACTGCCTAGTCAAATGGCGTTGTTACTTAGAACAACAGGAAGAATTCACAGCGTTGACTGACCACAAGTTGCTTATGTATTTCAAAACCTAAGCAAATCCATCCCGTTGTCAGGCCCACTGGATGAAACTCCTGAAGAGATTCAATATGCTCATACAGTACAAGCCTGGTCCAGAGCTTGCCATGGCAGACACACTCTTGCGCCTGTACGTCAGAGCCACAAGGGGAGAGAATGGGCTTGACCCATATTGGCCTCTTCTGGTACTCTAAATAAAGGACAAGGGCTTCCCCCTGGTACCACAGACATAAAAAAGGAAACAGTCATTAAGAACAAACACTTATTTGCAGACATGTATAGAACCCTATATCAAAAAAAATGTCCAACAGAACCATCATCCCTTATGTTCTCACACATCAGCAAGTTGACATCATCCTACATTACCATAGAGATCTAGGGCACACAAAAAGCCGCAAATTCTACAAATCCCTTAAGCACAAAGCATGGTGGCCAACCCTGTACCAAGACTTTCAGGAAGTCTTGGACCAATGCAAAGTACGTGAGAAATTTGCAAAGAGCAAAACCCCACCTAAGTCAGTACTAACTATCTGCACATAACTACCCTTCAAGGTGTGGGCTCTAGACATCATGGGCCCCATGCCAGGAAAACATAATGAGAAGAAGTACATCATTATTACAATAGACTTTACCACATGATGGCCAGTGGCATAAGCAGTAAAGACACATATGGGCAATGACATGCTGCGGTTCATAGGGAAAGAAATCATCAGCAAGTTTGGAAAGCCAGAACTCCTGATAACCAACGGAGGCAAAGAATTGACCTATGAAGATACCAACATATACCTCACTAAGAATGGGGTCAAGCACACAGTGACAACACCTTATTATCCTCAGGCCAATGGACGTGTGGAGCAGATAAATGATAGCCTCATGAAAGCCTTGGCCAAGCTCACTGCCAGGAGACCTGAGGAATGGTACAAGCAGCTATTGACTGCATTGCTTGTATGCTAGACTTGTGTGAACAGATCCACCAGGAAAATCCCATTTGAGTTAGTATATGGCACACAGCCCAATGTCATCCACGCATTATCAGGACCCAAGCTGGAAATACCAAGCAAGATCCTACCTTATTCAGACCCTCAGGTCATGCAAGCCAATATTGATCAATCAGAAAGTGAGGATAAGCGTATGCAAAAGAAATTTGTCCCCATCCAAAACAGACATGAGGTCGGCAACAAAGTTTGAGTCATGAACATTGAAAAAAGTAAATTACAGCCAGAGAAAGTAGGCCTGGTAATCATCCTAAAGGGAAAAAGAACAACACTTACCTTGTGCAAGGACTTGGGAAACGTAAACAAGACAAGTTCCTCCCCCATGATTGCCTGAGACCCTGAAAGGCAAGACAGAAACAATATGAGGTCATCCTACCTGCCACTGAACAACAGTTAGTCCAGTATGGCGCCCGGGCTCCTGACAACCTGCCCCCAGAGAAGGCCAACCTTCAGTTGGGGGAGGGGTGTCAAAACAGCAGGCTCAACCCGCCAGAAAGGTTCCAAACAAGCGGGTTTATGACCTGCAATCCAATTACCCGACCACTTGAAGCCAGACTAGGAAGTCAACTCAAATTACCAAATCCACTACATAAAAAGATGATGATCCCTTATAGTTAATACCTTGTTTTGACGCTTGACTCATTACCAGGATCAAGACACCCCCTTCACCATCCAGCCATGTGATCAACACAATCATGTTCCTGTTATCCTTGACTCACACTAACTATATAGTCATTATCTCTTAATAAAGAATATTATCTAGTTTCTAAATATTTTTGCCCTTGTAACTCTGCTAAAACAGCACAGTTAAAACATTGGTAGCATAGGTAGGCTCTCCATCCTACCTTATTTTGAAAAATTCCGCCTGTTGCCTGCACGCGCCACAGCCAACAAATCCTTGACAGAATTATGTCTGGCCTCCTGCCTGACTAGACCCTGTACACCCCTGGTACCAAGGGACCCAATGGCTTTGTCCTGTACCAAAACACAGTGTTCCCACTACCCGCCTTCAACGCCATGTCTGCATGAGGGCTCTTTCAGGATCCCTCTTCTATTCCGCAACCAACCAACAAAAACACCATGTCCACCTACATAGTCCAAAGACTGCAAAGCGCTGCCTTGGAACCTTTTGCTGGGGCCAACAACAACAATGCTGCCGCATGGATCCAGTCCGTCCAGAGCAAGCTGGTCCAGATGGAATGTCCACAGCAATTTTGGATTGCGGAAATCTCCATCCGCCTGACCCATGACGCTGGCACCTGGTGTGACAAGTGGCACAAGGAACACGCCATTAAGAACTGGGATAACTTCAAGAAAGACTTCTTGGTAAGATTCATGCTTAAGGATACGGCGCTCATGATCATATGCC
The DNA here is from genome assembly GCA_014839935.2 of Entomophthora muscae. Lineage (NCBI taxonomy): Eukaryota > Fungi > Entomophthoromycota > Entomophthoromycetes > Entomophthorales > Entomophthoraceae > Entomophthora > Entomophthora muscae. The sequence goes on from QTSX02002879.1 coordinate 336,045, forward strand.
AAGTAAAGAACCTAACCCAGACAGCACTGTGAAGGAACTCATCTGCGCCTACAAGGAACTCCAACTTTGTGCACCAACTGACATGGCCTTTGACACCCCAGTCACACACCTCATGTACTACAATACCCTCAAGTTGCATGTGATGAGACACGTGAACCTGGACCAAGTGATTAACCTGCAAAGCCTTTACCACAAAGCAGAGAAAGCGGAACAAACCTCCAATGCCCTCCATAAGGCACAAACAGGAAAATGAGAGAGACCCAAGGATTCCCACACAGGAGGGCGCTCCACTTGACCACCCCTAGAAACAACAGGAATAACACCAACCATAAACCCAAAAACTCAAAAAGATATGGGAATGGGAACAATGGCCAGTAAAATTGTACCCATTTCTGTATCACCACTACGCAAGGCAATCAAGATGAAGGAAAAGCCTGGGGAAAGCATTAAGCTAGCCAAGCTTTCCCCACACAACTCCTGACTCACCCAATGATGAGTACCAGCCCAAGGAGGTAGACCAATGTCCAATGATCCAAGTACTTTTGGAGGACCCAGTACTGTACACCATTGCCAGACATCCCAATAAACTGATGTCCTATCCTTTCTGTTTTTGCAGTTACACAGGTTCAGCACTCCTGGATTTGGGCGCGGATCAAACCCTAGAAAACAGCAGCTTTGTAGATAAGTTCAAGCTAACCACTAATCCTTTGCGGATTAAAAATGTGGTCCTGGCTGATGAACATCACATTGTCGTGACAAGGGAAACTGCCTCCTTCTATGTCATGCTTGCAAACCTCCACTCCACCATTCAAGGTCCCGTCATTGACTTCACAAGGTTTGACATTGTACTGGGGTTATACTGGTTACAAAAGAACAACCCTTGCATAGACTGGGCAACCTCAGTCTTGACCATCAATTGTAAAGGTGTCAACCATCAGATCTACCCTGACTCAGTGGACCAACTCCTATGCAACCACGTCTTTGTGCGCATCACAGAGACCCTGGACAAAAAAGAAAACCTGAAGGCAATTGACTGGGACTCCTGCCAGTACAAGATCATACACATCAAAGATCACCAGGATACCTCCATGCCTCAGGACCACAAAACTGTGGCCTGCCATCCAGAAATCTTCAAGGAAGTGCTACCCAGGCTGCCCCCTGAGAAACACATCCAACACTCCATCCAATTCAAAAGGGCTTTCCCCAAAGCACGCCCTATCTATAGGCTGACCCCAAACAAAGACAACGCCCTACACGCCTATCTCAAGGAGGCGTTGGAGAAAGGACTTATCCGCCCCTCACAGTCTCCTTTTGGGGCTGCTGTGTTATTTGTGGCCAAGAAGGACGGTACTTTATGTCTAGTCACAGACTACAGAGCCCTAAACAAAGTTACCATCAAGAATTGTTATCCACTACCACTGATTAATGATCTCTTTGATGCCTTGGGAGGAGCCACAGTCTTCTCCAAGATTGATCTGACTGCAGGCTACAACCAGATTTTTATTAAGGAGGAAGACATCCCCAAAACCGCCTTCTGCACTAAATACGGCTCATACAAATGTGTGGTGCTTAACTTTGGCATGACAAACACCCCGTCAACTTTTGTGACCTTCATTAACAAAGTATTTGCGCCACATATAGGCAAGCATGCCCTAGTCTACCTGTACAACATCATTGTCTACAGCCCCTCAGTGGAACAGCACCACAAAGACCTTGAGGCAGTCTTTGCTACCCTGGCATAACACAAACTGTTTGCCAAGCCCTCCAAGTGCCAGTTCTTCCACAAGCAACTATCCTTCCTGGGACACAGTCTCAAAGGACAGCATTAAACCTGAAAGCCAAAAGATACAGGCCATATGCAAGATGCTGCCACCCAAGGATAAGTTGGAACTCTGCACCTTCTTGGGGATGGTGGCCTATGTATGCCGCTTCATACCTGACTGTGGCGTTTTGAGTGCTCCCTTATCTTCCATAACAGGCGCCAAATCCAAGTTTGTGTGGACCCCCCAACATGACCTCTGTTTTCGACGCCTCAAGTAGAAGCTCACAACAGCTCCCATCCTGTGATACCCCAAATATGACGGGGAATATCAAATAGAAAGCAACACCTCAGATGCATCCATTGGGGGGAGTCCTACAAATCAAGAATAGTGATGGTGACTTCCTGCCTGTAGCCTATGAATCACGAAAGTTGACAGATGGCAAGTGTTGATACCCTATCCACAATAAGAAACTGTTGGCCATTGTGCACTGTCTAGTCAAATGGCGTTGTTATCTGGAACAGCAGGAAGAGTTTACAGCATTAACCAACCAAAAGTCACTCATATATTTCAAAACCCAAAAGAATCTATCTTGCTGCCAAGCTTGCTGGATGAAGCTCTTGGAGAGATTCAATATGCTTATACAGTACAAACCTGGACCCAAGCTTGTCATGGCAGACACCCTCTCACGCCTATACGTCCGTGCCATAAGAGGGGAAAATGGGCTTGACCCAGACTGGCCTCTCTTGGTACTAAAAACAAAGGACAAGGATTTCCCCCTGGTACAACCGACATAACAAAGGAAACAGTTATCAAAAACAAACACCTATTTGCTGACGTGTACAGGACACTATACAGAAAAATGTCTGACAGCACTACCATTCCCTATATCTCCACACACCAACGGGTAGACACCATCCAATGCTATCACAGAGACCTCAGAAACACCAAGAGTCAAAACCTATATGAGTTCCTTAAGCACACAGCCTGGTGGCTAACCTTATATCAAGACGTTCAGGGAGTCCTAGACCAATGTGAGGTATGCAAGAAATTTTCCAAAAGCAAAGCCCCACCAAAGTCAGTACTACCCATCTGCACACAACTACCCTTCAAGGTGTGGGCCCTCAACATTGTTAGCCCCACGCCAGGGAAACACAACAATAAGAAATACATCATCACCGCCATTGACTTTGCTACAAGATGATCAGTAGCCCAAGCAGTAAAGGCGCATACTGGCAATCATATACAACAATTCATAGGAAGAGAGATAATCAGAAAATTCAGAAAGTCAGAACTGCTGATAACCAATGGAGGGAAAGAATTGACCTCCAAAAACACCAACATATACCTCACTAAAAATTGGGTCAAACATACCGTAACAACACCATACCACCCACAGGCCAATGGAGGTGTTGAGCAGCTTAATGGCAGCCTTGTGCAAGCCTTAGTCAAGCTCATTGCTGGGAGACCTGAAGACTGGTATAAGCAGCTATTGACTGCACTACTTGTGTGCTAAACCCAAGTGAACAGATCCACCAGAAAAAGCCCGTTTGAACTGGTATACAGCACACAACTAAATATCATCCAAGCATTAACAGGACCCAAACTTGAAATCCCAAGTGAAGTTCCCCTGCGCTCAGACCCTTAAGTTATAGAGGCCAACAGCAAACAAACAGAAAAGGAAAAGGTACGTCTGCAAAAAACCTTTGTCCCCATCCAAGATAGACATGAAGTTGGGGACAAAATTTGGGTCATGAACGTTGATAAAAGCAAACTACAACCCAAGAAAGTAGGTCCAGAAATCATTCTAAAGGTAAACAACAATAACACTTACCTTGTGCAAGGACTCAGGAAGCGCAAACAAGACAAGACCCTACACCATGATTGCCTAAGACCCTGCAAAGCAAGACAAAACCAACGCAAAACTGCCCTGCTCACCACAGAACAACAATTAGTCCAGTATGGCGCCCAGGCTCCTGACGGCCTCCCTGACAACCTACCCCAAGAGGAGGCCAACCTTCAGTTAGGGGGTGGTGGTGTAAAAACAGCAGGCTTGAACCACCAGCAAGGTTCCAAACAAGCAGGTTTGTGACCCGCAATCTAATTAACCGACCACTTGAAGCCAGACTAGGAAGTCAACTCAAATTACCAAATCCACTACATGAACAGATGATGATCCCTTAAGGTGATTACCTTATTTTAGTGCTTGACTCATTACCAGGATCAAGCCATCTCCTTCACCATCCCACTGTGTGATCAACACAATCATGTTACTGTTATCCATGATTCACAGTGACTATATAATCACTATCTCTCAATAAAGTTTAGTATCTAGCTTCTAAATATTTTCCCCTTGTAATTCTGCTAAAACAGCACAGTTAAAGCAGGGGAAATTGTGCAGTTTGAGCTGCTAAAAAACCCCTACATGGGGCACCTGACCACAGCAAAGGCAATGGCTATGATCAAAACATATGTGAATGACAGAATTTTGTCCATGCCACACTGTGCAACTATTCTGAAAAAAGATGGTACTTTGAGTGGCAAGTTCAAGGTGTTCCCAGAGCAAACCTGCCCATTTGTGCGCTATGCTCTGCTCTTGACCACAGAAAGGCTCTTTGCCCTACAACTATTGCAGGAGTCCAAGACGCGGAACTAGACACCCCCAAGGAGCACCAAAATACTGAACCAACAGGTACCCAAACCAATGCTCTTGTAGCCTTGGCCTGGGGCACCATGGCTGAGTATGAGGTGGTCAAGCCAATCACATTGCGCCAGAAAAAGGCCCATGCAAAGGTCCAGACCCAGCCCCAGCCTCAACCAATAGTGGCTTCTGAGTCTGACCATGCAGAGGCATCTCAAAATACTCATACACATGAGCATGGGACCTAGTCCTCCACTGCCCAAGTAATTGATGAGCCAATGGAAAATTTGGCCCAGATGGATCTGGAACACCTGGAAAACCCAGCCTGAGTTTTATTGGATAGCCCCCCTACTACAACATCCCAAGAGAATATGCAACATGCACAGGACCAGGACTCATCCAACCAGATTCACACAGCTTCCGCAAAGGAGGGTGGCAGACCACAACACAAGGTCCAGACTAAAATTTCTGCAGTAACCCAGCCATCCCCATACCCAATTGGGGAGTCAAAAAGTTTAAGGTGGGTAAGAAACCCAAAGACTCAGCAGTCAATGACAATAGTGGTCCTACCTCTGGTGGGGCCACTTTGGCATAGCAGCTACTGGGACCGCAATTAAAATAGGGACTCTCAACATTGCAGGATTTCCATGCCTGCAGTACCAGCAAAGAAACAAAATGTCCTGCTCTCCCTCAAAACTGATCTGGTTGGCTTGACTGAGGTCAACCTCAGCACTGAGGACAAGCCTAGTTTTCAGAGGCTCATGCTATCCCACACCACCCTTTAGTCCATAAAATGTTGAATATGGATCAGATGGGGATAATAAATCAAAGCAACTAACAAATGCACACATCTTGACGGCAGACTACTAGTGGTGGATATTGACAGTGGAAGTGGAAATTTCACCTTTGCAGTTATTTACAGCCCATTGGCTGACAAGGATAAAGCAACCTTTTTTTGCTCAACTCAAGCATATTGAGTTCCCTTTGGATACTGTCTTTGTAGGGGACTTCAACTCTTGGCTGCTGCCGGCAGACAAGGCTTATTCATACCCCTTCTGGATCATTCTGGTCTGTTTGGGGACTGGCAGCAAGGCTTGGGACTTATTGACATTGCAAATTTTGAGGTGGGATACCCCACAATAATGACTCAGATTAACCCTGTGGAAGTAATAGAGTTCTCTTCCTCTTGCATTGACTATATATTAATTTCCCCGGGCTTGGCGGCCATGGCTTTTCCACACTTGCCAGTGGACATCCTTGGGTTTGATCACAGACTCCTCTGTGCCACTATTAGGTTAGAAGACCATGTGGAATGCACAACAAGACAACCACACTTGCTCCCAAACAACTCAAACCAACAATGGATTGGCAGATCAATAGCCTGGGCCTTGAGATTGACAAAAAGACACGGGTGGGCAGACCAATGGGACGCCATTAAAGCCAATGTTAAAGTACAGATTCAAAAGGAATCATCATGACTCATGACTGCTAAGAAGGCTTAAAAATGAAGCATAACCAAGCTATTAGACACCTGGAGGCAAACATGCCAAAACAAAAAAACGCAGGCTGGACAACTGCCTGGCAAGCAGCCTGCAAAAAACTTGCCAGAATTGAGCAAAACTGCTCAAACCTGGCTCGCCTTCAGGCTGTAACCTCATTGGCAATTAAGGGCAAACAGCCCACCAAGGCCTTTATCTCCATGTACAAGACTAGGAGCGCACAGAGGACTTTATCTGATATAGTTGATAATGGTATATCATATACCTCAAAGGAAGGAGTGATGTCCACAACCCACACTTTCTACAGCAACCTATATGCCTCAGAAGGGGAACCAAATCCTATGGCCCTCAGAAAATGGCTAGAGGAGGTTCCAGAAACCACCAAAATGAAAGATCTTGAAGATCTATTGAAATAGAAAAGCTTGAAGAAGCCATCCACATGGCACCAAAACTGAAGGATCCTGGGCCCAATGAACTGCCATATGAGTTCTACCAACATCATTTTGCCTTATTTAGTACAATTTTTCTAGATGTTTTTAACATGGTTCTAAGAAATGAGTCAACCATTCCAGGTATTGGCAATGGCCTGACAGTCCTGCTCCACAAGAAGGGATCTAGAGAAGAGCTGAAGAATCGGTAGCCTATCACACTCCTAAACACTGATCAGAAACTGTTGAGCAAAGTCCTGGTGGCTAGAATGTGCAGAATAATCCCTCTTGCCACACACCCTAATCAAAACAGGTTTACTCCAGGCCGCAATATTGTGGAAAATGTGAACACTGTCACAAATATACTGCAGGACAAAGCGCAGCATGGTATTGCTATCTTCTTGGACCAAGAAAAGGCATATGACAGGGTATCATGGCCATACCTTGACACGTGCCTCTCAGCTCACTTTGTCCCTGAAACTTTTAGGGCATGGTTGAAATCCCTTCTACAGGAATCATCTATCCAAGTGATAACGGCTCATGGGAGACAGAAGGGATATTCTTATCCCAAGGACTTCAACAAGGTGACCCTCTCAGCCCTATTCTCTATAACTTAGCCATTAACCCATGGATCTGCCACCTCAGCAGCAAACTGTTGGGCCTGCGCACACATGGGCAGAACCCATTCATAATTAAAGCCTTTGCTGATGACTATGTTGTAGGATTAGCCTCCAAAAGTGATGTGTCCATCTTCACAAAGGCTCTCAAGGATTACTCCAAACTCTCCCAGACCAGAGTGAATACCACTAATTCCCAAGCCATCATTTTGGGCAATCCTGGCTTTAGAACCCCTCTTTCTATAAAGACAACCAGGAACCCAGTGCGCCATCTGGGAACATGGTTAAGGTGGGAGGTTTTGACACACATGTGATGAAGTCAAACATTTTGGGTGCAGTCTCCCTCTCAATGTCCTCTTGGCAATGCAACCTGGTGAATCAGATCAGCAGGATCCAACTAGTGAACACACTTGGATAATAAAAGGTCTGGTACACTTCACAGTTCTTCCCTCTATCCTAACAATTCTTTTGGAGTCTAAATAAGATTGTACAACACACGCTGTGAAGACCAGATACTCAACCAGTTGCCACTACAAAGCTGATTGGCAACAAGCTCAGTGGCAGCCTAGGCTTATGTGATGTGCGCAGGGCCTCAGCCAAAATCTTTGGGTGTACAATGTCCATAGTACTCTCAAATCATGTGACCAAGCCCCACTGGACCAACACTTTTAGGAAACAATGGGCCAGGGCTCTTGGCCTGAACCCAGCTCATAAGCAACACATCCTTAACAAATGGCTGTCAAGGGAACAACTGAGAGAGGCCCCCAAGGGATGGATTCTTTCTGGAAAGCAATGCTCTCAGCATACAAAGAGTCTTGGAGTATCAGCTCATTCAGACCTTCAGCTGCCCAAAGAGGCAGGGCAGGGCTGGTATGGCGCCTAATGTTCATGGGCAATCTGCTCACCATGGGAAACCCATCCTAGAACCCCCAAGGCCAGTGGTGGTATCAGAAATATTGGAGGTACTCCCACACAACAACACCAGTCTCAAGGCAAGCCTGTTCTGGTGGTACTGCCACAAGGACATGATTAATCTCAAGATATGGACAAACACATGGAAGGTTCTCCGCAGGGTATACTGTACAGCTGATTGCAGCAATTTCCCAAATCCCATTTGCAACAGATGTGGGGCAAACAACACAGTAACACACCAGTTTTTTGAGTGCCCCTAGAGCATAAGAGTATGGCAAACCGCCTGCGCAATTCTTTGCCGGCGCGCCAGTACTCCACACCTATGTGGGGCTAGAATTAGACTGGTTCTTCATTGACACCCTCTTCTGAATCCCTGAGTCCTTCCAGGTGGCAGTATTCCACACTGTGTTGTGGGTAATCCATTATGCTGTCATCAAATTGTTTTTCTCCACTCCCCATCCAGCACAAGCTCCAAACTCCCTCTTGGAGCACAAACTTGAGTGGATTATAAGCCAGGTCTTCTTTGGCAACCCATCCAGTGCATTGTGCTGGGAGCTAGTAGACAAATGGTCATCAATCCCTGGATTGATCCTCTTTACAGAGCAGAAACAGGTAGCCTTTGTCCTCCCAGAAGTGGTCCAAATGCCCATCATCCCTCCCCCCTCAAGGTTTTTCTCTGGTCCCTCCGGTTTCCTTGACCCCTTCCCCTTAGACCTTGATGTTTTTCTTTGCTTGATCATTTCTTTATGGCCCTATAGGCTCGTTGTATCAGTCAGAGATGTCAAGGGAACTTGAATAGATGAACTTTTGGATGACCAACACTCCCACAACATTTGTCACAATGATGAACCAAGTGCTAAATGGCCTCTCAAATAAATTATTCTACCTTGACAATATCATTATATTCTCAAAACAAAAGAGGAACACCTAATGCATGTCTGCAAGACACTTGATTGACTTGCAAAGCACAAACTCTACGCCAAGCCTAGTAAGTGCCAATTTATGAAAAAGGAACTCCTGTTCTTGGGCCACATTGTCTCTGACAGTGACATCAAAGCAGATCCAGACAAAATAAAAGACTAAATAAAATACAACACCCCACCTCTGTTAAACAAGTTAGATACTTTCTTGGAATGATAGCTTACCTAAGGAAATGCATCAAAGACTGAAAAAAGCTCACTGCACTAATTAATGACTTAACCAAGGGTAATGCATAAAAAGAAATTCATCTGGACACCAGAATGCAACAAGAATTTCTAACTATTAAAACAAGCTTTGATCAAAGCACCAATATTGTAACACCCTAATAAAAACAGGTGCTACAAGCTTGAGTTGTATGCCAGTGACACCGCCATTGGTGCAGTCCTATGCATCTGCCAGCCAGGGAAGCAAGACTTCCTGCCAGTATGTTACAAAAGTAGAAAACTAACCAACACTGAGCAGAGGTACCCAATACACAATAAGGAATTGCTATCAATATACCATGCACGCAAGAAATAAAGATATAATTTAGAAGGACATTTAAATGTTTGAGTATTAAATGACCATAAATCCTAATATATTTCAAAACTCAGAAAAATTTGCATGGCAACAAGCCAAATGGATGTCCCTGCTGGAGCAGCTCAATTTGGACATCCAACACAAAAAGGGGGCAGAGATGGTCACAGCTGATGCTCTCTCTAGGCTATGTCAGCCAAGAGAGGATCATCCTGACCACCTGGAGCCTGACTGGCCAAACCTATATAATACTGAGTACAAGACAAAAGGGAAAGACCCCTCTACACATCAACTGACCCACAATACATTAGTAAGGAACAAAAAATATTTCCATGTATCAAATGACACTGTATACCAAGTTATCAATGACAAACATGTTTCCTACATCCCACTTGCACAAAGAGTTGACACCATATTAAGATATCATTGTCTACTAGGACATACAAAGGCTAACAATCTATACCTCACTTTAAAAGAGATAGTATGGTGACCCAATATTAAACAAGATTTAATTGATGTTCTGAAAAAGTGCACACTGTGCAAGAAATATGCCAACACAAAGGCTCCCCAGCTAACAGTTAGCCCAGTACCTGACCCTGAACCATTCAAGGTTTGGGGGCTAGACGTAGTGGGCCCCTTCCCAGAAGCAAAAACAAAACGATGGTTCCTAATTGTAGCCATCAACTTTGCTACACACCAGCCTATCTGCTGGGTAACAAAGGATCACAAAGCAGAAACAATAACCCAATTCATTAACAAAGCCATAGCTGACTGCGGTACTCCAGTCTACATCATAACTTATGGAGCCACAGAGCTATCAGGTCACATAGTAAACAACAATTTAAAATCCATAAACATCAAACATTCTACAACCTCTCCCTACAGGCCACAGGCCAATAACAGAGTTGAACACCTAAACAGCAGCCTTATCAGAACCCTTGAGAAAATAATGGATGGCAAAGCCAAGGACACATGGCCACTATACGTAAAACATGCATTATTAGTATCCTGGGTCCTCACCAATCAAGAGACAGGCTATTCACTGTTTTAATTAAAATACAGACAAAAACCAGAGATAGTTACCTGCAACAACCAACCATATGTGAAGATTCCCCCGGGGAAACCCCCCACAGTAGAACAAGTACCAACTCTATAACACATATGCCTCAAAGCTAAAATAGCAGAAACAAAAAGGCTCAAAACACAAAAGGTAACCTCTACAGAGGAACCACTTCCCATAAACTTCCCTGTATGAGTCCTTGTGACTGTACTAAAGTCACATTGGGCTGTGGTTTCACAAAGAGGTTGAATTGTGATGAAATTATTTGGTTGAAATTCAAAACAATAGATTTGGCCTTGGAGAGACTTTCCAGTGTAGTAATTGATACCCAGTAATCAATTAGGCTGTACTAATTGAGGGCTTTAATGAATAATCTGAACAATTCAGATTATGAGACTAGGTGCCTCAAACTGTCTGATTAACCATGGAGGTTAATTGATACCCAGAAATCAATTAGGCTGTACTAATTGAGGGCTGTACTGAATAATCTGAACAGTTCAGATTATGAGACTAGGTGTCTTAAACTGATTGATTAACTGGGAAGGTTAATTAATATATACACTGGAATATGATTAATAGGGATTTAATCATAGGGCCAAAATGGACTTGACTGTGTCAAGTAAAGACTTGTTGTCTTCAAACATATTAATTAACTGGGAAGGTTAATCAATATATGCTGGGGATATAATTAATGAGGATTTAATTATATTGTTTAATTGCCTTGGCTGTGTCAAGAAGTTTGGTTAAGGTTAGCCAAAAGTAAACCCTGAATTGTGGTTTTAAAGCACCATTTTGGCAAACTAATTAGGTTAAAAGCGCTGCTGCGCTGCCTAATTGATTTGTAAAGTGCCTCCCAGTGAATGTTTCAGGTGCTGGGGCGCCGCCTGAGAAAGTTCCTGGGTGCCGCAGTGGCGCCTGGTTTGAGTTTCAAAGTGTTTTAATGGGTTTTAAGGCAAAAAACCATTAAATGCAAAAATAACTAAATATAGACAATGGCATCTATACATTCAGGATTGATCAGCTGGTTCCCAGTTGGAACAAGGATAGCTTGGATCAGGAATATGTATATTTCACAGGGTTTTGGCGCTGGAAGTCTGGAATGCTTCAAGCCAAAGCAATACATTTCCACAGAAAGAATCAGGTGATTCTGGAATGTATTAGAGCACATTCTTATAGGTTAAGAGTGTGAAGATCTTTTTGGTAAAGATCTGGATTGGATGACACTGTTATGTCATAAACCATATGATAGGAATCCAGGTGTGATTCCGGAACCAGAGGGGTTTTCAGCCAAATGTACCCCAATTGGTATATAATGGAAACATGATAATAATTAATAAAATATGCTTATTTGTGACAATGATTGCTTTTCCCTCAATATTTTGATGCTTTGTGTTTTTGGCTTTTAACTGAAATAAGACTACCATGGAATGAAAGAGATGGTCTGCAGCTAATACTATGGGAAGCAAAAAACGTGGAAGTGATCACCAGATAGCAACAAGTTTAACTCCAAGATTACTTGCCTGGAATCCAAGCTCATCAAAGCCTACATAAAGGATTCCCTGTCAAACCGTAAAAGAGTCAGACCAGGATAATGAAGAAGCAAGTATGAGTTTCCTGGATCTGTCACAGTCCTGGCTGGAACCAGAAAGAAGCTAGACTCAGTACACAGGGGACCAGGAAGAATCATTAAGTACAGACCAGACAGAAACACATATCTAGTGAAATTCCAAGGTGCCAAAGACCCTATTGTCAAGAAATACCACAGAGCCTGCCTCCGCCTTAGCAAAGGAGAACACTCAATGTGGTTAGCACCCACTAGCAAACAACTCCAGGAACATCTGGCGGCAGCTGTCAAGACAAAGCCCCCTCCTGATGTACCAGAGTAACCCCTTAAGGGGATGTCAAGGATCTGGATGTACAAGTATTCTGGCTACTGCTAACCCACTTAACATCCAGTCATTGCTTGAATTGGTGCCCTCCCAATATACAGTTTGACATACTGGAAATGGCAACCAAGCAATATCACATGACTGTCCAAGTATCCAGTGACTCAAACCCATCCTGCACATGACCAACCCCTAGGTTTGATCCAACTAAATCTCTGCCACAGCTAAAGCTATATAAGTCTAAAGTATTATCCAATAAAATATACTTCTCTTCATTCTCAATTCTATATTTGAAGCTTCTCCAAAAGGCATTCCTCATCACATCATTGAGCTTCTGGTCCAACAAGGTAAAAATTAGGAGTATCTATTTTTATTGGAACCTTTTTGGGGTAGACTATAGCTTAAAAATAGTTGCTTTTAAATTCCTTTACTTTTAGTGATTAATCTTTGCTATTTTTACTAAATAGCAAACGGCGTAAATTATATTTTTAGACCCATGTAATTAATAAATAGAAATGCTTACAAGTTAAAGAACAAATAAACATGTTATAGATAGCGAATTCAAAGCAAAGGTTAATTTGTGGATTGTTTTATTAAAAATTAGAATCTATGCCACTCAATTTGATGACTCATAGCCAAGCATAATAATTGTTATTGTTAAAGTATATCAAGGAATTGTATCGGAACAATTGGCTTTGGTTTTTTGCGTAGAAGCGATGTAAGATAAATTAATACTGGCAGTATAATAAAGCACTTGCTTATTACTTTCTAAGCAAGTCTATATTAATTCCCGAATTTAAAAATATATTTGCCATATAGAAAGACATCATGTTGGCCATCAAGGATCCAGCAAGCTGCAGTCTCCAAACCCTTTGGGAAGTCTAGTGGAAGGGGAGTGAAGGTAGTGCTAAGAATCTACAGATTTATGTTATCATGTTTACCATGTAGAGAGGCATCATGCTGGCCGTCACAAATCCAGCGAGATGCAGTCACTTATTCTTTTGGATTTCATATATTCCTTTAAACTAGTTGAGCTTAGTAATTAGGGAGCAAGCTTGGTTAACACTAAGCCTTTAGATGCCACATTAAAGCAGCAAAGTCAAAATTGCTTGAGATCGTCACAACAATGTAATTTACAATTTGATTTATCAGGAGCAAGGGTTGATATAACCATTTTTGATTAAATAAATGATATCATCAAATTCGAAATCAGTGGATCTTCAAGATGAAACAATTTTGTTGTAAATACGTATTTGAAATTGGTGCAATCATATACAACTTGTGTTATAAAGATGAGTGGTTTCAGGGGAAGAGCTTGTTTGAAGTGTGGTAGTAAACTATAATGTATATTTGTTATGTCTAGAATTGAATGAATATTTATGATAACTAAATGAGTTTTTATATCAATTAAATATATCCTTGTATATACCAAGCTCCTGTTTAAGGAGGTAGAGTCTATTTTATTAGTTTTAAAATTCTATTGTTACATCCAAAGTAAGCTATATAAGAGATCTTTGTGATTATGAATCAATCACTTACCAGAGGGCCAGACTGGCTTTAGCCCTAAGTCCTCATGGCGGCCAACTCACAATGCTGGTGGATTTTGCCTTTCCATCAAGCAGGTCTGCCAAGCAGGGAAGCCTTCCTGCTCCCTAGCTGCCCGCTGCAGCTGGTAGCAACATTCACCTTTGACTGCTATGTCAAGGTGCGCACAAGGCAACTGTGGTAAGTTTGACTCCCTTAAACTCAACTCCCTGGTACTTGACACTTTGTTGAGTACCTGGGAGTTGAGTGCTGCATATGTGAATCTATTAGTATTTTTGGCTTAACCAATTTTAAGCTAATTTTTACTAGTAATTTAGGGGTTCAAAACCAAAGACAAAGGTTAAACTTGCTTGAAATTGACTCTGTTTAATAAATTGGTTAGCTAAAATACCAATTTAAGGGGCAATTTATAAGTAAATTTACTAATAGAAATGAAAAAACCTGTGTTCAACACTCTAAAACAAAAAGTGACCAGTTTGACACTTTTTAAGCCAAATTTTAATTTTATTAATAAAATAAATATGCGCTTATATAAAATTTATTATTTACTATTATATTTTTATTATTAGTGTCCATTGTCATTGATTAGGCTCCCAAGCATCACTATACTGGATTTAGTGGTATAGACATTAATCAAATACCCCACTTGTTTTACATTATGTCATTCCCGGGGTTTTGGATTAAGTGGTGCCACATAAATTAAGCTCAATTTATTAAAAGATTTCATATATAATTTATAAAAAACTGAAACTTGACACTTTCTTTTCTCAACTCTATCCGCTTGACACGTGATTGGTTTTGGATTTAACTAATCAAAAGCTCGGAATTTAGGCTAAATTAATATGTGATGCACTATGAGCGCCACTCAACACTCACCCACTCAACACTTTAACTTTGGGATTAGTACAGAGAGCTTCTTAACCTTTTAACCAACACTATGGTAAATAATTCACTCCCAGCTCCTCACAGCACATTATTATCACTAATAAACACCTTTCCACTCATTTACTTTTTTAACTTATGTTGTATTTTTTTTAATTTTTGAGCATACAAAACTGCCTTACTTTTGGGTTAACTTTTGAACCTGTTTTAAATTTAAGCAAGTTTTATATGTAAAAAACATAGTAAATCTGATGTTTCTGCTTGACTCCAGAATACTTGACAGTGAGAATTCAGCTTTTTTTTCACTCAATAGTGAGGATTCAGCTTTTTCTGACTGATTGACAGTGCTGAACTCGACACTTTACTATGTTTTGAATTTTCAACTCTTAATAAAAAAAATTCCACATAATAATTTTTTTATTTTTTTGCTATTATAATCTACTACTTTTTCTGCTGCTTTCCATATAATTTCCATATATTTTTTGATTTTAAATTAAACTTTTACATTGATTTAACACTAAGATGTTATGTTGAACCTAACATCTTTGATGCTTCATCATGAATTCACTTATTTTCTATGTTTTAACCTTTATATCTATACTTTGAGTTTCTATTCTGCTTCTATTTACTTTTTTATGTTTTTTCTTGATAAATAAAACTTTATTTGCATACTTTTAATTTAACTTTTACTTTTCTTTACCTATGTGTTTATATTGTTCATACTATTTTATTTACAAAACTAAACTTTTCTTTAGACAAGATCAAACAAGAACAGCCAGCAGCCTAAGCGCCAAGCCTCTAAGGGCTCCAAAGAAACTGCATCCACTCCCAAGCATACCAAGAAGCCTGCAAAGGCAAAGTCTCCAACCCCATCTCCTCCCACTCCATCTCCTCTTACTCCTTCCCCCCCCTCCACCCTTATCTTCTACATCCCCTTCACCTTCTCCCCAAAATTCCTCCCCCAATAAATCTGATGGTGATCTTACCAACCACTCCTTTTACCACTCAGAGGCCAACTCCGAGCCTACCAAGGAGCAGCATACCAAGAAGTCAAAGGCTGCCAAGGAGCCCACCTCTTCTTCTGGTAAGAAAAAGGAGGCATCCAAGCAGGCCTTGAAGAATCCTTCCCCTCTCCCTCCCAATGGCTCTTCCCCTCCTTCCTCATCTGACCCCCAAGATGAGCCAGAGGATTACTCCAAGATTTTTAAAGCTTCTGGTCATGTGGCTGTGAATCCACTGGCCATCCACAACATCTGCAATGTGGACGGAGAGTTCAAAGTTCCCAAATACTTCCCCTGTTACTTCCTCATCATGTCTGTAAAGGGCGGCCCTGGTTACGTTGCTGACAACTACATCTTCAATTGCAACAACCAAAAGCAGCAGACCAAGAGCAAGCACTTTGTCTGTGAAGATAAGACTTGTGGGGCCCGGTTGAACACTGAGGGCTGGGAGCAAGTAACGGCAGAGAAGGGGAGGCACACTTGCAAGCCCCCCAATCATCTAATCACTCAGATGCTTAAATGGTACCTTGTTTAGGTCATTCCCACCTCTGCTAACCTCCACGCTTCTGATCTGGCCATAAAGGCTTTGCAACATCTCAAACCCAACAATCTTAAGTTGGTATCAACACAGGAGCAGTTGGTCAAATTCATCAGTGATAGGTGTATTGCTGCCAATCCCCCTCCCTCCAAGGCCTCTGACGTCCTCTCGGAGCTCACGCTCACTCATGAGCTTAAGCAGCTTCTGAGTGGGGAGCGCTTCCTGCTCCATGACAACAGGCCTGCCGCCAAGGACCATATCATCTGCTACTCAACTCAGCAGAACCTGATGGAATTGAAAAGGGCGTCAACCTGGCTAGTTGATGGTACCTTTGCCACTTGCCCCCGGATGTTCAAGCAGCTCTGGATGATCCATGCCCAGATTAACATCCAGGCGATTCCACTCACATTCTTTCTTCTTCCTGGGGCCACCAAGGCCATCTATATCCGCGTGTTCTCCATCCTCTGCCAAGAACTTGCCCTCCTTCCTCCTGCCAACAATGACAAATCCAAGAAGTCTCTCCCCCACACCCACGCCAACCCACCTGCCTCTGACAAGGACCAGGCCACCCTGGACTTGGAGGAAAAGGCAAGGCTAAGAGCTCTTGGGCCTTGAGTGTGCATTATGGACTTTGAGCCTGCTCAGTTCAATGCATTTGAGCAGCTGTTCAGCAGGGAGGTGCAGGGGTGCCACTTTAACTTCCGCCAAGCAGTTGCTTGTAACGTGCAGGCCTATGCTGAGCTTAGTAGGTTGAGCCGGAGGGATACTTCAGACACCTGCAGATTTGTGCTGGCACAATTTAGTGCCTTGGCTTTTTTAAAGCCAGAGCACACTGCGCAGGGGTTTGAGGTGCTCTCAAAGGATCCCTACATAGTGAAGCACCCAGAGTTCAAGCCTTTCCTTGAGTACTTCAAGCCCCAGTGGATTGGGAAGGTTGTCACGCAGAGGCAAGGCCCATGCCAAGGCCAGCTGGAATGTGTACCGGGCGGCAGTGAATGGTGAGCTCAAGACCACCTCAGCACTAGAGGTGTATCACAAACACCTCAAGGCCAACTTTGGGATCCACCCAAAATTCAATAAGTTCTTTTCCCTCCTGCAGCACAAGCAGGAGAAAACCATCTCCAAGCTGCGTGATCTCTCCAACTGTGTCCCCCCACTAAGCCAACCACCCGCTGTACCCTCTTCACAAAGGCCATCCAGGGTGCGTCCAAGCACAATTATAAGGCCTCTGAGCTTAAGAAGCAGCTTGAGATTATTGCCACTGCCCTCCTGGAAGGGGCCAAAATGAAATGGGGAAAGAATGATGAGGAATAAACTTGCTTGCTTGCTCAGTTATATGATTTTTACTTTTAACTTTTTAACTTTAATTTTTACTTATTAGCTTTGATCATTTAGTCTTTAGTTTTAATTTTTAAGTTTTTTAATTTAGTTAGATAGCAGTGATTGTTCTATGTATGCATGGTAAGTTTGAGATGAATAGCTATAGTTGAAAGTGATTGAAATATCTTAATTTTTGTTAATTTCCAAATAAAACATATGATATTCACAGTTGTGCTTATATGAACTATATCAAATAAACATCAATATTTCTTCATATTTTGCATAGCTTCTATTGTTGTGTTTGTGTTTAATTTTTTTCATTGGAATCTTAATTTTTACGGTAATAAAAAATATTTTTATAATGAAGAGTGTAAATTACATAGTAAAATGAGAAATAATTGCTTATTTCTCCTTATTTTTATTAATTAAAATACTGTTTTATTGTATTTTTGAGCTCTCTGGGGTCACTTTAGTATCCCATAGCTGTAAGGCTTAATTTTTTATACTAAAAGTTTTCAGTACATCAAGATCCGTTAGTTAAAGTGTCAATTTCCAGTTGTCGATCAGGGAAAAAGCTGAATTCTCACTTTACTATAGTGTCAACTACCAGGGAGTCGATCACCAGGGAGTCGAACTTACCACAGTTGCCGCGCACAACTCTTTGCCTTGGGCCCAGCAATTGGAGCACTAAGCTCGCCACTGCCGGCAAAAGAGCGCTCTTGATGGGGTACCCGTTTAAGGCAAGAGTTCCTCTCTTGGTGATTCCATGCCGCCGGGTGACAGTCTCAAAGGGTAGGCAATAACCGAGCTGTCACCAGCCGCATCCCAGAAACCTGGAGAATTCAGCCAAGAGAGAGGACAGGATACTAATTAGGTCGTAGTAGCGCAGACATGCCTGGGGACATTAGGAATCCAGTTGGATTAAAAGGTATATTTACACTGCTTTTAACACTAAATTTTCGTTATGATGTGCCCGACTAATTGGTTAAACTATTATTAAGGTAACTTTAAACTTATGATTATTACTAATATTCTTTTTATATGCTCAGGCCTGGGCTTTCCCGATGTACCCCAAAGGGTTTTGATTTTAAATAAAAAATTCTCTTCATAAATTTTACCTTTAAATTCATTCCAAAAATAATTATTTACTCTAAAACAGCTAAATTTTTACAAAGAAATTAATTAGAGCTATTTAAATATAAAGCATATGTCATTAGCATTGAATTCTAATAATAATATAATCCCAAGATTAAAACATGTATTATCAATAAAATATAATAGAAATACTACGTCCAGTTCAACTTTTCTTCCGAGCCAAGATTTTCATGTTAAATTTAACTGTAAATTTATGTCAGTACACATTAAAAACGCACGAACCAGTTTATTATGGAAAAATAAAATAGTTATTAGTTTAAATTCAGATCCTCTCTTTACACTACCCAATAAATTCCAATCTTAAATGCGAATTTTCTTTTTTTAAACTGAATCATTGACAAGCCTTTTAAATTGATTCTCTAGTTGAAACGAATAATCCATATAATAAAATCAAGGTAGTGTAAGTTTTACAACAGTTGTGATAGAAAAATCAAGTCAGTTCAGAGCTAAATAGAAAACAATAGTGCATTATTTTTAGCAGTTTTAAAGGATAATATTAATTAATATTTATGTTATGTCACACTAAGCGCATCAATCAGCATGTAAAAGATATCTGCACATGAATTTACTTATAAACAAATGAACAAAAATAAATCCAAACATTTGCACTGATAGTTCATATTCTATACTGAATGTGGATTAATATTAACCATGAAAGTAAAGCTTACTAAGAAGACAGAATTATCAAACAGTAAGCACACAGAAGTTGTACAAAGGATGAATCTTAGTAATGATACATCAATGATTTTTGAGTTCATTTCAATCAAAAAGTTAAAAGGGTAAGAAAAAATATTTTGTTTAATTCAGTGAATTTTATTTGAAGAGTTAAAATATAAACGTTAAAATCTGGTTTATGATGGATCAATAGCAACTCTGTTACTTTTTAATCAAATATTTAACACTTATTAAAACTGTAAAATTTTATTTTTTGTTAATAATTAATTAAAAAAACAATTTTTTTGTGTGATAGTAAGTTTGCACTTATTATTACAACCAAGTTTGATTCCTTGCCATATAATGTATCTTACAATATATCTTTTGGCGCTCATAAAGTTGCCTCATGACATATCTAATAACATAATATTTTCTGCTTTAAATGACAAGATATTAGTAGTATCCTCACATTAGTAGAAAGGTCATTTCCAGATGAAGTTCCCTCAACTACTTATTTTTAATCCAAGCCATACTTGGATCATGCCACAATGCCACTTCCTTGTAGTTTAGTGGTTTTCTTTTACATTATAATAGCTAAGTTCTAAATAAAGCTATAATATTATTCTTAATCTCTATCATTTCCTTATGAAGTGTTATATCTCTCAATCTAAATACTGAACTACAGTTAGCTAATTTGTAACAGTGGTAGCAGTGGTAGCTTTGACTTAGACATATCTGTCAAGATACCAGATGTACTGCCTAAACCATTGGGGGTTAAAGAAGCAGGTTCAGATACAGATTTGTCACATTAGAGGATGGGACCTAAATTTACCAGATAAGATAGAGCTTTCCCAGCCACAGCCCATGAATCAGCGGCTGGCAAAGAAGAGTCAATCAATCACACAAGTGTCAGATAAAGCAATCCAAGAAATTTACTCCTCTGGCCAGTGAAGACAGAAGTGAGAGGGGAGGTGACAGTAGGTTTGGGTGATGGAGGTAGTTTAATTGGGAATAAGTAGACATAGGAGTTTTGGTACTTCCTGTTGAATATAAGAGGGTACACAGTAACATCATTGTTGTCCCAGAATAGGTGATATGAATCTTTGGGAGCTTCTATTCTGGTGTACACAATAAGTCTTCCAAGGTTCACTGTTTGTGGTTTGGATTGAAAGAGTACTCATTAAAATGCACAGGGCCAAAGAGAGGGTCAGATAGGTGGTATTAGTCAGGCACTTCTGGGTTTTCAGCTAAGGCTTGGTACTCTACTGCTGATTGGGGTTAGTGCTGTTTGGGTAGTTGCAGATGAAAGAGTATGAGAAACAGATAAGGTAAAATGTTTGTGAACCAAAGGTTTATAACAAGATTATTTAGTAATAATGATGATAACTAGTTTTACTGGCTTTCTTGGACTTAATAGTTACTCATCTACAGGTGCCTCTTTGTGCTCTTCTCTGGCTATCTGGGTGGCATGTTTGGGTATCTGGTATATTGGCATCTGGTTGATTGGCAGACAGATATTATTAGTGTTGCCAAGAATAACTGTTTGGCCTGTAGGTGGCTTATCTAAAACTAACTGGTCATTGGTTACTGAGGGGCTGGTTGAAGGTAACATGAAAACATCTTAAATCTGATCACCAATATTGAGCAGGTCTGACAAGCAGGTATGATGTGAGACTTATTGATTGAAAAAGAAGTTTCTAATTGGGACTCTCAAATTATCAAATGGAGAAAGAGCTTTAACTGGGAATATTGGACAGCTAAAATTAACTTACAC
Source organism: Entomophthora muscae (assembly GCA_014839935.2). Taxonomy (NCBI): domain Eukaryota; kingdom Fungi; phylum Entomophthoromycota; class Entomophthoromycetes; order Entomophthorales; family Entomophthoraceae; genus Entomophthora; species Entomophthora muscae. The sequence goes on from QTSX02002879.1 coordinate 357,214, forward strand.
AGTGCCATCTAAACCCATTAGTATATGGCCATATTTTTGAGGCCCAGAACAGGCACCACAGCAGCAGGCACAGCAGAATTAGTTTCCATGCTTGAATATTTTATTTCTGAAGCAAATTCAGGTGCAGGAAAAATCCTGTCACTTACAACACCCGCTTGGCAGCAGCATGCAGGTTTGATTCCCATACAAATAATTCAAAATTGTTAATTTTGTAACACCATCTTTAAGAAAATTCTCCCAAGAAAAAAACAAAGTGCTGGCTGTATAGCTACAAATTTTCAAGGAGCTGGATTTACAGGTATTCTGGCCACTGCCAACATACTTAACATCCATTCATTGCCTGGTTTGGTGCCAATCTAATATACTGTTCAACATACCAATAAAGGCAACAAATCAATATCATATGACTTGTCCAAGTATCCAGTGACTCAAACCCATTTTGCACATGATCTTTCCTATCTTTGATCCAACTATATCCCTGCCACAGCGCAAGCTATATAAGTCTAAAGTATTATCCAATAAAATATACTTCTCTTCTTCTTAATTCCATATTTGAAGCTTCCCCAAAAGTTGCTCCTCATCACTGATAGCAGCTACAGGTTTTCAACCACACCCATGAAAGAAAAAATGACTGAACCCCCTCACCTTTGCTCACGTACTCAACCTGGCCACATCCCAGGATACCTGGAAAACGTACTTCCGCGTCCAAAATATTGACAAAGATATACCTAGTGGATGCACTGTATTCAAAGAACTGGTCATGCCCAAAGCATGCACCAAGATAATTCAATACAGTTGCTCTCTTCAACCACAAACAAACACACAACTGCCTATCACAGGTGAAGTTATCAACACCAAGTACATTGGCATTGACAAGTTCTTTGGTAAAAACAAAGAAAACATCATCAACTGGCTAGACCACTCAGCTGCAAAACTTTGCGCCAGCTGCATCCCCCACAAAAATTGGATCCAGGAAGCCAGCAAGTGCCTGTATGAGGCCGCAGATAACTGGTTTGCCACTTGGGTTAGCTCACAAACTAAAAAACAGCTTGATAACTGGGAAGAGTCTAAAGCCAATATCACTCACAACTTCTGCGTCACTGAATCCCTCCAAGACATTGCAATACAGCTCAGCAATCTTCCTCAGAAGACCACTGTCACAGCTTACGTCAATGAATTTGAGGAAATACACCGCAAGATCCAAAACCCAACTCAAGATGACAACGTAAACACTAGAGCCTCTTTCATCAACAGAATGAAACCCTCTGTTGCTGCCCTCATCCTTCCAGAGGAAAACACTTCCATGCCCGCGCTCATTGCAGAAGCCAAACATGCAGAAAAACGTACAAATATGGAATATGCTACACACATCAGCAACCACCCCTCAAACAACAATGGCAGATAAAATTCTAATGGCAACAAGCGCCAAAACACCAACCATAGCAATAGCAACTCCAATTGTAACAATGGCAATCACAGCCAGAGCGCAAACCGCCCTGTCCCAAGAAAGAGGACACCACCAAAGTAAACAATGCTGAAACAGCAACTTGCTATGAATCTGACCCAACATTCTCTGACCTTGAAGGTCTCAAAATAGAGGAACAGGGAAAAGAGGAGGGGAAAAGGCCTAAGTACCCCTGTCTCCCCCCAAACCAACAAGAAATTGTACCAAGGCATAGACTTTTCTGCTCGCATCTCATGTGTCCCACAATCCTCCATTTTTATGAACATAAAAATTAAAGATCACTCACAACTTCTTGTCTAGCCATGCACTTATAAATCTCATAAACATAAATTTTTATTTGAATCTGGTGCACAACACACCATGGTTAGCAAACCATTTGAAACCAAGTACAAAATACCAGTTGTCAAATCCAACTTAAAGTATGCCAGAATGACAGACAAATCAAAGGTTTTACTTGAAGGAAAAACAAATCCCTTCATAATTGACTTCCAAGGCATTCAAACTTACATCAAAGGACTTGTCATGAACAGCATAAACTACAACATTGTACAGGCATGGACTAGTTCACCCAAGTGAACCCCAGCGTATGTTAGAAAAAAAACCATGGCCATCAAACACAACAGAGTCAATTTTAATATCCTCAAAGAACCCAATGACCTCATTCTAAGAGACACAGTATTTGTCCAGGTCATAAACCAAGATGACTCAGAACGTCTAACTAAAGAAAGTACACTCCACATAATGAGGTACACTGAATTCAATAACATGCAAACAACCAAGATCCAATGCCCAGAACTTGCGGCACTCCTAAATGAATACGCCCATGTATTCAAAGAAGAACTCACAGAGTTACCCCCCAAAAAAAAACGAGAGATCAAACATGGCATCAACCTATGTAAAGCCATGCCCAAACCTGCACCCATCTACAGAATCTCTCCCATGGAGACCCAAACCCTCAAAACACACATTGAGAACAATCTAACAAAAGGCTTCATCCACCCATCTGAATCCCTGTGGGGGGAAGCAGTGTTCTTTTTAAAGACTAAGGAAGGCACTCTGTGTCTAGTAACTGACTATATAGCACTAAATACAAGCACAGTAAAGAATAAATACCCTCTTTTACTTATAGAGGATATGTTTTCATTACTCTCAGGAGCCAAATTTTTCTCCAAAATTGACTTCACCTCAGGCTACAACCAAGTTGAAGTAAAGGAAAAGGACATACCAAGACTGCATTCTGTACACAATTTGGATCCTTTGAGTGTAGAGTAATGAACTTTGGGATGACCAACACTCCCGCAACGTTTGTCACCATGATGAACCAAGCACTAAACAGTCTCTCAAATACATTATGCTACCTTAACAATATCATCACATTATTAAAAACAAAAGAGGAACACCTCATGCATGTCTGCAAGACGCTCAATCAACTTGCAAAGCAAAAACTTGAAGCAAAACCAAGTAAGTGCCAATTTATGGAAAAGAAACACCTGTTCTCAGGCCACATTGTCTTTGAAAGTGGCATCAAAGCAGATCAAGACAAAATAAAAGCCATAAATAACATGCAACACCCCACCTCTGTTAAACAAGTTAGATGCTTTCTTGGTATGGTAGCTTACCTAAGGAAATACATCAAAGACTGCAGGAAATTAACCACACCAATCAATGACCTAAGAAAGGGTAATGTCAAAAAGAAATAATTCTGGACGCCAGAATGTGACAAAAATTTCTAACTATTAAAATAAGCTTTGATTGAAGCATCAATCTTGCAATACCCTAATAAAAACAGGTGCTACAAGCTTGAGTGTATGCCAGTGACACCGCCATTGGTGCAGTCCTACACATCTGCCAGCCAGGGAAGCAAGACTTCCTGCCAGTATGTTACAAAAGTAGAAAGCTAACCAACACTGAACAGAGGTACCCAATACACAATAAGGAATTGCTATCAATATACCATGCACGCAAGAAATAAAGATATAATTTAGAAGGACATTTAAATGTTTGAGTATTAAATGACCATAAATCCTAATATATTTCAAAACTCAGAAAAATTTGCATGGCAACAAGCCAAATGGATGTCCCTGCTGGAGCAGCTCAATTTGGACATCCAACACAAAAAGGGGGCAGAGCTGGTCACAGCTGATGCTCTCTCTAGGCTATGTCAGCCAAGAGAGGATCATCACAACCACCTGGATCCTGACTGGCCCTCCTATATAACACTGAGTACAAGACAAAAGGGAAAGACCCCTCCACACATCAACCAACCCATGATACATTAATAAAGAATAAAAAGCATTTACAAATATCAAATGGCACAATCTACTGCATTATTAAGGATAAACATGTTTCCTACATCCCAATTGCACAAAGAGTTGACACTATACTAAGACATCACCGCCTACTAGGACATACAAAAGCTAACAACTTATACCTCACTCTAAAAGAGATAGTATGGTGGCACAATATTAAACAAGACATAGTTGAAGTTTTGAAAAAGTACACAGTGTGTGAGAAATACATCAGCACCAAGGCTCCACAACCCACAGTTAATCCAGTACCAGACCCTGAATCATTCAAGGTATGGGGGCTGGATGTGGTGGGACTCTTCCCAGAAGCAAAAACTAAACAACACTTTATATTTGTAGCAATTGACTTTGCTACACGCTGGCCCATCTGCTGGGCAATAAAGAACCACAAAGCAGAAACAATAAATTGTTTCATCAACAAGGCAATAATAGCTTACTATGGAACTCCTGACTACATCATAACAGATGGAGCCACAGAGCTATCAGGTCATGTAGTAAACAAAAATCCAAAGTCCAAAAACATCAAACACTCTACAGCCTTGCACTACAGGCCACATGCCAACAGCAGAGTGAAACACCTAAACAGCAGCCTTATCAGAACCCTTGAGAAAATAATGGATGGCAAAGCCAAAGACACATGGCCACTATATGTGAAACATGCATTATTAGTGTTTCAGGTACACACCAATCAAGGGATATGCTACTCACCATTTGAACTAACATACAGATACAAACCAGAGATAGTCACCTGCAATAACCAACCATATGTGAAGATCCCCCAGGAAAACCTACAACAGTAGAGCAAGCACCAGTTCTACAACACATACACCTCAAAGCTAAAATAGCAGAAACCAAAAGGCTCAAAGCACAAAAGGTAAACTCTACAGAGGAACCACTTCCAAAAAACTCCCCTGTCTGGGTCCTAGCAGGAAACAAAAAGAAGTTAGACTCAGTACACTGAGGACCAGGAAGAGTAATCAGATACCAACTGGACAGAAATACCTATCTAGTTAAGTTCCAAGGCGCCAAAGACCCTGTCATCAAGAAATACCACAGATCCTGCCTTTGCCTCAGCAAAGGGGAACACTGGATGCAGCTATTACCCACTAGCAAACAACTTCAGGAATATCAGGCGGCAGCCGTCAAGACAAAGCCCCCTCCTGATGTACCACAGTAACCCTTTAAGGGGGTGTGTGTGTCAAGGTGCTGGATGTAAAGGTATTCTGGCCACCACCAACACACTTAACATCTAGTTATTGCCTGGTTTGGTGCCAATTCAATATATTGTTCTACACACCAATAAAGGCAACAAATCAATATCATATGACTTGTCCAAGTATCCAGTGACTCAAACCCATTTTGCACATGATCTTTCCTATCTTTGATCCAACTATATCCCTGCCACAGCGCAAGCTATATAAGTCTAAAGTATTATCCATAAAATATACTTCTCTTCTTCTTAATTACATATTTGAAGCTTCCCCTAAAGTTGCTCCTCATCAATATGTTGGACTGTTTGGGTGGCAATAAGTTCTTCAGTGCAATAAATCTTGTCAGTGGGTACTGGCATATTGATCTACCCCCCAATGATCAAGAGAAATGTGCAATTATCATTTACCAAGGGCTATTCTAACCCACAAGGATGCCCCAAGGGCTGTCTAATGATCAGGCTACCTTCCAACGGACTATGTATGCAGTGATGGATGACCTCAAGCTCACCATTGTTATGGTCTATCTGGATGACATTAATATGTTCTCCTGTACCTTTAATGATCATCTGCAGCACTTGAAAGAAGTCTTCCAGAAGTTACTTTCAGCTAATCTCAAGCTCAAGCTCAAGCTCAAGCCACATAAGTGCAACTTCTTCAAGGAGCATCATGAGTTCTTGGGATTCATCATTAGTCAAGATGGACTTTGGCCTGTACCTATGAAGACAGAAGCTATTGAGAAGATTCAGAGTCCAGCCAATAAATGTGACGTACAGGTCTTCCTGGGGATGATTGGGCACTACCACCACTTCATCCCCAACTTTGCATCCCTGTGCAACCCCCTTTTTCAGCTTCTCTGAGCTGATAAGGAATTCTTCTGGAGTCCAGCATGTCAATCTGCTTTCAATTCTCTTAAAGAAACGCTGATAGCAGCTTCTGTATTAGTCTACCCAGGCTTTGCCAAGCTGTTTGTGGTTCATACTGATGCTAGCCTGACTGCTATTGGGGGTGTCCTCTACCAACTGGACTCTGAAGGACTAAAACACCCTGTAGAATACTGCTTGCACACGCTCAATGTTCACAATAGGAACTACACTATCACTAAACCCAAGTGTCTGGCTGTAATATACTCCTATCAACAGTTCAGAGTGTATCTCCATGGGGTACACTTCCCAGTTGTAACAGACCATGTCTCCCTGCAATAGCTGAAGACCCTCAAGGATCCTGAAGGGCGTCTGGTGCATTGGGCTATTAAACTCCAGCCCTACACCTACAAAATCATTTATCAAGCTGGAGAAGTCCATCAGAATGCTGACTGTCTCTCCTGTCTTCCTACTGTTGCCTTAGTATCCTCCATAGCTGACATTTTCTATGACAAGCTTATGGAGGATCCTTCTTTGTGGGGGGAGGGGCCGGTAGAGATACAGAGGGCTCTCAAGAAGTTAGCTGTTGACATTAAGGTCTCTAAGAGACATTACCTGAAGCTTTGTGAAGTCTCTTGGCTACCTTACATACACCCATCTCTACACATGGAACCGGTGGTGGCTGCTCACAAGACTACTGGTCATGGTGGTATACAGAAGACATTAGCCCTGCTACAACAGCACTGCTTCTTGGAAGAGTGTACACTGATGTAGTAGATACAATAGCCAACTGTCATGATTGCAACATCAAAGGACCTAAGGTTGCCAAGTTCTAACATAGACTTGTACGCCCTGGGTTTGTGACAGAAATTGCGGGATGGTATGAAGCCGTTTCTAAGTGATGGGGAATTACCACCCAAATCCACATAGAATTAATGATTAACCACCAACGTGGCTTCAGATATTTTTTTGTAAAATTTCCAATTGTGATGCCAGGATTAAGCAAAACAATTAATCCTAACCAAAGTAGCCCAAGATAAATGGCCTGAGACAGCATCAATGTATCTTCAGAATAAAATTCTGGACATTGGGAGGCAACACAATTTTCAGTTTCCAGAATGGGGGGTGGGCTTCAAGATTGGCTGGCGCAAAATTAACATTGGGCAGCACCAACAACAAAGTTCCAACTGCTGGGCCCCATCTTCCAGAATGATTTGGTTGAGAATTAGATTGTACATAATATATTGTAACAACCCAACCACAGGATGTACTTTGTAAAGTAAATTAGAACTTGGGATAAATGATTTTTATTGAGTAAAATTTTTGGGAGGACTCAACTCTTAGAGTTGAAACAGTGGAAATTATTCAATATATATCAGAAAATTGACTAAGCAATACCACCTGAATCTTGGCCTCCTATTCCTTCCACATTGTCAAGTAAGTATCTGGTCCAGGTTGCAAAGAACCCTTATGTGACCAATTTCTGACAACCATGTTGATTAACAAGCTCATATTGGGTGACCCTCAAATAACGCCAATTTATCAATATCAATTTTCAAGGAGGAACTGGTTTCAGCTGACAGACTGTAGCAGCCGTAACCCATTTCCAATTGACCGTTTGATTTAAATCTGTTAACTTAGTCAATTTTGATAAAGGTTTCCCAGCTTTTTGAGCCTTCTTGCTTGGGCGGATAATTCCTGGCATGATGGAACCTACCATGACAGGGTTTGCCTTCTACACAGTAGCCATTGATGTAATGGGCCCCTTTCCAGTTACCAACAGTTGCAAAAAGTTCATTATTGTGGCTGTTGCTCATCTGACTAAATAGTAGATGCCAAGGCAATCCCCAACCAATCTGCACTGGTGACAGCCACGCTCATCCTGGAGAACATCATATACAAACATGGTTGCCCCCAGATTCTGCTGACAGACAATGATACCAATTTCACCATACACATCATTCCCTGCCCCAACCAACTGATGGTAATCTGAGACGCTATCCATCCCTTATCATCCACAGACAAATGGCATGGATGTGCGCACTAATGAAAGCCTGGTCTAGATACTCCAGAAGCTCAGTCACCAACATGAGACTGAATGGGATACCTTCCTGCCTGCGGCCACCTTTGCATATAGCATTTGATACCATTGTGCCACTGGCAAGCCATCCTTCCAACTGCTCTATGATTAGCAACCAGGAATCCCCCCTTTACTATATTACTTGGTAAAGCCCAGTCTGGCTGTGTCTCCAGAGGCATACCTTAACAAGCTTTTTCAAACCCTTATCTGCTTGCAATTGGAAGAATACACTGTAAACTTAAACCATAAGTTGCAGGACCTATAACAAGCTGCATCCAAACGCCCTGCCCTACCCACTTGCCTGGTAGGAAACTAAGTCTACTTCTTCAGCAATAGAGGGTACAGTTGCAAATCCAAACTTGTCTCCCTTTGGCAAGGCCCAGTTCAAGTTATTCAGAAGACTGGCCCCAACTCCTACACCCTTTTTGGAGCCCCATTCTGGGAAATTAATCACTAGAGTATATGATCAGTATATGTTTGCTGCTCCTATTGATCAAGAGTAAGCCTCAACAAGGACAACAACCCAAAAAAACAAAAGCCAAATTAAAATATTCCATGGGTTGTTGTCCTGTTTGCAATAGTGATGCACCAAAGTATGAGGAATAATAATGAAAGAATAAGGTGTTTATTGAAGACTTACAAGACTCTTCCAATACTGTACCAACTGTTCTACTGCCTGAATGGTAGCCAGGAAACACAACTGGTTACCTACGGATCTGCAAATCCAATTACCAAGGATTAGGCAACAAGCCCCCACCAAAAGAGAGACACTAAGCCTATTTAACCCTGTTGTCTAATCCAGTGGGGAAAATGTTGCAGATTCTGAATGAATTATAAAAAGAAATGTCTACTTAGGGATTAAGCAATAAAACAATTGTGCAAATTTGCAATTTCCCTATTGAAAAATGGTTTTACAAGGGTGAAATACGTTTAAAACGTCTAAAAAAACAAGTGTTCAAAGCGTATCTGGATTGCACATTGAGTACAGGATTCACTTCTGAAGTTATTAATATGATAAAAAAATAATTACCACTTGCCTCCATTAGGCAAGACATGTGAAAACGGTTGTTTTATTGAGCGGCTCAATCTGCTGTGCATTTTTTACTCTCCTCCTTTTGACAAGTCCTTCTGCCTGTGCCTCTTTTCCTCTGGTGGCAATTCCTCTGCCTTATGCTATATAACTACATCACTATCTTAATAAATACCAGTTTTGTCTTTATATCTTTTATTCTTCTGTCTGCACTAAGACTGTCACTATACCAGTTAAAGGTATAGTATTAAGAGTGAGGATTACTGACTAACTGTTTGTAGAATCTAGCAACCATTATCATATTTTATGAAAAGGGGCAAAAAATATTGATTGAGGTGGAGATTAGGGGCCACAGCCAAAGCCAAGACCCACCATTCAGTGTCATCTGGTGTTGATTGGAGCTTTGCAAGTTGTTCTGACTTCATAGGGTAATTTGTTTCTATTTTTTACCATTTTGGAGCAGGCAGCTGGCATCAGGACCAGCTGAAGACCTATGTGGGGGGCGTAGTTGCTGTTAAAGGTTTGGGATACATATGGTTTTAGGTATTGGAAGACTACTCCTTTTTTCTCTTCTATGAATAAAAAAATTAGTACAGTAGTTTTCAAACCTGTTGAGATAAACAAATATTAGTCAGTTTAGAATACATAGGTTCATTCACAAAATATATTTCAACTTAATAGATCTAAATAGAAGATAATTTGACAGAAAATGAGCACTATTTGGAAAATATGTCCAGACATACAACAACATACTCAAACTGGGGGAAATTCTTAATGATTCAACAACAAGTGTACCAAACAATATAGCACATGAGTTTCAGTCACATAACAAGTCTACTATGTTTACTATGGTTTTTGTGAGCACATGAAACTCAGTCACAAAGGTTACAAACTCAATCCAACAACAAGCCTCAATAGCAACTGAAACAGACAATGTAAATATCAAATATCAAATATCAAAACACATTAATGAATCTATAATAATGTTATCAAATTGTCCTAATTTAGAATGCAATCTGGAATACAAAAAGGAAATAAATATTCTGAGTGTCTGTTTTGGGATTAGAATCAATAAAAATATCAAATTTATCCAAACTCATGATCAACAGTGCACATTTACAACCAAAAAAATTAAAAAAGAAATATAAAACCTAGTTTGGAATAAACAGTAGTGGCTACAAGGTTTCATGCTACTATATATGGAGAGATAAAAATTAAAATAAATAAATTATTTAGATAAACTGTTTTAATTTAATTTTATTTTTATATCAAAATGGACACATCCCAACAACAGAGCCAATCAGAATGGGTGTAAATGTGGTTTTTTTGTGCTTGGCTCAGACCAGATACACCTCAGTTATTGCACCCAGTTTAACTCAATGAAATAAGCCTATTGAAAATAGGACATGTCTCTGTTTGCAAATTGGCACGCCAAATTGTGGTCAATCTAGTACCAGAGAACCCAGTGGTCTGGTGCTAGATTGACCACAAGTTGGCATGCCAATTTAAAAACAAAGATATCCCCTATTTTCAAAAGGCTTTTTCATTAAGTGTTACTTTCACTTGAAAAACTCATACTAATAAAAAGCAATAAAAATTCTATTAAAGCAGAAAAGCAAAAAAGTATTTCTAGAAAATTAACATTATTTAAGTTTATGCTCTTTTTTGAGACATTATCTCAGACATAAATGCCAAAATTTAGAAGCACATACATTGAGAATAATACTGTAGTTCCCTAAATAGATTTTGGTGGATTCACTCCTGAAAGCCGCTATTTCAAATCTGAGTCCCAAAAAAAATCAATATTTTCAAAAAATGAGTTGTTTATGTTTGAACCTATCACTTTTGTGCATGACCTCATGCGTTCTGTGTTTTTATAATTTTTGCTACACACTCATTATCAAATTTGATGTAGGATGCTTCAGGGAATGACAGATTGTTTTGTTTTGAATATGGGTTCCATGCATTTGCTATCTCAAATCTGGGATCCAGTATTTGACTTCAATTTTGTTGTGTGATTGACTATTTTATTTTCCAGCCATAGATAAATGTAAGTTTTATTGAGTAAATTGGCCTTCAACTGGTTCTAGTTAAAATTTGTTTTGTGACTGAACCTATGTGTTCTAAATTGGCTAATATACATTTATCTCAACAGGCTTGAAAGCTACTGTACTATTCAAGGCTAAATCAAGAGAAAACAACTATCTATAACTAGACTTAATATCTAAATAAATACATATTTAATATAAAATAGATTTTTATTTATTTTTTATGGACAGACAATCCCATTCCCAACCAGCTCCTGCACCAGCCTGTGGGGCAGCCTGTCCACAAGGGCATCCCAGAGGTAGGACATGCCATCTCAAAAACGCCACTTCAATTTACGCCATCTCAAATTTAATTTGAGATGGAGTTTTTTGCGTTAGTAATTTTGAATCACAAAGATTAAAAAACAATAAAATAGTTAAAATTTACATATATCTTTATAATGCAGTATCTTGAATTTACGCATCTTGATTCCGTCACTTCAAGTCAGATTAATTAAATCTTATTTTGCTAACTTTATTTACATATGAAATTACTTAGTGTGGGGCGTGTTTATGCCATCTTGAATTTACCTCATTTTGAATCACGCTATTTATCTTTAACTAAAATAAGCTTATACCTGAACTAAAATAAAGCCTGTTGTATAGTGCCAGAAGATGTTCCTATAGTATTAATCCAAGACAATTATACTAAGAACAACCTAAAAAGACGCCACTATGATAGTCCTTCTAGTGATTGTCATTGCTGGGTAAAAAAACGAGTTTTGTTAATGTAATTTATAAATTTATTATACATGGATACATTGATAAGAATTCTCTTAATAAAATATTTTAATAGTGATTTTAATATGGAAGGGGTGATTATGTCATTTCAATTTACGTCACTTAAAATTCCACCAAGTTTCATATCACCCAATTAATTCAAGGTGCACAATGGATAGGGGAAAATAAGGGGAAATTACATATGACTCCAGGCTACACTATATCAATCCCCCCACTACGATTCTTGCTTTTCACTTTTTAAAAGTACATTTTCATGTGAAAAACCATATTTATAAAGAATGTAAGCAATTTCCTGAAACTTTGCAAATATATATTTTTTGGTCTCCTCTAAACAACTGGGTACTTTTCAACCCCAGCTGTATAAGCTAGTTTTTGAGAAATTCAAGTTTTACTCTTTGGCCTGGTTGAGGTAGCTCCACTGTAGATTTCTTAATTTAATATAAAAAAATGGTCAAAAAACACTATGTTTTTGAGCTACAGCACCTCAATTACGTCACTTTGAAAACGTCATTTTGACTGCAAGTTTACATTCAAAACTCAAAGTTTTGCATACTTGTGTTACTAATGATTTTTTTATTTTTTACAAAACAAAAAATATTGAAATTTTGATATTAAATAATTTTAGATCTTCTCTACAATTATATGTAAAAAATTACTAATTTTTATATTAAAAAACATTCTCATTTTTCTCTTTAAAAGCAGCACCTAAATTACTCATATTTTGATACTAATTCACTTTTAGATTTCTCAAAGTCTATCAACAAAGTTGCGTCCAAGGCCACCAAGGCCTCCAAGTCCAAGATCACTCCTCCAAAGGCCAAAAAGGCCAATACTACCCCAAAGAAGCAGTCTTCTAAGGCCAAAGCTCCTCCTAAGACCCCAACTCCATCACCTGAACCAGAGGGAAACAGTACTACCCCTCCTCACTCTCCATTTTTTTACTCCCCTTCAGACCCCCAAGAGAAGTTATTCAACTTCAATTGCCACTCTGATCCCATATCAGAGCCTGAAGAGGAAGAGGATCAGGAGCCTGAGCCTGAGCCTGGTGCTTCTGCAGATGAACAAATTGAGCTCTGGGATCTTAACACCATCCACAATATATGCAATCAAAATGGCACCTTTACTGTGCCTGCCACATATCCAACCAGCTACCCCATCATGAAAAAGAAAGTGAGCTGGCTTTGTCTACAAGGGCTACAGCTTCAGCTGTAATGATGAGAAGAAATCCTTCTGCCAACATCATTATAAATGTGATAACATTGGCTGCCCAGCTAAACTCATCACTTATGGGTTCACTAGATTTAAAGCCCTAACTGTCAATAATGACTGCTCTAAGCCTTTTGACCCTCTTTACCAACTTATCCACTGGTTTCTTTGCCAGGTGATCCCAACCACCAAGGATCAAACTGTAACTAAAGCTTTCACTGATATCCTCTTTAATTTAAATGATACCCAACTTGCTACTGTTGGTGGCACCTCAAAATTACAGAGATATCTCACTGATCAGAGATATGCTCTGAGCACTGAAGGTGTCAGTGCAAGCTCCATTGACCAATTGATCCTTACTGAGGAACAAAAATTATCTTACCACAAGGAGAGATTTCTTCTTCACAATGATGGTCAACATGCCCCCAAGCATATTATCTGCTTTGGCTCAAGCCAGGATCTGCGCAACCTATTAAAATGCAAGACCTAAGTTGCAGATGGCACTTTCTCAACCTGCTCAAAGATCTTCAGCCAGCTTTAAAATATCTATGGGCAGGTTGGTAATCTAGTTCTTCCCCTGGTCTTTTTTTTTCCTTCCCAAAAGAAGCAGGAAACATATTTCTGTGCACTCACAATTCTAAAGGCCAAGTTGGATGAAATTCTCCCAACCATTGAAGAGGAGCTAAAAGAAACTAGAGGGCGCAAGAAGAAGGCCCAGACACAGGAAGAGGAAGCCACCCCAACCAGTAAACAGCCAGAAATCCTTCCCTATCACAAATATCTGGTAGTGGATTTCAAACAGGCTCAGACAAATGCCTTAATAATAGTCTTCAAGAGCTCCCCTCAGGGATGCTACTTCCACTTCCAGCAGGCACTCTGCCACCACCTCCAAAAGTGCTCTGACCTTCATGAGATGGTCAACTCTGAAGGCACCAAAGAAGCAAAGGACGTTTTTAATTGCTTTGCTGCCCTTGCCCTTGTGCAAAAGGAGGAGACCAATGCCTTTTCTGACGTTCTCTTCCACCATCCTTACATTATTGTCAACCAGGCAGCCTTTGCGCCTTTTATTGAGTATTTTGAAACTCAATGTGTTGGTATTATTCAAGGAGCACACTGTATCAGAAAGGGCGTGACTCAATCACCTGGAACTGCTTTAAGCAGGTAAAAGATGGTTTAATCAAGACAACCTCTTCCCTTGAAGGATGGCATAGCCAGTTTACTAAAAGAGTCAGGGTTCATAAGCCCAAATTCAACAAAATAATGGTGCATCTCAAGACCCAACAAGCCATCTCTGCCCGCCTCTTTAAGACTGGTATGAAGAACAAGGGTGATCCCCCAAGCAGACCAAGGCAGTGAAAAAGTATACTGAAATCAGCAAGGTGGTTCTTGGCTTTTATCCCAAGGATAGAAAGCTTGAGCATCTCCAAGCTATCTAGTTGCTCTTTCTACCAATGTTTGAGTCTTTTCCCAATAAACTATTCTTTATCTTCTCTCTTATTTCCTTTGATTTTACCATTCTTTGACTTTTTTGGTATTTGGTACAATTATATGCTTATTTTAAAGTATAATCTATAGTTAAAATAGATGAAAATAGTTGTTTTTGGGATTATTTTAACTTTTGGGCTTTACATAACTAAGTTGCTACTAATTGACCCATTTTCTATTGCAGATTTGAAATTCTGAGGCTTTTTTAAGCCTAGAAATGTTTTTATTTATTTTATTTTTTGGGATTTTTGGATTATTTTTGGAGTTCAAAAAATATAAAAATTTAAAACTTGTTTTTCTTAGTCAAAATGTTGTAATTTGAAATGTTGTTTTTACTAATAAATTGAGATAGTGTAAATCAAGATGGCGTAATTTGAGATAGCGTTTTTTGAGATGCTGTTTTCAAAATGGCGTGTCCTACTGTCCCAGAGGGTCCAAGAATAGACCCAGAACACAACTCAAGGGGAGTAATACCAACACATAGGCCTCCCAAGGTGTCAGCGCCAGTCAACCACCTCCTGCGTCCCAAGCTAGAATAACCAGCTTGAATCCCAGGTAGAAGCCACTCTCAAGGACTTCTACCAAAGTATAACAACCAAGGTCATCAGTAATAATGAGGTTACATACACATCTACTGTGTACCCAGTTGTCACCTGGCCCTGCACTCTGGATCCCAGAGTTGCCACTGCATGTGACGGAAATTACGGGATAATAAGAAGCTGTCTCCATGTGATGGGGAATTACCCACCAAATCCACATAGAGTTAATGATTAACCACTAATGCACTTTCAGATACTGTTTTATGAAATTTCCAAATGAGATACTAGGGTTAAGTAAAATAATTAACCCCAACCAAAAGAGCCCTATATAAATGGCCTGCAAGAGAATCAGAGTGTCTTTGAATAAAATTCAGGACATTGAGATAGCACCAGAGTTTCAGCTTTGACAGTAGGGAGGATAGTTCTGACATTGGCAGGCATTGAATTGACATTTGGCGTAGACAACAACAAAGTACTAACAGCAGGCCTTATCTTCCTGTAATAATCTGGCTAAGGATTAAAATGTAGGGGATGTACCACATAAGGCCAACTACAGGATGAATTTAAAAAAAGATTAGACCAAGGGATAATTGATTTTATTGAGTAAATTTTTGGGAGGACTCAACTCTTAAGAGTTGAAACAGTGAAAATTATTCAATATATATCAAAATTTGACTAAGCAATACCACCTGAATCCTAAGCTCCTATTATTTCCACAATTTCAAGTGAGTATCTAGTCCAGTTTGCAAAGAAACCATGCGCAACCAACTTCTGATGACCATGCTGATTAATAATCTCATATCTGGTGACCCTCAAATTATGTCAATTTATCAACATCAGTTTGCAAGGGGGAATCATATTCAGCTGGCAGACTGGAGTAGCTGTAACCTATTTTTGATCAACTGTTTGATTCAAATCCGTTAAATTGTTCAATTTTTTAAAGGTTTTCTGGCTTTTTGAGCCTTCCTACTTAGCCAAATAATTTCTGATATGATGGAATCTACCGTGACACTTCATGCCCCCGCGTTTTTGATACATCATATGAGACATTGGCTGCAACTGAGGAACAATCTGTGCCTGTTTTATATTTAACAATTGATGGCGCCACCACAGACAAGAACAATCCCACCTTCTACACAAAGGTCCTCATCCCGTGTGTTGAGCTTGCAAGCCAGAAAGCTGCAGTACCTGTCAATGGCTGGCGTCAGTTGGCAGATAGTGAGTGTGAAGCTCTCCTCAACTTATTAAATAGGGGAATGGCAGTTCAGGATATTGCGTCCCAATTTGGGGTCACAGTCAGATATATTAGCAACATCAACAAAAAGTACAGCAACACCAGGAAAATTGCTGAATCCACCAAGGCTAAGCGGCAGCCCAGCCTACTTCAACCTGTGTACATTGATGTAATCAAGCAGATGGTATCTAAGGATTGCCACCTGGACTCACTTGCTGTCCAATCAATGCTGGCCACAGAGTTTGGGCTTTATTTTTCCAAAGCCCTTGTCTACAAAACAATGGTCAATTTGGGCTTCTTGTGGAAGGTCCTCAGAGTTTCTCTGTACAATAGGAACAGCAAAAAACCCATCAAGGATTGCTGCATTTATGATGAGACCTATCTGGTTCTAAAGCAGACTGGCAACTCACAGTTCTTCTATATAGATGAATTGTTGTTTTCTTCCTCACTCAGGTTTAGGCATGGGTGGGTTGAGAAGGGGTCCAAGGATGGTGTAGCACATTGTGAAGCTGTCCTTTCCTAGATATATTCTATGGTAGCGCTTCTTGGTCCTTGCAAGTTGGACCAGTATCAAATGATTAAGGGCTCCCATAATAGTAGGACATTCCTTGATTTCCTCTGAACTGTCAAGGAGTACCTTTAGATTAATTACATTGGTACAACCAACATTGTTGTGCTTGATAATGTTGGGCTCCACAAAGTGGATCTGGTTGTTTCTGAGTTCCTATCAATTAATAAAAATAGCCACACCTCCAACCACCAGCTTGTTGACTATCCAATTAGACTCCTCTTTCTCTTGTCATATTCCCCATTCCTGAATACAATCAAGGAGGTCTTTGGGTGGATCAAAAATAAGGTGAAGAAACGCCTCCCTCAGGACACTGAGGAACTCTTTGATATTCTTGAGATTAGCCAATTTGTGATGCCACCTTATGTGGTGGCAGCTTTCTATAAGCACTCAGAATTCTTTATTCACAAGCCCTTGAATCCAAGCCAATCAGATAAATGGGCACTCTGGGTTGTATTTTTTTATTGGGAATTGAAAATTATATTTATATGTAATAACTTGACGTTGAATTGTATTAAGAAACATAAGAATTTGTAAATTAGCTAAATAAAATTATTAATATTGAATATAGAGACACATATTTTTATTATAACGCACCAAATATTGTATTAATTGTAGAGTTAACAAATAAATAAATAATTTAAAAAAGATAGAAATATATTAATTTTATTTGAAAAAATGTGAGCCCTTTTTATTGCAATGACTGTTTTTTAAAAGCCACATATTGGACCTTGTGATTCATCACTGATCCTTATTAATTCAGTGCCACTATAGCCACACAACATGAAAACCAATGATTTTCATGTATCTCTTACTAATTAGTACTTTTGATGTGGTTTAAGCATAATTAATCTATTTATCAAATCATATTAAAAGCAAAAAGTAATTTAAGACCAAACAATTACTTGTTTAAAAAATAATTAGAGCAGACAGTTTGATGCGGATAAATAGAGCTCATCTTGGTTACATACTATTACATGAACACATTTTTGACAATCAACTAAATAAACAAGTTTTAGATTTGATTTAATATTAAATGTCTTCAATCTATTAAAACTACTGCATTATTATATACTACCTAATTATATTTGACTATTCAATACAAAAGTAAAATATAAATAAAAATAAAAATAAAAATAAATTAAAATAAAAATATGTTTATTATGCAAACGCAAAAAAGCAAGTGAGCTATTTGGGGGAATTATACCCCAAAATGTTGTCTTATGTAAAGCCAATAATTGAGACCACATAATCTTCTGTATGTGGTGGATTATTTGAGAGCCAATTGCAAGTGGGGTGGCGCTCATCACCCCAGTTGTGGCTGAGCGCTTGATAAAAGGCAAAATAGTGAGGGAATCAACAAGTAATTTTTTTGGGAGATAGGTAATATACATACATTGATGCTAACACAAAACTATTGTAAAGAACATGCTCCACAGTCTTATAGACCTGTGAAATCTTTTGCTTTTCCAAAGTTAAACAGCAGATGTCCATCTGGGTTAGGATATCTTCCTGCTTCTTCATGTTTGGTTTTAGTATGAAATAAATGAGATTGCCCAGGTACACCACAATATGCAACCTCTACAATGTGTAGAGTTCAGAAAATAAACAAAAAATGTTGCTATCAATCTGTTGATGTATGAAGTGTTGGAAAAGCTGAAAAATGTTTCCTGAGGAGCCCCAGTGGTGTCTGCCCCCCAGGCTTCAGCAAAAGAAATTATCAAAGGCTTCATTTTGTTCACAAGTGTCAGGATACCAGGAGTACCGTGGGGCTCCAGCAGGTGAGGGAAGAGTCAAAGCAGGTACTGGCATGGCCCACCAGATGATGGGACCTAACTTTACCAGGTAGAAAAGGGCCTTCCCAGCCACAGCCCAAGGTCCAGCTGCTGGCAAGGCAGAGTCAATCAATCCCGTGAGTGCAAGGTAAAGCACTCCCAGAAATTGACTACTCTGGCCAGAGGCATCAGAAGTGGGGGGTTGAGATGGTTGGTTTGGGTGTTGGGGGAAGTTCCATGGGGACCAAGTAGGCGGCAAGATTGTTGTACTTCCTGTTGAAGATCAAAGAGTAGATGGTGATTGCTTTGCCGTCTCGGACAATTTGGTAGGGTTCCTTGGGAGCGTTTGGGCAGGTGTACCACTGCAAGTCTTCCAATGTCCAGGGTTTGTGGTCAGGATTGGTGGGATACTCAGTGAAATGCATAGGGCCAAATAGAGAGCTGGGTGGGCAGTAGTAGTCAAAGGCTTTGGTTTATCAACTGGAGTCTGACTATCTATCCCAGTAGAGGGGTACTGATGCTTGGGTGTATGCAGATGGAAGAGTATCAAAAATAGGTATGGAAACAGATTGGTGAACCAAAGGTTCATAACAACTTTATTTGGTAAGGATGACAATACAGAACTTTTTCAAGTGCTTCTGATTTATATACTTACTCACATGCAGATGCCTCTGGGTATTCTTCTGATGCTATCTGTGTGGCAAGGCTTGGCATTTCAGGTTCTGCTGTTTGGTTGGCTGCTTCATGGTTATTTTTGGGGTTTTCATGAACAGTTGTTTGGCTTTTTGATGGTCCATCTTGGCTTGGCTGGTAATTGATTTTGGCAGGTTTGGCTTCTGGGGTTTTGGGTTTTTTTTTCAATTTGATCACCATTTTTGGACTGACTTGACAGGCTCTCTTGAGCCCAAAGAACTTGATTAAAAAAGGGGTCCCCAATTGGGGACCCCAAATTACTTAATGGAGGGTGGGCTTGGTCTGGGTTTAATAGGCAGCTAAAAATAGCCTGCTCAGGCCCAGCCAAACCCACCAAGGATTGGGTGTAGCTTTTGGGGCCCAAAGCGGGCCCCTCAGCTGCCACCAGGGCAGTAATGGTTCCTGCACCTGGATTTGCTTTGAAAAGCAAAAATCTAGGTGTGGGCAAATCTCCCCCGCCTGCTAGCCCTACCTGGTGGCTAGGAGCAGGTTTGATTCCCGCTCTGGGCTTCAAAACTGTTACTTTTGTAACAACAAGGTTTGTATCCTGACTTTATTTGATATTCATTTGATAAATTCATTGAAAATTGCTGATTTGAGATATCCACTTTTTACTTATAATTCAATCTTCTTTAAATTCTTTTCATATTCATTCATATTTGAAAACAGAAAATTTTGAATGCTTTCATACACATATTCATTGAAATTCATTTTAATTTTTATTGGTATTTCATTCATATCTTTGAAATTGATATTTGCTCCTATTTCATATGCTTCCCTAATCCAAGTTGAACTTCCTTCAGATGCTTGGTATTCCCTGTTCATTGCTTCTTTCTTTGCAAATTCATTCATATTCATTTGAATTATTTGATTGATTTCTGTTAGGCTTCTTTGAACAACTAGGGATATCAGTCTTTGATAGCCCCCATATACACCACTTGGTGTATATGGCGTATTTTTGACAACTTCTTACCCATTTCTTGATGTAACTAAAGAGAAGGTAAATAAAATATAAACAAACTTACTAATTCTTTCCCCTTCAGCCACAGGCACCCCTTCAGAAAATTTCATGAGCTTTGGATGCTCTTCAGTTATTTTCTTTGCTTTGATTCTCCTTAGTTTTCTTACAATTCCTTCTTACCTTTTATTTCCTTCATTTGATAAAGTTTCTTCAATTCATGAAGTGCTTCTGCCTCTTGATATTACTTCTTCATTTCCTTCATTCATTTCAGTTTCCATTTTGATATTTTCATTTCCTTCAACTTGAATGGCTTCATCTTCATTTCTGTTGATTTTTCATTTCCTTATATTAGCTTAATCTTTTGATTGTTTCCTCTGGAACTTTTCCAGAACTCAAATGTGTTATAGCTTGCATCTTGAAAATTCAAACTCAATAAAATAGTTCCCTGGAGGCTAAGTAATTTTCTTTGTTATATTCATCTATTATAGTTCCTAAGTTAGTTAGGGCAACTTCCTTTGCTTGGATTATTGAGTCTCCCCCATTTCCTAGCATTCCTGCTACTATTTCCCTAATGTTTTGTTCAAATTCAATAACTCTCTGAGGGTGTTCTTCTAATTTATTTACAAGGCTGTAAATATTTGACATGTTGTCTGAATTACATCCCAATTAAAGATTTTTATATAAACTACTATCAACATATAATCAAGAAATTCTAGATATGAATACATTCTATTGACAATTATTGTAAATAATACAAATAAATTGTAATTATACAAAAAATAACATAACATAGCACAGAATAAACCAAAATTTCACTAAACTAGCCATCCAAATCAATACATGTAGATGATATTTTTCCAGTATGTAACATTTTTATTTGATAGAAAATATTTTATTGATATCTCACATTGAATTGTGAATGTTTTATTGAATGCTGGCTATACTAGGTCTTATTGCTAGCCATATCAATTCTGCATATGTGCATAATGCAATGCATTTTATTTAATAAAATTCATTGTAAACTTTGCATTCTTAATTGTGATTTTTTAATTGAGCTGTGTCTATATCAGGGAGCCATTAACACTCATCACAAATATTGATACATATTTCATTTTAAAGCTTGTATATTTACCTATTTTTAATGATTCTGTAAAATTTAAGTTGGATTTAGTGAGTTAGTAAAAATACAATGTATCAATCAATCACTGTTTATGACAATTAATTGACTGATTTTCTTTGCTGTGGCAATTGTGCATTTTCTAATATTTACGCACTGGCACTCAATTGGTTGGTCTCCAATCCTATTGCACAGGAAATAGGAAAAAAAGTTGCCACCCCAAGACTGGTTGTGGTAGGGGTAGCAAAACTATTTCCTATTTCCTGTGCAATAGGATTGGAGACCAACCAATTGAGTGCCAGTGCGTAAATATTAGAAAATGCACAATTGCCACAGCAAAGAAAATCAGCCAATTAATGGTCATAAACAGTGATTGATTGATCCATTGTATTATTACTAACTCACTAAATACAACTTAAATTTTACATAATCATTATCAATAGGTAAATATGCAGGCTGTAAAATGCACTATGTATTAATATTTATGTTAAGTGTTAATAGCACCCTAATATAAACACAGTCCATTTATATAAATTACAATGAAAAAGGCCAAGTTTACAATGAATTTTATTAAACAAAATGCATTGAGTCATGTACATAATATCTAAATATCAGGATTTAACATATACCCGCAATATTATAATATAACATTTAAATTTGTTGGTCTTTACTTTATTATTGATAATGATAAAATTATTATGCAGCTAATTATATGTTACTGTATCAAATATACACCATTTTATTAATTATAGGGAATTCAATAATATAAAAATATGTTATTAATTATGAGTTGGAAGAAATAATATCAATTTTAATAATTTGTCACAAAGAAAGGTTTTATTTTGCTCATCAAAGGATACATAGGGGAGGGAAAGGGCAGAATGTACTGTCAGGGCCTGCCCTGACAAGTATCAAATTCAGATGTGATGTGAAAATGACAGCAAATCAACATTGACTCCGCAAATACTGAATGGATAAAGACGTTTAATCATTCATTAGAAAGCTGCAGATGATTTGAGACACTTTAATTATTGGATACATTGAGCATAAGAATCCTGTTTGCGTGCTAAAGAGCTTGTCAAAGAAATTCATGCATTGCCCTTATTAATATCATGCATAATTTCAGAGATCAAATAACAAGCTGCAATTATGAGTATAGCTTATGAGTCCCATACCCAAGTCTAGACCAGAGCCTGGGAACTAGAAATTGCAATTAGCCTAAATGGTCCAAGTCCACCAATCTGCATGAGAAGATTAGCTGCGTGAACGACATCATTCATGCAAGCATATCTCAGCAATTACTGAGCTTAAATCAATGATGAAACCCACGTTTAAAAACTCCCTATTGCCTGAAAAATTTCCTTATGTAATCAAAGCCTGTCAATGCACCAGTTTATATAATAAATTGAGTTCAAGAGTGATGGCAAAAGTGACCCCAGTTAGATGCAAATCTAAATCCCTTCCTAAAGCTTGCATTGGAAGTGTTATAAAATGAGAGCCATGAAATGAAGAAAGGAAAACAGCATCAACCAATACATCCTAGTCCATCCTAGTTAGTCCTTCCTATATTTACATCTCCTTCCCTTCCCTTTCCTTTCCCATTTCCCTTCCCATTCCAGCCGTCTTCCCGTGAGTATTAAATAAAGAACTGTCTCAACCAACCTGTTTGACTTAGGATGAAAGCTATAGCTCTAGACTGCTCTTCTCTGCCATGCCTATCTGAGTAGAGTTGCCTGAGCCATGTCATGTACTTTGCCATTTCTGCACCTGGAAAAGGGATGACATCAGAGGTAGTGAGGAGGGATTGGGTGGTGGTTTGGGAGTCAGGGTTGGAAGGCAGGTGGCTTGACCTTGATGGGGGAGACAGGGAGGCTTATTTTGTTGACTGGGAAGGGGCAGTACTTTAAATTCAGAACTTGGATGTAAAAATGCAGGATTTTCAAATCCTTGGTCCAAATTTCAAATCACTTTTGCAGGCAACTCAGTTGAGTGAACAATAAAATATTTAATGAAATAACTCGTTTAATTTGACTTTTTTGATTTATTTAAATTGAGAAATTTTGAATCTCTCAAGAAGATAAATCAACTAACAAAAGAAAAAAACAATGCAAGCAAGCAAAGGATACATGAATCAGAAATGCGGGATTCTAATGTACAATTTGAGATTTCCTGTATGTCAAAAAAATCATAGACATCATGTAAAAATTAACAAATCTGAAATTACAGGATTGTCTAATCCAAGAACCAAGTTTCAAACTATAATTGCAAGGAATTTGAAATAAATATAATTTATGGGTGTCTCAAAAAGGATGTTAAAGAATCTAAGTGGACTTGTGCTCATTCTTTTAGGAAGCACAGGCATTCTCAAAAATCACCCTATTCCAGTTTAGGACAGCTAAATATTAGATCCTACTATTCAGCAACTTACCATATTCAATAATCAAATTGACTAAAATATACATTCCTCTTCTTGAGTTTAAGTTTTTTAATAAAAAATTATTATGTCTTCTTCTAAAACCAACCAAGTCAATGAGCTGTTCCCTGGCCTTGACAAAATCATGCAGGACTACGCTGGGTCTCTTAACAGTGAAGCCTCTGTCTATGGCCACTCCCAACCTGCAGGCCCCTCTGCAAGCCCCACCCAGGAGTATGTTCTTTCTCCTGCAACTTCCAGCATGGCCCTGTTTGCCCATCATGAACAGGCAGCTGCCAACCCAAATCCTGTATCAACAATGGCATTTGGAACCAGCCATTTGATCCATGGGGTCACCCAGAGATTCCCAAATCCCAAAACAGCCAATCAGATGGCATTGACCAGTTCCCAAGATAAACACATCCCTCCCCCAGCTAATCAGTCTGCAAGACGCAGAAGAAAATTGATCACTTCAGAGATTGTTCTTGAAATGGTTGAAAAGCAAGGGATGCTTATGTCCCTTGGGGAAATTGCAGCCACAATGTGTTTTGCAAAGTCCACTTTGGCTGCAACCTGCAAGCCCATGCCAAATATGGCTCCCCTACCAAGAAGACCCCAACTGGTGCCTGTTCTTTGACTTAAGGTGAAAAAGCCCACCCTCTCATGATGGCTATTATGGAGTGTGACCCACAGATGCCCCTGGTCCAGGTCTGTCTCCAACTGGGACTCCACGGCATTTTTACCAATAAGAGAACAGTCAATTTGTGGATGCACAGAGTTGTGGTTGATGCTAGAATCTTGTCCAATCAAGTTCTCAATGGTCCCAGTTTGGGAGATACTGACCCCTACAATTCAATCATCATTGATTTTATCAAAGGGAGGGCAATGAGGGCCTGTAATGACGTAATCTTTCTGTCATAGGCCAAGATTTTGGCAAGTATTCAAGACTTTGAGGAAAAGCGCTTCCAGTCAGAGGTATACAAGCGCGGGCCAATCCTGTATCAATTTGTTGGGTTTTTTTTGACAGTATCTCATTGGGTGTTAATAATTACTCTGCATTGTCAAACACAGCAGATGGATATGCCTACCAAACAGAGCTCAAGGTCATACTGGAGGAGTGAGCTACCCAAAATGCCGTGTACACAGTTGTACTGAGTGCCAAGATGGAGCAGCAGGAATGGGCAACCCAAGAAATCAGGTCTGCAGGGCATACCTGTTGGTCCTAACCCATCAACTACGCCAACATGCATCTTGCAGATGTATGTCTCTAAAATTTTGGTTCTGCACTCAGGCGCTTAAAGCCTTAAACATACAATGAACTGTGCACCCAAATTGATAAGGGTTATGAGCTTTTCCTTCTGTTTCCTCCAGGACCTATCAGATCTTGTCATTTTCTATGCAAGTGATAGTGATAAGTCCAGAAAAAACTCCTGCCTCCCCCCACGCCAATCCATTTGTTTTACCAAGCCCGCATATGTGACAGAAGACAAATCTGAGCAATTGAAACAATAAGCTCTTGCTGCCTTTTCCCACTTGTTGCAACTGAACCAATGAGGATTCAGTACTTGGAATTGGGGAAGACAAAAGTCCAATAGAAAGGATTGAATAATAAGAAAAAGGTATCATTTATTGTAGAATATAGTGGTTAATATACTATATGGGGAAAGTCACTGGGCCACAAGGGATTGGCATGGTGGAGAGTTCCATGTAAGGTTTGGAGCCAAGGAATAACTTGTGCGGGGATCAGCAAGTCAAATTGGTAGCGCTCCTAATTAGGATAAGTACCCACCATTTGATATTGCCATCAGATTAATTCATAACATTAGACACATCAAGGGGCAACTTGTCAAGCACCCCCTGTGTATTGTAAGATACGTTAGCAGGTGAGTCTGGAGACTTGGTTGCAACATCCCCCCTTGCCCCCTGCTTGTTGTCAGACACCAAGACTGGAGTCTGCAGAAGGTCTGGGAAGGTCTGCACAAACAACTTTTCTGTGGGGATGGCGCAGCAGGGGCGCAAGCAATCATGGTGAAGCTTCTTGGTGTTTCCTTGGGCATCTTCAAGTTGATAAGTGTGATTGTCATAGACTGCGGCTATCTTGAAGGGCCCTAGGTGGTTAGGTTATAACTTGCAAGAATTGGGATTGAGGGTATAGACAGGGTCACCTACAGCGTATCTAGCTTTGAGGTTCTTTGTCCCTCCTGCAATCTGCTTGTGTTTGATTTCCCAGGCTTTGGCACGCCATTGGTCTAGGGATGGAGTTGTTATTAGGGGATGCTTGTTGGGAACCTTGGACCTTATTTTTCCCTGTTCAACCCCTGTCAGACTGTCAGGTGTTCCAAAGGCCAGGGTGCTAAGGCTGAACCCAGTGCCCCTGTTGATTCTTGCTTGCAGGATAAGTAGAGCAGTGGGCAGGTGTTCAGTCCATGCGGTGTTAGGGTGTTCTTGTGAGAGCTTGGAAATCAATTGAACCAGTGAGCCATTTAACCGTTCCACGCATCCATTGGCTTGAGGATGGTAGGGGGTTGTAATTATACATTGGAGTGTGTTCTTGGCACAGTATTCCTTCATGACATGCCAAACAAGTTTGGGGCCGCCATCTATGATGAGACGTTTGGGTCACCCAAAGCAAGCCACAATTTCCTTGCCAATAAAGCAGGTGATGGTGGTGGTGGTGTGGTTGGTTGTTGCCCAAGCCACTGGCCAGCAAGTGAAGTGGTTGATGGCAGTGATAATGTACTTCTTTCCCAGTCTGTCTTTGGGGAGTGGTCCCACAATGTTAAGGGCCCACTGCTCAAAGGGTTCCATGGCCTTGATGGGCAGGACAGACTTGGGAGGTGCAGATTTGGATGTATTCTTTTTGCACAACACGCACGTTTTGAGGAGGTCCAAGATGTCTTGACACATGCGCGGCCACCAAACCTTCTGTTTCATAATCTCAAAGAGGTTACGCCCTCTGATGTGACCCAGGGTTTGGTGGTAGTGCAATATTGTATCCCCTCATTGTGTGGTGGGAATTTAAGGCGTCTTCTCACCTGTTTCTGCCCGGCAGCAGATGTTGCCAGCATCAGTGGTGAACTGACTTTGTTTTTCCTTCAATTTGGAGATGGTGACCGAGTTAAGGCCCTAGTAGCAAGTTACCTCAGGGCGGAGGTAGAGCATGGGCCAATCTGGGTCCAAGCCATTGTCCCCAGTGATGGATGCTATATAGAGTTGTGAAAGGGCGTCAGCTGTGACAAGCTCCTTTCCAGGCTTGTACTTGGTGCGCAACTGGCAAGGGGATAGACGCTCCACCCATCCTGCTTGGCGGCGTGTCAAGTGGGACTGTGTGTTGAAGTACTGGAGCAACTTGTGGTTTGTCAGAACATGGGGTGAGAAGGTAGCTCCTTCCAAGTAACAGCACCACTTCTCAACGCAGTGTACAATGGCTATCAATTCTTTATCATGAATGGGGTAACATTGTTCTGAGTCAGTAAGCTTCCTGGACTTGTATGCTACGGGGAGGAAGACACCATTGTCAGTTTCTACCCTTAGCACACCCCCTATGGCCCTGTTGGAGGCATTAGTCTTGAGTTTGTACTGTTGGTTTTAATTGGGGAACTGCAGTACTGGTGCTGTTGTGAGCCTTTGCTTCAACGTCTCAAAGGCTCAATCTCTGACAGGGGTCCAATAAAAGTGCTGTTTGGTATTCAGGAGCTCAGTGAGAGGTGCAATTAGTTCCCCACAATTTGGAATGAACTTGTGTATGTAGGCAACTATGCCTAGGAATGTCCGCACCTGGCCCACATCAGTGGGGGGCAGCATGCTGGTGATTGCCTTGATTTTGGCAGGGTTGGGCTTTATCCCTTGGGCAGAGATGGTGTGTACAAGGAATAACAGCTCTGACTTGAAAAACTTGCATTTGCAGGGGTTAGCTTTTAGCTGGTTTTTCCAAAGGGTGTCAAGGATAGCACAGAGATGATAGAGGTGTGTGATTTGATCTTGACTGAAGACAATAATGTCGTCAAGGTACACAATCACACATGTTCCAATCAGTTTCTCAAAGGCTTTGTCCATCACCATGGCAAAGGTGGAGGGAGCGTTGGTCATTCCAAAGCTCATTAAACAATACTCAAACAACCCGTAGCGTGTGCAGAAGGCATTTTTTGCCTTGTCCTCTGGTGCAATGCGGACCTGGTTGTACCCTGCAGTGAGATCAATCTTGCTAAAGACCTTCACACCTGCAGGTGTATTAAGCAGGTTGTGAATCAGCGGCAAGGGGTACTTGTATTTAACTGTCACTTCATTTGGGGCTTGGTAGTCTGTGACCAGGCAAAGGGACCTGTCCTTCTTAGCTACAAAGAAGACCACCGCCCCGTATGGAGAGAGCAAGGGGAATTGAAGCCCTTATCAAGCGCGTCCACAAGGTGCTGGCGGAGGGTTTCATCTTCCTTTGGTGTAAGACAGTATAATGATTGTGCTTTAAGTAACAACCCTTGAAGTTGTACAGCGTGCTGGATCTTCCAGGGAGGAGGTAGTTGTTCAAGTGTCTCACTGAATACATCCTTGTACTCCTTGAGGAGTGCAGCAAGCGCTGGTGTAGGTGAGGAGGTCAAGGGAGGGACCGCAGATGGTTCAGCACAGATAACTTCAACTGAGCATTGGTTAAAGTCTAGTTTCCCCTCCTCAAAATTGTACAAGCCTGTCTCTGTTATTCTGAAAAACACAGTATCATGGAGTAACTTGCTCATTTATACAGGGTAGATCTGGAATATCACCCCATTTCAATTGAGGGTGATGACAGAAGTATCCCAATCAATGTAGGGATGGTTGTGCCAAAGCCATTTGAGCCCGGCAATTACGTTGTGGCTGAGCCCTGCCATGATGGGCCCAGAGAGCTTAACCTGGATGTTCCTCATTCTCACAGAGAAGGGTACTGTCTGGTGGGTGATTAAAACTCTTCAGGAGTCAGCTACTTGTACTGCTTTGAGCCTGCTGGGCACTTGGTCTAATTTTTGAGAGTTGGCAAACGCCTGGTCCACCATAGTGTGGTCAGCCCCGGTATCTACCAGTAGTTTGTGGGTGTTCCCACAGAAACAGAAGGGATAGGACAAGTGTGCTACTTTATTTGAGGAGTGTCTTTCTTGAAATAAGGGGTTGTCACTGTGAACCTGAAAGACGTCCAGGGTTTTGACCTTGTGAATGTTGTAGTCACAGGGATTTTTTGCGAGCAGGGCTTGAGAGGATGGGTCAGGTAGGGTTGAAAGACCTCTTGTTGCTACAACCCCCAGGCTTTTCCCTGATCCTCAATTTGCGCTAGCTGAAGCTCCCCCCTTGCGGGGACATTTAGTCCCATTATCCTGCTGACAGGGTTGGCGGCAGGCTACTTGATTGTGGCCATTGCCAGGCATAGTACGTGGTTGGGATGGAGTATCACTGGTGTGGCAGAAGCCCATTGAGGCCTGATTTTTAGCCTCCACAATGGCCTTATAGCAGCCGTCAATGGAGGTGCAACAACCTACAGGGACCCACTTGCAGATATGGGGTTTTAACCCATTGATGATGAGAGTGAGTAGCATTTCATTTCTGTTGGTCACAGATTTGGGGGCGGCAGCAAGATCTTGTTGCCAGGCAGCAAGGTACTCAGGAATGGAACCAGTTTGTTTGATTGCTAGAAGAGGAGTTCTCACAACAATGGGGGAGAAGGTTTTGCTATGGCAGGACTTGGCGGCGTCTCAGAATGCTGCCCAGGTAACTTCAAGTTCCTGGCTTGCCCAGTTGGTGAACCACACAGCAGCAGGCCCTGTGAGGCAGCCAGACACAGTGGCAACCCACATGGGCTCAGGAACCTGACAGATGCAAAGGCGGGTTTCAGTAGATTGGAGCCAACTGATAATGTTGGCCCCTCTACGCCACCAGTGAAGGATTCTAGCTGAAGGTTGAGCATGCGCTGTGACGGATCTGACTGGGGCAGGGTAACGCTGGCGTCACGCTGCCTGGGGAAGGGCCAATTGTACACGCTGGTGAGAACTAGCTGGTCTTGATAGATGACGTACCTGTTGGGGATGTCCCCCTTGGGGATTGGCAGGAAGGTCTCTGGTTGGGGAGTAGTCATGCGGCCCGTACTCTGTCCTTTCTTGGGGGGAATTTTGTTTTAGGTAGGTTGTAAAGCTACCGCTGCTATCACTGTTACAACTGAACCAATGAGGATTCAGTACTTGGAATTGGGGAAGACAACAGTCCAATAGAAAGGACAGAATAATAAGAACAAGGTATTGTTTATTGTAAAATATTGTGATTAATATACCATATGGGGAAAGCCACAAGGCCACAAGGGGGTGGCATGGTGGGGAGTTACATGTAAGGTTTGGAGCTGAGGAATAACTTGTGCGGGGATCAGCAAGTCAAATTGGTAGCGCTCCTAACTAGGATGAAGTAACCGCCATTTGATATTGTCATCAGATTAATTCATAACATTAGACACGTCAAGGGGCAACTCATTGAGCGCCCCTTGTGTATCATAAGATACATTAGCAGGCAAGGCTGGAGACTCTGTTACAACACTCAACAAACCCTACCTCCCAAACCCCCCATCAAGCCACCTGCCTTCCAACCCTGACTCCCAAACCACCGCCCATTCCCTCCCCACTATCTCTGATGCTGTCCCTTTCACAGGAGCAGATGAAGGCAATGTTTATTCTGCCAACTCTTTTCCCTTCTTGTCCTTTAATAGGTAAAATAAAACTTTTCTTTGTGACAACTTATTAAAAATGATATTATTTCTTTCAATTCATAATTAATAATATTTTCTTTTTACATTATCAACATTGCCTATAATCAATAAAATGTTGTGCATTTTATGAATAACTTAAAATTATTAGCATACATATTTTTCATCATTAATCATAAATTAAAGACCATAAATGTAAATATTGCATTAAAATATTGCAATTATATGTCAACTCTTGATATTTAGACATTATGTGCATGAATCAATGCATTTTGTTTAATAAAATTCATTGTAATCTTGGACTTTTTCATTATAATTTATTGACATGGACTGTGTTTATATTAGAGAGCCATTAACACTTAGTGCAAATATTGATACACAGTGCATTTTACAGCCTGTATATTTACCTATTGGTAATGATTCTGTAGACTTTTCAGTTGGATTTTGTGAGGTAATAATAATGTAATGGGGTAATAAATTACTGTTGATTATCATTAATTGACTTATTTTCTTTTCTGAGGCAATAATGCATTTTCTGATATTTACACACAGGTTTCCAACTGGTTGGTTTCACATCCAATTGCACAGGCAATAGGAAATCAAGTTATCATTCCTTGACCGGATGTGGTTGGGGTGACAACTTGATTTCCTATTGCCTGTGTGATTGGATATGAAACCAACCAATTGGAAACCAGTGCATAAATATCAGGAAATGTACTATCACCACAACAAATAAAATCAGCTGATTAGTGATAATAAACAGTAATTTATTAATCCATTAAATTATCATTACTTTGCAAAATCTGACTGAAAAGTTTACAGAATTATTACCAATAGGTAAATATACAGGCTGTAAAATGCACTATGTATCAATATTTGTACTAGGTGTTAATGGCTCTCTAATACAAACACAGTCCATTTTAAATAAATTACAATAAAAAATTCTTGTTTACAATGAATTTTATTAAAAAAATTGCATTGAGTCATGCACATAATGTCTAAATATCAAGAGTTGACATCTAATGTAATATTTACATTTATGGTCTTTAATTTATTAATGATGATGAAAAATATTCATTTGTTGAGGGTAGTACTATAAAAACCAGTTTTTTAATGTAATTCAAACAAAATGTCAAATATCTACAGCCTTATCAACAAATTAGAGTCAGCCCTCCAAAAGATTGTTGAGCTTAAACATAACATAAGGAAAATTGTGGTAAATCAACTGGGAAATGAAAGAAGGGCCTTGGTCCAGTAAAACAAAACCGCAAAAAGTAGCCTGGGAACAATAGTCAACAAAGAACACAAGGAAATTGTTTTAAATCTTCAAAAGGAAATCTCAAGCTGTTAGATTTCAAAATTAAAAGATACAACTCTTGTGGGAATTTGCAAAAACCAATAGAAAGAATACTCAAAAAATCAAATTGATTGAAGGAAATGAAAACTCAAAGGAAATTAACACAAATAAAGAGGAAACTGATCAAATGGAAACAGATGAAAATGAAGCACAATCAAGAAGCAGAAGAGCTACAATAAACAATAAAAATGTATCAAATGAAAATCAAGAGGAAGAACAAGTAGCACATAAAATAAGGAATATCAAGCCCAGAAAAACAAATGAAGAGCAGCCGACACTCATGAAGTTTGCTGAAGGGGCGCCTGTGGCTGAGGGGGCTGCAGGGGAAACAATCAGTAAGTCTTTTTATGTTTTACTTATTTTATTTTGTTATAACTAGGAATGAGGACAAGGTCACAGAAGTGGCAGCTTTCACACACAAGTTGGTTTTACAGGGGTTACCAATCACTGGTAGCCCCTGTAAAGCAAATAAAAAAATGAAATAAATAAAATAATTCAAATGAATATGAATAATTTTGCAAATATAGAAGCAAAAGCCAGGGAATATTTACCACCTGTGGGGTGTTTGCCATGGATTATGGAAGCATAAAAAATTGGAGCAACTATTAACTTCAAAGAGATGACTGAAATTGGTGGTGATATCAAAATAAACTTTGATGAATATATTTATGAAAGTATACATTAATTTCCCTTTTTAAATATCAATGAATATGAAAAAAAACTAAGAAAACCCAACTTTCAAATAGGAACTGAATATATTAAAACTAGAATTTCAATTAATTATTCAAAGCATTATCAAATAAAGTTGGGGACGCAGTCCATGTGAATACGTTTATACCTTTATTTATTTTGTTTGCAGAGGCATGGGGGGCGGATACAAGTTGGGCGCCTCCTGGTACAATATGTAAATTCAGTCAAATATCCTATATAAACAGATTAGTTCAAGTGTACAAGAAATTGTACATGTTCTCCAAAAAATATAACTTGCAAAGGATTCAAATTGCAGTATACCTAGGAATCTTATTACATTGCATATTAAAAACTAATGTCAAAAAGTTGGAGGATGTACCTATACAACTTGATATATGCCAATTAGCACTAGAACACCAGAAGACACTGCAGGGGTATAGGACAGTTGAGCTTATCCTGTATGACTCCTTTACAATGGCATTGTTATATGGGTACTACATGCCTCCTGAAAAGAATCTAACTGATTGATTTGTTTACCTGCCTCCCTTTTATTAAGTGTTTGGCAACCACTGGGGTGCAGGGCGCCACCCCTCTAGCAATTTCATCCAGGGGTTTCCACCACGTGCAGAAGAGTACATGGATCCAATTAGACACTCTAGCCAAAAATTTGATTTCAGGGTATAATTCCCCCAAAATAATCACATTCCATTTGCAAGGTGCCTGTCAGGATTTTGGGATATTGACTAATTAATGGATTCAACCAATTAACACGGGCCAGCTGACAATCACTCTTAGGAATGGTTTCAACAGAATGATGTGGGCTGAGGTTTGCAGGATCAATGAATCAACAACCAAATCATATCCTGGCATTAACAATTTCATGTATTCCTAATTAATAGTGAAACATGCAGATATTGTGCAATTAATTAGTTCACCTTGACAGTCACCTCAAACATGCTTCTCATAATAATTACTATTCTAAACTTTAAATTATATTCTAGAACAAGGGCCATCATCTGAAACACTTCTATAAGAGCCCAAAATAGACTGGGCTGTCAGGCCAAACACTCTAAGATAAAAGGCTTTGAGCCTATTGTATTAGAGTTAGCTCTGATTAAGTGAAGAATCATCTCCACCAACTAGTAGCCAGGCTAGCTAGCCACTTGGAACGTGGTCCAGGTTCACAGCTACTCCAATCAGATTGAGGGATAGTTGCACAGCTTCAGAAAGGATATTAAGCTGTGGAAATTGTCAAGCAAGCTTCCGTTACAAACCGCACACACTCAAGGTTGGGCCAGAGCTAACTCATATAAACAAGGGCAGCTGGGCCAGCCTCAATATCAGCCTTCTAATAAAGAGTTGATATTTCAAATCCTTTCCTTAGTTCAATTATAATTAAGTGGAGAGCAAAAGATCATACTGTTGCCATACAGTATTAAACCCTATAGTAAACTATGGACACAACAACTTATGAACCTATATCCAGAAGTAGGAAGAACTGTCCCAAAACCTTCATGCCTTGGGCCCTGTCAGACTTGCTACTTCTGATGACAACAAAATATTCTGGGCCAAAGGTTACGCCAAAGTCACAGGTTCTCTGTACTTTCCTAATGTTAGAAGACTTAGGATATCATCTGGCTGATGATAAAATAACATGGTCTGCAATTTTCTGACAGTGTATCTCCCTAATAAATTTTATTCCCTTGCAATTTAACTTTTTTATTTTAATTTTAATTTTAATTTTTTATTTTAAATTTTAATATTTAAATAATAATAGTAATATATCCAAATATATTATAAGACATTAGTTATAGTTACAAACACGTCAAATAATAAAAAAGATTTAATTTTTTTATTTACTAGCTTGTCAAGTACAGGTTTCTTCATTACATAGTTAAACATCAAGAACTGAATTTATCTGCAACAGATAGCCTGCTCCACTTATGTTATAAACAAGTTATTGTTTAGAACTCAAATTACTTTTCCCTTGTAATATGATTTGATGATAGATTTTCTATGCTTGACCCACATCATAAGTACTAATTAGTAAGAGATACATGAAAATCATTGGTTTTTGATTTGTGTGGCTATAGTGGCACTGAAATATTAAGGAACAGATGATGACTTGCAAGGTCTAATTTGTGGCTTAAAAAAGCCGAAGTACCAACAAGGATTCAGGATTGTTTAAATAAAATTAATCTATTTCTATCTTTTTTAATTTATTTATTTATTTGTTAACTCTACAGTCAATACACTATTTGGTAGTTTATAATAAAAATACATATCTCTATATCTAGAATAATTAATTTTAATTAGATTTTTTACAAATTCTTATGTTTTCTAATACAATTCAACGTCAAGTTATTACATATAAATATAATTTTCAATTCCTAATAAAAACAAATGCAACCTGGAGTGCCCATTTATCTGATTGGCTTGGATTCAAGGGCTTGTGAATGAAGGATTCTGAGTTCTTATAGAAAGATGCCACCACATCAGGTGGCATCACAAATTGGCTAATCTCAAGAATATCAAAGAGATCCTCAGTGTCCTGAGGGAGGCCTTTCTTCACCTTATGTTTGATCCACCCAAAGACCTCCTTGATTGTATTCAGGAATGGGGAATATGACAAGAGAAAGAGGAGTCTAATTGGATAGTCAACAAGCTGGTGGTTGGAGGTGTGGCTATTTTTTTTAATTGATGGGAACTCAGAAACAACCAGATCCACTTTGTGGAGCCCAACATTATCAAGCACAACAATGTTGGTTGTAACAATGTAATTAATCCAAAGGTACTCCTTGACAGTTCAGAGAAAATCAAGGAATGTCCTACTATTATGGAAGCCCTTAATCATTTGATACTGGTCCAACTTGCAAGGACCAAGAAGCGCTACCATAGAATATATCTGGGAAAGGACAGCTTCACAATGTGCCACATAATCCTTGGACCCCTTCTCAACCCACCCATGCCTAGACCTGAGTGAGGAAGAAAACAACAATTCATCTATATAGAAGAACTGTGAGTTGCCAGTCTGCTTTAGAACCAGATAGGTCTCATCATAAATGCAGCAATCCTTGATGGGTTATTTGCTGTTCCTATTGTACAGAGAAACTCTGAGGACCTTCCACAAGAAGCCCAAATTGACCATTGTTTTGTAGACAAGGGCTTTGGAAAAATAAAGCCCAAACTCTGTGGCATGCATTGATTGGACAGCAAATGAATCCAGGTGGTAATCCTTGGATACCATCTGCTTGATTACATCAATGTACACAGGTTGAAGTAGGCTGGGCTGCTGCTTAGCCTTGGTGGATTCAGCAATTTGCCTGGTGTTACTGTACTTTTTGTTGTTGTTGCCAATATATCTGGCTGTGACCTCAAATTGGGACGCAATATCCCAAACTGCCATTCCCCTATTTAATAAGTTGAGGAGAACTTCACGCTCACTATCCGTCAAATGACGCCAGCCCTTGACAGGTACCACAGCTTTCTGGCTTGCCGGCTCAGCACAGGGGATGGGGACATCCATGTAGAAAATGGGATCACTCTTGGTTGCGCTGGCGCTGTCAATGGTGGCATACAACACAGGTTCAGATGGCTCCTCAATTGTGGCCAACAGCTCTTAGGGGCAACTGCCAGAATTAACTCATTCTGAAAGTTGACTTACTGAATGTCGACAATTTGTTGACATTCAGTAAGTCAACATTATTTTAGTATTTATCTGCCAGAATTGGGTATTTCCAAAACTAAGCTAATTTTTCATAGTGAATTATTAAGTCAGAATTGCAAAATTAAAAAGGAACAGGCATAACGTCAACACCATTTAAACATAGGCTTAATTTTAATCCAAAAAACCAATATAATTTACTATGAAAATGTAAGTTTCTTTGTACTTTTACATTAAGGTTGACTCCAGTAAGTAATATCTGGATGTTGACACCATATAAGAATCCATAAATTTCTCAATAAAATACACAATATTCTAAAAATAACTATTTTTATATTTTATATTACTTTTTTTATTAAATATATATTAAGATAAGCATTGAAAAAAGACATATGCCAATTTCCATAGTGTTCTTTGTATTATTTAGATATTTACTATTATTTTAAACTCACTGGATAAACTATAGCTTATTTCCAGAAGTCTACTTAAGCCAAAACACATATGTCAAAACTAGAAATTATATATGTATTTATAATGTCAACTTTGTGTTAAATCAATGTGTTGCTTAAATTGCAACAAAGGGGCTTGGCTAAGCAAACAAAGTGACATAATTTAAGCAAGATTTAATAGGGGAGTTACTATAAAAGAATGCTGACTGCCTGAATGTTGACACCTTCACTGGTTTATTAGTAAAACACTGCCGCTTAGCAAAAAGCACACATATAATGGTATGGTAATT
Organism: Entomophthora muscae; assembly: GCA_014839935.2. Lineage (NCBI taxonomy): Eukaryota > Fungi > Entomophthoromycota > Entomophthoromycetes > Entomophthorales > Entomophthoraceae > Entomophthora > Entomophthora muscae. The sequence goes on from QTSX02002879.1 coordinate 394,144, forward strand.
CAGACCAAAGTACCCAGGGCTGTACTTTAGACTTCCCTCTATAATCCCTACTATTTAGTTTTCATAAGTTACAAATTTAAATCTTTAAATTTTTAAATTTAAAAATAATCCATTTTGGCCTTAAAAAACTAACTCAAGAAAATATTAACCAAGCTTTATAAGTGATTTACATAATGTTTTTCCACATTAATGCTGACTTTCAGTATGTCAACGTCAAAATTAAAGCGTTTTTAGTGGTGATAAACTAAATAAATATTTTTGACTTTTGTGACTACCAGAATATCAACTTTTTATTTTAACATGGTTTTTTCTATTCTTTACTAATAAGTTAGCTCTAAAATTACTTTCCATACTTCTATAAACTATTAAATTCATAATAGAAAATAAAACAAGTGATTTTTATTTAACTTTATTTATGTTTCACATGATTATTCTTACTTTATGAACTCTACTCTAATTATTGTAGGAAAAAATCTTCTTAGAAGCCACAAAAGGGCCCCAAGTCAACCAAGAAAGTACCCAAAGCCTCTGGAAAGGCCCAAAGTCCCTACCCCAACAAAAAACCAGTCAAAGAGCCCTCAAAGAAACAGAAGAAAAAGGAGAAGACCCCAGAACCTGAAAGCAAAGAGCCCTCCCCCTGCCCCCTCCTCTTCTCCAAGCTGGTACCAATCAGAAGGAGATGAGGTTCCACTACACAAACAAGGAAGTAAGAAGATACCCAAGAGTCCAGAAACCCAGTCAAGTCCAGATGAATCAAGCTCAAAGGAATCAAGTCCCAAGGAATCAAGCTCATCCCAGTTCAAGAAGCTCAAGAATCCAACTCCAGATAATTCCTCTCCACTGTCCAATAAATCTGCATCTCTATCCTCCTCATCAAGTATCAATAAAGAAGATCATGATGATTACCTGTCTGACTATCATCAAGCACCAATTGGCCCATGAGATCCCCTAAAAGTTCACAATATATGTAACGTCAAAGGAGAGTTTAAGCTCCCAAAGATTTTACCTTGGTTTTCCCCTCTAATGTCTGTCAAAGGAGGTGCAAGTTTGGTCTGTGATGGCTATGTTTTTAATTGCAACAATCAAAAGAGAGCAGAAAGAAGCAAGCATTATGTATGTGAAGATATAAGCTGTGCTGCCAGGATCAACACAGAAGGATGGGATAAAGTCACTAGTGAAAAAGGAGAGCACACATGCAATGCTCCAATCAATCTTATTGAAAAGCTTCTAAAGTAGTACCTCTACCAAATGGTCCCAGTCTCCAAAGATGTCAAGGCTTATAATCTGGCAGTTAAGGCCACCACATAACTAAGTAATGAGAACCTGGAGCTCATCCCTGACTGCAACCAGTTAGTGAAGTACATATGTGACAAACACCGTGATCTATTCCCCCATAAGAAATATGCCATGGTCCAAGGAGAGTTAGTATTGACAGAGGAGTTAAAGATGTTCAATTGTGTTGAGGTATTCATTTTAAATAATGATGGGCCTACAGCAGAGGCAAGAATTATATGCTATGCAATGCTACACAACAGAACCTGGAGCAGTTAAGAGATTCAGAGACTTGGTTATGTGACGGTACCTTTGCAGTATGCCCCCGTCTTTTTTACCAACTATGGGTTGTAAATTCCCTTATTGAAAACAAGGTGCTCTCATTTGCCTACTTTCTGCTTCCTGGGGCAACAGAAGAGATCTACACAAAGGCCTTTAAAATTCTTCAGGAGGGCATCAAAGCCCTACCCAATAATAAAAAGAGTCCCCCTGACCATAAAACTAGAGCCAATCCAGATAAGATGAAAAGGATGAAGCCACACTTGCTGCAGAACAAGAAGCTCAAGATAAAGCACTTGGCTCCTCAACTATAATCATGGACTATGAAACTGCCCATTATAACACTTTTGTAAACACCTTTGATGGAGAGGTCCAGGGGTGTTTTTTCCATTATCAACAGGCTGTCAACAGACAACTAAAGGGTCTACCTGAGATCAGCAAGCTCCACTGTCTAGATACATCAGGAAAGTGCAAGTTCTTAATTCAGCAGTTTGTAGCACTAGCCTTTGTAAAGCCAGAGCATGCTGGACAAGCCTTTGAGCTCCTGTGCCAGGATTCATATGCCAAGAAACATGATGGTTTCTTCTACTCTTTCATTGAATATTAAAAACCACAGTGGATTGGACGTAAGGTCACTAAGCCCAGAGCCAAAGCCAACTGGAACTGCTACCAGGCAGTTCTTAAGGATGAGATGAAAACTACTTCATTTTTGAAGGGCTGGCATAAGCATATCAAGTCCTCCTTTGGAATCAAGCCCAGATACAACACCTTCTACAAGCACCTCAAAGTCCAACAGGGGAAGACTGCTGCATCCATCAGAGATATTGAGAACCACCCATCCAAGAAGAAGAGAACCACCAAAGAGAAACAGTATCAAAATAAGATCAAGGACGTTGTCAAGGCCAAATATAAGCTTTCAGAGATAGGGGAATACATCAAGAAGATTTCCACAGTTCTTAATGGCAACCAGGTGATCACAGTCTACCTTTCAATTAAATTTATTGAGTATGGCCTAATTTTTTATATAGTTCTTTTATGTTAATATATTATTTTTAAATAAATAGTTATTCTAAATAACTCATTAATAATCTATGATACTGTTTTTATAAAATAATTGATTTTCTATTGATAGTTTTATGCTTTAGACTGTATTACATGGCCTATATTGGTATTTTACTAGTAAATTATATGTTTTTTGTAGTTTTTCAATATAGAAAAAACTTTATATTACTGTTTCTGATTGTTATATTTTCCTATAATACGTGAAATTTTATGTAGTATCTTTTTGTGTAATAGATTCTTTTTGTTTTTATAAGTGGGAAAAAATTTATTCTAGTAAAGATAGCTAGTTTCATAGTGAATTATTTTTGAAGTGTATTTTTATGATTTTTTTAATAGTCATGTATAATTTTTTATGGACTTTTTAAAATCTATGTTATCACATTCCCCTAAAAAGTATCTTGAAGCTTAATTTTTATTAAGTAAAATGTTCAGGAAACAGGTTTCTGCTTATTGAAAAGTGTTGACATTTAGTAGTCTGCATGAGTTAAAACTTAATTTTGACTTTTCAATGCTGTCAACATTAAAGTATTTTTTAATTCTGATTGTCAAAATTTAGTAAGTCAACTTGTGGAATGAGTTAATTCTAGTGGTTGCCCACATAGGTGGTGTCAAAGATGCGGGGCAGGAAGTGACAACTCTTGGATCAAGAGTGTGGGGCCGGGTGACAACTGGGTACACAGTTGAGGTGTAAGTAACCTCAGTGTTCCTGGTGACCCTGGTGTAGGAGACTTTGGTGGCAGGCCTTGAGAGAAGCTTTTGTATTGGATTCAGGCTGATTGATCTGGCCTGGGATGCAGGAGGTGGTTGTCTGGCAATGACACCTTGAGAGGCCTGTGTGTTGACATGACTCCACTCAAGTTGGGTTCTGGGTCTGTTCTTGGACCCTCTAAGACGCCCTCATGGACAGGCTGCCCCACAGGCTGGTGCAGGAGCTGGTTGGTAATGAAATTTTTGGTCCATAAAAATGAAATAAAAACTACATTTTAGATTAAATATGTATTTATTTGGATTTATTGGTTTAGTTGTGGGTAGTTTTTTTCTCTTAATTAAGCCTTAAATAGTAACAGGATTTCTATATCTGTGATTTGAAGTGTATAATATTGTATACTTTATGGGTTTGGATAATTTTAAAGTTTAATAACTTTTTATGTCTAAACATGGTTGTTGAGATTGAATTTTTAGTTTGATTTTGTTGTGGGGGAGCTTCTTGATTTGAGTTGGTGTTTCCTAGTGTGCTTACTGTACATTAAATTTGGATTTCAGTTCCCGCAATTAATATCTGAGTTTACTAGTGGCATTCAAAAGTGATTTGAATTTGGTTCATGGATTTTACAATCCTGCATTTCCAAAAAACATAGTAAACTTAATGAAAATGGTTGATGGATTTGAACGCTTCACATCTGATTCCAGTTAATTCATTTTGTCCATTGGAAATGTGAAGTTCAACTTGAAATTTGCAAAGTGTCTATGAGTTTCTTCATTTTTAAAAATCCAAATAAAAATACAAAGAATTTGATTTAATTAAAAAAGGCCATCCTGCAAAATTGATTTGAAATTTGAACCAAAGATTTGACAATCCCGCATTTTTATGTTCAGGTTCTGAATTTACAGTAAGAGCTGTTGCTTCAATTTCTTGAATTCTTCTTCTGTAACATATGCAGCCTTGACAAACCAAATGGATGGGTTTGGGGGAAGGCGGGAGCTCTTTCTGGACTTATCACTATTACTTGCATAGAAGATGATAAGATCTGATAAGTCCTGGACAAACATGGAAGGGAAAAGCTCATACCCCTTCTCAATTTGGGAGCACAGTTAATTGTAGGTGGCAGGCTCTAAGCGCCTGAGAGCAAAAAAAGTAAAGACACTGTTGTATTTGGCTCCTGGGGACAACATCCAGGAGGACATGGCAGGAAATCTTTATAACAAAATATTTGAGGTTTGAAGCTAGCCTTGGGTTAGCCTTCAGGGCAAGATTAAGGGCACATACCTTAATTTCCTGGAAAACAAGACGAGATATTCCTTTTGGCAAAAAGGAAAGAAAAAAGCTTGAAGAATATTAAAGCCAACACAAATGTGTATAAACTTGTCTTTATTAGGAGAAATGAGTTACATAAATAGTATACAAGGGTCAAATCACTCATTAGGTAGACAGAGTGGTCAAGGGGGTCATAGGGGATGAGGTCATACCAGGATAAGACAAGGGCAGGTATGGTATTCTGGAATGGGTGGACATTGGATCAGACCCATTTACAGAAGGTAAGAAATTTCCAAAATCAAAGGCAAAACCAACCAAATCTTCACACATATCACTATTTGGAGGCCATAATGAAATAGCATTAATGGCACAATTTACGGCATATCTCCCCTCAAGATTGTACACAGGGAGTTGATATTTGCAGAGGAATTTGAAATGAACTTGTTCAAAAGGGCAACTAGATGACAGCAACTTCACAGTATAACCAACACCTTTCTTGAAGGTGACTTCACAAGGTCCAACCCAGAGGGAGTCAAACTTGCGGGCTCTGCCCCCAGTAAAATTCTGAAAGTAAAGGACTAGTTTCCACTTGGTACTCAGGTAAGAGGCTCTAAAAGCATTGGAAGGCAAGAGTTCTAAAGCCTTGACTTTATAGGCAGTTAAATATGCTGTAGCCTGAATGTCAATGATACAATTATTCAAGTCTTTGACATGCGCTTCAGGATTAGTAGACACATCAACTTCAATCAAAGGGGAACCCAAGATTGAGGGATTTGTGGCTTCACACTCATAAAGCATGGCAAAGGGAGACTGGCCAGTCACTAGGTGTCTACTGAGTCAATACACAAAGAGAGAAGCAGGGAGGAACATATCCCAATTGGTGGCATCAGAGAGGGTGAGTTTCCTCATAATGGGTACTAGGGAGGAATTTGCTTTTTAACAGTACCATTTTTTGACAGATTATACAGCACAGAGAAGGATTGGTGAGTGCCCATAGCCTCTACAATAGACGTTATGAGGCAAGCATTAAAGTTGGTGCCATTGTCAGAAAGAAGGACTGGAGGGAAGCCATGTTGGTAGAAGATATCTTACAACAAGAAATTAACAGTGGTCTTAGCAGTTATATCTTTTGTAGCATTGGTTTTGACCCATTTACTAAAATAATCTACAGCTACAAAGATAGATTGACACCCAGACCTAGAGCAAGGGAGATGCCCAACAGCATCAATACTCACAGTGTGGAAGGTATGCTTATGGGGGATGAGCTTGAATTGATGTTGGGAAAGTCAAGGTTGTTGGAGCTGACAATAATGACAGGAGGTGATGACATCTGGGATCAAGAGGCACATATTTCCCAGTAGAATTTCTTGCATAACCAGTCATGAGTTTTTGCTATGCCTCTATGCACATTATTGATGTGAGCTTGGAGGATGATGGCTATTCTCATATTGGGGCAGACGTAGGGCAAATAGGGAATGTTGACTTTCTTGAAGAGTTGTCTATCTTGAATCACAGTATCCTTTGATAGGTCCTGCAGTGCCAAGTGGATGTCTTCTGGCTTAGTGATCCAGGAGTCAGGGTACCCTATCAACTTGTATAATAAATCAGCATCTGCAAGATGAATGGCTAGGATAAGCATCTGTGACAAAACATCAGAATTCTGGTGTTGTGAACCAGGACAGTGTACCACAGTGAAATTGTATCCTTGCAAGTGCAGGGCCCAACATGCTAACCAACCTTCAGACTGCTTTAATTGCTGCAGCCACTTAAGGGATGAGTGGTCAGTGACTACAGTAAAAAAGTCCCATAAATGTAGTACCAGAACTGTTTCACTGCATGTGAAACTGCCAAGCATTCTTTTTCCGTGATGCTATAGTTCTTCTTGTATTTGTTGAGGACTTGTGAAGAATAGGCCACAGGTCAATCCACGCCTTCATTGTCAAGCTGGGCTAGGATAGCACCCACAGCTACTCCACTAGCGTCAGTGTACAAGATGAACTCCTTATCATAATCAGGGAAGACAAGGATGGGAGCCTCTTTGAGCTTGGCTTTTAGTGCCTCAAAGGATTGCTGTTGACAGTCAGTCCATTCAAAGGGTACATTGCAGAGGAGTTGGACAAGGGGTTTTCTTAATTCAGCAAAATCAGGGATGAACTGTCAATAGTACCCCATCATACTGAGAAATACTTGGACCTCTCATAGATTTTTGGGAGGCAGAATCTTGTCAATGGCTTCCACCTTATTATTCATGGGGTGTATTCCAGTCTGAGTGACCTCATGACCCAAGAATTTGAGTCTCTCTTTAAAGAAGAAGCACTTGGAGAGCTTTAGCTTTAAGCCAGCTTCTCAAATATTGATGATGACAGCCTTGAGATAATCCAAATAGTTGGTGAAGGTGGAGCTGAACAAAGTTATATCATTAAGATATACAAGGACACATAAGAGCTCCAGATCTTGTAGAATAAAGTACATAGCTCTTTGAAACGTAACCGGAGCGTTGCAGAGTCCTTGGGGCATCCAAGTAGGGTTGTAGAGGCCTTCCAAAGTGATGAGGGCAGTCTTTTCCCAGTCTTCTGGAGACAAGTCAACCTGCCAGTAGCCCAAATATAAATCCATAGCAAAGAAGAATTTTGAGCCTCCCAATTGTCTGAGAGCATCATCAATCCTAGGCAAAGGGTACAAGTCCTTTTTTGTGAGCAAGTTTAGGTGATGGTAATCCATCACAATGCGGTGGCCTCAAGCCTTCTTCTTGAGGATAAACAAGGGGGAGGCCCAAGGGCTCTTAGAGGGAGCCAAGAGCCCTGCATCAAAGAGCTGTTTTAGCTCCTTAGAAACCTGGGCATTTTCTACCCTAATACAGTGGTAAGGCTTGGCACAAAAGGGTGGGGCATCACCTGTATCTATCTGATGGAAGAACCCCTTGGCTAGACCATAGTCTGTAGTTCACAATTCAAAGATATTTCTGAATTGGACAAGCAGTTCCAGCACATCCTTAAGTTGGATGGGTGACAGTTGTGGGAAATCAGCAGCAGTGAACAGGGAGAGAACCTGAGGGTCTCCTTCAGGTAGATTAAAGTCACTGAAGGTTCCAAAAGGGTAGAGGGACACCACCTGTTCTGCTCTTAATATGCAGCCATGCCCCAAACTTGGACCCAATATACCTGCATTAGCAAAGCATTCAGTTTAGCTAGCAACAGCTGTACAGGCTCCTTATGAGTCCAATCTAAGACCCTTGGGCATATAGGAGGCTCCTTGCGGCTTAGAGATTCAGGAGAATATAGTTCCAGAAATGACTTTTCAGGAAGTTTATAAGATATCTGAGAGTCTATAATCACTTGGGAGCCTGGAGGAATGGTGACATCTGCAGGAGCCAGAAGAGCCACACCTTTTTTTGCAGGACGGGAAGGAGGAGGGGAACACATATAGGATAAATGAGTTCTGTACTTGAGCAAGAAGATACCCATGGGGTATTCAAGCACACAAGCCTTAAGGCGTTTGCCTGGGAGGCGCAGAGGTTCTTCAAAAATCAAAGGGACCTCATATCCTAAAAGGGATGGGCATCAATCTTGAAGGCTTACAATTCCATTATATTCTCTGAGGAATTGCGTGCCAACCAGGAGATCATAGCTTTTGTTCTTAGGACAACAGCAGGGGATGCAATGAGAAGTTTTCTGAACCTCATGGGCAGGGCAGAGTAGGCACTGATGGCTCAAGTTTGAGCCATGCCAGCAGTACCATAAGATTGAGTGTAGTTGAGGTCAGGGGCCAGCTTAAGCTTTTTCATTGGCTTGGATGATACCACATTGACTGGAGAATCTGTGTCCAGGATTGCCTTGATTTTAACCTTTTGGATTGACACTTCCACACAGGTAGTATCTTTCCCAAAGGGGGGCAAGACAGCCAGAATGTCTTGTGTAGCTTCCAGCTCTTTCTCCCATTTGGCCAACATGCATTGTAAGGCAGGAATTTCCTTATAAACAGTCTGCAAAGGGAGGGATACAATCACATTCTGAAAGAGAGCTTCTGCTAGTTTGGCAGCTTCTTCAGAAGACTCTACAAGGACAGGAGGTCAATGAGCCTGGGCTAGATAAGGGCAAGCCACCATGGCCTTGGCTTCACTTGAAGATGGGCAAGTTGTAGTTGTGATTCTCCCTGAGCAAAGCTTGTAAGGGACCAACACAGTTTCTGGGACAGTCAACACAGAGTAGTCATAACTATCTGATTCATTGTAGTCAGAATCTTCAGGTTTGGAGTCACTGGAAAGATTGTGGACCAGGTAAAGGATAGTTGGGCCAGCTGATGGTGAGATTCCTTGTCAGAGGGAGTAACAGGAGGAGACAGGGGAGATTGGTCAGCAGAGAGTGTCTCTGCCTCTAAGCTGACCTCTCTTTTCCCGCCTGTTCTTTTGGATTGCAATCTTCTACCCAAGGATTGATGCAGGTACGTGAGTAATGCCCTATTTGACCACAGTTATGACATCATTGTCTCTTAGGCTGTCTACTTGAGCCAAGAGTCATAATAGACAGAGTACAGGAGGCAGTTCCAGAGTTGCTGGATTTATTTCCACAGACCATAGTACCCCTGTGGGTCAAATGCATGTCTTGCAAGAGGTTCTTAATACTCTTCATGGACGCCAGAGAATATTTGTGTGCCTTAAAGTGCAGGCACAGAAGCCAATTCACTCTCAAAGCATTTAAGCATGACATATAAGCTTTGCAGGGAGTTAACTGACAACTGGTGATAAACTGTTGTCCTTCAATATAGAAGCAGTATGCAAACTCAGCCAGGGTTTCTTTGGGCTTAAAGGTGATGTGCATAAATGCATCTTTCTTGACCTCCAATCTAAGATCTCCTCCAAATTCCTCAATGTGGAGGCATTTCTTGTCTTCCCAAGTGACAATGGAAGGAAGTTTGGGAACCATAACTTCTTGGCATGTAGAAGCAGGAAGGTAAGAATATGCTCCTTTTTATTCTTGTTGGCAGCCCTACACATTGCATTTTTGTATATTGTCAGAAAGGCAGCAATTGTAGAGGTTTTAAGGTCAAATATCTGCTTGATGGGAGGCTTTATAGTTGGGGTCAATGGACAAGGAGGTGGATTGGCTGTTGTCACCTGGGTTGAGGACATTGATGTATATTGCCTTTAAACTCAGATTCTACAGAAGGTTGTCTAGCCCAGAGAAGTCAAAGGCTCTCTTCCAGGGTATCCAGTGTAGAGTAGGTTTGTCCATCAACATCCCTGGCAGTAGATGTAGCAGCTCCAAAATCATCAATCTTAATCTATTGCACAGCTAATGTACCAGCACTCCCATTGATACAAGTGGCCAGGAAGTTTCTTGAGCAGTCAAAGGTGTAACCTTTATATTTATTGTTTCTGTCAAGAAAAAGAGATCTGAACCTCCCTTTCCAGTGCATCCTGCCTATCTGCAAAAACATTTATTACTTCCGCTAGCTGATCCAAGGCAAGAGCACAATTGACTTAGGGTTGGCCTTCCAATCCAGAGAAACACCCATGGTTTACATGGATAGGTGTATCAGTGACCTAAACCTCCCTTTTACCATCAGATTCAGAGGACAAATCATCAGGGTCAGAGAGGCGTTGTCTCAAATACTCAATCTCACTTTGCAAGGTAGCTACTTGATTGGTTAGAAAGGCAATGCAAGAATTGGGGTAGGCTCTACTGGTGGAGGGCTTGGAACAGAGGCTTGACGTCAAGTAGTAGCTTTTAGTTCAGCTATGGCTTCCCATACCTTAGCTTCAAAGGCAGACAGGATCTCCACATCAGGAGCTGGAGGAGTCACTTTGATAGAAGCTACTCTATCATCAAGGTAGTTTTGCACTTGATACAGAGTGTCTCCTAATGCAGCCTTATCCAGACCATATTGCTGGTGCAGATGTTAGCCCCAATTATTGATGTAGGTTCCAACCAACTTGAGTTGTGAATTAACATGCTCTTAAAATTGATTGAGATTTTTAACTAGGGTCTTAAAATCCTAACAATACTTTAAGAGGATTGCTTCTATCTTCTCACACCACATAGCTTGGTGATCATCCAGTTTGCATAGTTGATCCTTGATATAACCTGGGAGTGAGGAGAAAAGCAAGTTCAGGGACGAGGTCAAGTACTTCTGTGAAGCAAGAAAGTTATGCTGGTTATCTTAAATACAAGCAAAGGGGCTATGGGACCATTCTTGATAGACCATGTTTTGCGCATAGTTGTTGGAGACAGCGGTGGATACAGCAGTCAAAAGCTGGCTCTGAGTTCCTAACACTAGTTGATTATGAACCAAGGCAGGTGTCATGAATGCCGCCATTCACCACATTTTGATTTTGCCTTTGATGGGTTATTTTGAGGACAAATCCCTTTCTTTTACTTTTGCCCTTCAAAATGAGGCTGGCTCTGAATTGGGAAATTCAATTGTTCAGTTTCCTGATTCTGTGCAACTCACTTTCCCCACTCATGCTTGTGGCAAGTGATCCTACCATCCATGTACTGTTTTGTGGTAAAGCTACACAGTATATGTTCCATTTTTCTTTTACCAATAAAATTTGAGTTCTATTCACATTTTTGTCTTTGTGTCTCCACATACTTTGGCGCCTCTCTAGCCAAGTCTAGCAGATAATATTTCCATCAGGGCCACAAGGTAATTGTGTAGCCTTACCTGTCATTCCAACCAAGACTTAGTACAAATCCAATCCTAAGGTTAGGATTTCTTGTTGTGACTCTGTGCTGCGCCTCAGATCACAACAACAGGTTGGATAAATTGGTTAACTAACACGCCAATGGTCTCCATCGACTCCATCAATGCAGGGTGGAGACCAAAGTCCAAGAGGAAGGAGTACAGGTCTTCAGAAGAATACCCAGGACAGAGACCAGGGATAGAGTACATTGCTACAGTGCCTGTGTGAAGGAAGGAGCGTGCAGTGGCACAAGCTTGCTCATAATTGAGTGAGAAAGCTGGAAGGGGGCCTACACAGGCCTGGGAGACAACATTATTACCATGGGATTTGAGGGGATATTGGTAGTATCTTCTTATAGAGGAGGACTAGAAACTTTTGGTTATTTGGATACTTCATGAACAATAGGGTAAGGGCTAGAAAATGCACAGGGGAACAGAGTAACCAAGGGGCTTGCATCCCCTGTAAAGAGCACCATTTTTTGTGTTTGGCTCCTGGGAACAACATCCAGGAGGACACAGCAGGAAATCTTTATAACAAAAGATTTGAGGTTCAAAGCTAGTCTTGGGTTAGCCTTCAGGGCAAAATTAAGGGCACATACCTTAATTTCCTGGAATACAAGATGAGAAATCCCTTTTAGTAAAAAGGAAAAGAAAAAGCTTGAAGAATATGATTGCCAACGCAAATGTGTATAAACTTGTCTTTATTTGGAAAAATGATTCTACTTAAATAGTAGACAAGGGTTGATGATCACTCATTAGGTAGACAGAGTGGTCAAGGGGGTCACGTTGGGATGAGGTCACACCAGGATCAGACAAGGGCAGGTTTGGTATTCCAGAATTAGTGGACATTAGAACAGACCCATTTACAGAAGGCAAAGAATTTCCAAAATTATAGGAAAAACCAACAAAATATTTGCACATATCACTATTTGAAGGCCATATCAAAATAGCATTAATGGCGCAATTTATAACAACATACATCTGCAAGATGCATGTCAGCATGGTTGATGGGGTAGGACCAACAGGTATGCCCCACAGCTGTAATTTCATTGAATGCCCATCATTTGTTCCATCTCAGCACTCATTACAACTGTGTACACAGCTTGTTGGGTAGCCCACCTCTCCAGCATGTACTTGAGCTCTGTCTTTTAGGCATATACATCTGCTGTGTTTGACAATGTGGAAAAATATTTGACATCCACCAGGGAAACTGCTTGCAAAATCCCAACAAATCTGTACAGAATTGGGCCACAATTGTACACGTCAGAATAATAGCACTTTTCCCTAAAGTCTTAAATACCTGCCAAATCTTGGCCTATGACAGGAAGATTACATCATTAAGGGCCCTCATTGCCCTCCCTTTGATAAAATTGATGATGGTAGAATCAAAAGGTCAGTGTCCACCAAAATGGGTCCACTGAGAACCTGATTGGATAAGAGCCTGGCAGCAACCACAACTATGTGCATCCACAAATTCACTGTTCTCTTATTGGTGAAAATGCTGTGAAGTCTCAGTTGGAGACACACCTTGACCAGGGGCATCCACGGGTCATTTCATTTTGGCCATCATAACAGGGTGGACTTTTTCACCTTTGGTTGAGATACAGGCGCCAGTTGAGTTCTTCTTGGGAGGGGGGCCACAGTTGGTGTGGGCTTGCAGGGTTGCAGCCACAATGGACTTGGCAAACCTCATCATGGTTGCTTTTTCCCTAAGGGACATAAGCATCCATTGCTTTTCAACCATTTCAAGCACAATCTCTGGGGTGATCAATTTCATAATGAGTCTTGCAGGCTGATTTGCTGGAGGAGGAATGTTTCATCTTGGGAACTAGACAGTGCCATCTGATTGGCTGTTTTGGGATTCCAGCTTCCCTGTGTGACCTCCTGGCTAAATTGGCTGGTTTTATATGTGATTGTTGATGTATTATTTGGATTAGCATCTTTCTGTGCGTGGTGTGCAAACAGGGCCATGCTGTAGGAAGCAGGAGAAAGAAAACACTCCTGGGTACTACTTGCAGAGGGGCCTGTGGGTTGGGTGTGACCATAGACAGAGGCTTCACTATTGGAAGACCCAGAATAGCCCTGCATGATTTCATCAAGGCCAGGGAACATCTTGTTGACTTGATTGCTATTTAAAGAAGACTTAATAAATTTTTATTAAAAGATTAAACTCAAAAATAGGAGTGTATATTTAGTCAATTTTATTGTTAAATATGGTAAGTTGCTGAATAGTAGGATCTAAATTTTAGCCGTCCTAAACTGGAATAGGGCAATTTTGAGAATGCCTATGATTCCTAAAAGAATTAGCACAAATATACTCTAGATCCTTTAGCATTCTTTTTGAGACACCCATAATTATATTTATTTTGAATTCACTGCATCTTTGATTTGAAATTTGGTTCTTGGATTTGACAATCCCACAATTTTATATTTGTTAATTTTTACATGTTGTCTATGATTTGTTAGACATACAGGAGATCTCAAATTGTACATAGAATCCCATATTTTTGCTTCATGTATCCTGCATTTGTTTTCTAAGTTTTTTCTTTAGTTAGTTGAGTTATCTGCTCAAGGAATTCAAAATTTGCCAATTTAAATAAATCAAAAAAGTCAAATTAAATGAGTTATTTCATTAAATATTTTTTTTACTCAGCTGAGTTGCCCGCAAATGCAATTTGAAATTTGTACCAAAAATTTGACAATCCCACATTTTTATATTTAGGTTCTGAATTTACAGTAACAAGAAAAATAATGACCCAATTGTTTGGGATAGCCACCATGGGTCATAATAAAAGTTCAAAATAAATTAATAAATTGAATATGTGTGTTAATGAGGGCACATTTTTATACTATGTAATTGACAAATTTTAAATTTAAAATGAACATCAATAAATTTAAATTAAATAAGAATTAAAATAAAGACATAAAATAAAATATATTGACTACTAATAAGATGAGTATTATAAAAGCCTTTTAATTGATTTCCTGGTTGTCAAGGCACAGAGGAATATATGATTCAGAATGTGCGCAAAACTTAGCCACAGTCTCAGCCAAAAAGGCATGGACTCCAAACTGCAGCAAATCAAACAAGGCCTTAGGCCCAGTTGGGGTGCCTTAATTGAAAGCTTTTTTGAGTCACTCAAAGACCTCCTCAATTGGATTTAGGAATGATGAATATTCAAGAAGAAATATTAGGCCCATAGGCACTGTGGTCAATTGCCACACCTGTCTTAATTGTTAGAAAATCCTTGAGAATATCTGCCACCTTGCAAAGCCCATTATTATTTAGTACAATAATTTCAGTGAACCCTGGACCAGTGCACCTAAGAGGATCTTGTACTGATTGGAGAAACGATAGGAAGGCCCTGCTATTATAGGATCCCTTTATCATTTGATACATCTTGATTCACTTTAAGCCAAAGATAACTAATATAGAATAGGCTTTGGTACAAACTGATGAACACCAAGATACTACTTATCTGGCACTTCTGGGGAATAAACATATGATTTATGCATAGACAAGGCACACACTGATTCATTAATATAATATAATTGATTGTCCCTTTATTATTAATAGCAGTGCTTGCTTCTGTGTACTTTTAACAGGTCTCAATATTGACAGGGCTGTTACAATTATATGAAGATATACCATGTTTTTCCATGAGAACTGCAGCTTCCTGCCCACACAGTGGAAAAAAGAAATTCAGGCCTCAGTCCCAAAATTACACTTGATCATAGATTGTATATTTTCTGGTTCAATATAGAAATCTTGGTTAATCCACTGACATATGACCCATCTGTGTTCCTTGGTGAGCAGGGTCAACAGGCTCTTGGGTTTCTCCATTTATGAATTTGGCTGGTGTTAAGATACTAGTTATATAGTGTGTTGGCAAATTTTAGATCCACTCCAACAATACCTGCAGCCTTCTTGAGGTCACTAGAATCCTGTATCAACTTTATAAAAATAAGGTGCTTTATGACAAAAACAAACTTCCAAGTTGACTTTTTTAGTACAGATGAATTAGAATCATGCACAGTTTCTGGCACGCAAGGCATAGGTGCTTTTTTGTAGAAGGCTGTGATTGTCTTTAACACCTGCTGTCTCTCCACTGCTATATGATAAGATGGCTCTTTTTCATTGTCTTGAGCACCCTTAGGTTCATGCTATGATTCCTCACAAACTGTGCATCCTGGGAAGGTTGCTGTGTCTGTGAAACCTCAACATTATCCACTAGCCCTTTGCCTCCTTCCTGAGTGGGCACCAGTATTTAGTATATACTTCTGGTAAGTATATATAACAAGATAAAGGGGAAAATTAAGAATAGAATGATACTTTATTTGATAAGAGTTTATAGTATTATATAGTATAATGAAAAGCCACATACTGGCTATGTACATCATGGTAGTCATGGGGCTTATCCAAGTAATTTTTTCTCTTAGGTCATGAGGTTTGTCCAAGTAGTGTTCTTCTTAGGATTCAAATTTTTGATCCCTGTAATATATGGTCAAATGATAACAGTGCCACCTACTTAATGATTAGTCAGGGAATCATTCTGTGTATCACTTAGGGAATTAGTTACCTGAGAGGGAGTAAGAGTAGATGCTGTGACATATCCCCCTAGAGTGCTAAAAGGTGGAACCTTGATAATTTCCTTGAGAGTTTCAGGGATTCAGTCTTGGTATTAAACTAGTTTTTGTGTTGGTTGCAGGAAGTCAGGAATTATATTGTGCTTTTCTTGCTTTGCATAGGTAGAGGCAGTTATGGTCCATACGCTTGAGCTCTGTTTGAGCGTCAATGCCTTTGATGAGGTAGGTGTTATTTGGTTTGACTTCCATGAAAATACCTGGTCCTTGTAATCCTGGATCCACCTTGCGCATGTTGTGTTTGAAAACCCAGATTTTGTCCCCAACTTGGAAGCCTCTTTTTATAGTGGGATTGCTTCTCTCTCAACCCTTTCTTTTTCCTTGTCCTATTGGTCTTTCCTGGTGTGCTGTACTTAAGGATCACTGTTGTCTGGCACTTTCTGGGCAGAGGTAATTGTGGTCCTGAGGTAGTGCTAATAATGGCAGGTTTATGTCCATAGACAAGTTCATGCAGGCTTTTGCCTGTATTGCAGTTAACTTGTGTCCTGCACGCCATAAGTGCAGTTGGCAACATGTCAACCCAGGCTTTTGGATTGTTGGCAGATAACTTGCCAAGGGCTTCTACAAGGGAACCATTCAGTCTTTCAAATCTTCTGTTTGCTTGTGGGTGATAGGGGCTGGCTATAGTGTGGTTTATTCTGTTTTTGGCAAGATATATATTGGTGTCAATAGCGTTAAGTTTGGTTCCTCTGTCTGTGATTAGAAGTTTTAGGTTTACCAAGCTTAGCTATCATTTCTTTTCCAAAAATTGTCTTGCATTGTTTCTTTGTGTTCATTTGTAGCTTGTGCTACAGGCCACTGTTGAGTATATACTTCTGGGAAGTATAATAAACAAGATAAGGGGAAGATTTAAGAAGAGAATGATACTTTATTTAATATGAATATATAAATTCATATATGGTATCATGAAAAGCTACATACTGTCCATGTATGTCATGGGGATCATGGGGTTTATCCAAGTAATGTTCCTCTTAAGTCACGTGGCTTGTTCAAGGTGTGTTCAGCTTAGGATTCAGAATGTTTGATTCCTGTAATAAATAGTCAACTAATAATGGTGCCACCAGTTTAATAGCTGGTTAGTGAACCATTTGGTGAGCTGTTTGGTGATCTACTTGGGGCGTTAATTCCCCAAGAGGAAGCAATCAAAGATGTTACAACATCTCCCCCTGGGGTGCTGGAAGGCAGAGCCTTGGGCTTTCTTAAGCGTGTTGGGATACAATCTTGGTATTGATCCAGTTTGGCATTGGTAAAAGGGAGTCTGGAGTTGTGCTGGGCTGTTCTTGCCTTGCATAGGCAGAGTTGGTTGTAGTGCATACATTTTAACTCATTTTGGGCCATAATTCCCTTGATGAGTTAGGTATTGTTGGGCTTGACTTCCATGACAATGTCTGGTCCAATTAACCCTGGGTCCAACTTATGTTTATTGTGGTTGACAACCCATATTTTGTCCCTGACTTGGAATCTTTCCTTCTGTAATGGGATTATTTCTCTCTTGACTCTTTGGTGTTTTATTTTCTCTTGGTCTTTTCTAGTGTGTTGTACATTGGGATCACTGTTGTCTGACACCTTTTTGGGCAGAGGTAATTGTGGTCCTGCAGTTGTACTGACAAGAGCGGGCTTTTGTCCATATACAAGCTCATTTGGGCTTTTACCCATATTACAGTTGACTTGTGTTCTACAGACCATGGGCGCTGTTGGCGGCATGTCAACCCAGGCCTTTGGATTGTTAGCAGATAACTTACTGAGGGCTTCTACAAGCAAGCTGTTTAGTTTTTTTACTTGCCCATTAACTTGAAGGTGATATGAGATGGCTGTGATGTGTTTTATTCCATTTTGACAAGGTAGATATTGGTGTCAATGGCTTTAAGTTTAGTGCCTCCATCTGTGATTAGGAGATTAGGAGGTCAGGCTTTATGAACTTGGCTATGATCTCTTTTCTAATGAATTGTCTCACATAATTACCTTTGTGTTCTTTGATGGCTTGCGCCACAGGCCATCTGGTTGCATAGTCAATGGCTGTGATGATGTAACTTTTGCCCTTGTTTTTGCCAGGCATTGGTCCCTCAATGTCCAGTAAACACATTTTTAAAGGCTGTGTGATTGACGGTGGTATTACTGTCTTGGGGGTGCCTTGGAGCAGGTGTACTTTTCAGACTTTACATTTATCTAGTACTTCCTTGATATCATCTAGCATGTTGGGCCACCAGTAGCGTGTCTTGAGATATTCATGCAATTTCCTGCTACAGGTGTGTTCAAGGCCTCAGTGATATTGGAGGATTGTGTCAATCTTTTGTGTTGATGGAACGTAGGGTACAGTATCACCACTTGGAAGTATATGGTGTAGAGTACCATATACGTTTTTGAACAGATGTTTGTTCTTAAGGACTTTCTCTTGGATGTCCATTGGGGTGCCAGGTGGGAATTCTTCCTGGAGATCCCCCATAAGTAACATGGACCAGTTGGTGTTGCCATCAGTGCAAAGGATGTGTTTGATATATAGCCTTGACAGGACATCTGCAGTAAGCATTTCCTTGACTGTCTTGTATTCAATTTGCATTGAGTACCTCTGTATGAGGCTCATCCACCCTTCTTTCCTTCTTGACAAGTGTTGTTGTTCTTTGAAGAATATTAGCAAATTGTGGTCAGTGAGTACTTTGAATGTTTGGGCCCCTTCTAGATAGCATTGCCATTTCATGAGGCAATTTATGATGGCCACCAACTCTTTATTGTGTATGGGATATCTTTGTTTGCTGTTGGATAGTTTCCTTGACTTGTACGCCACAGGGAGGAAGTATTTTTCTGCTGTTTAGATACAGAGTACTCCTCCTATGGTGTATTTAGATGTGTTGGTTTCTATTTCATAGATTCTCTCACATTTTGGGTATTGGAGGATAGGAGCAGTAACCATACATTCTTTTAGTTGGCGGAAATGTTGTTCTCATAGTGGGGTCCAGACAAACTTGGTTGTTTTACCCATAATGGCAGATAGGGGGCTTTCAGGGCACTCCAGTCAGGGATGAACCTTCTAACATAGGCCACCATTCCAAGGAAGGTGTGGAGTTCACTCTTATTTCTTTAGCTGGCATTTCAGTTATGACACTTATCTTGTCTGGATCTGGTTTGATTCTATCCTTGCTGATGATATGGCCAAGGAATGGCATTTCAGTTGAGAAGAACTCACATTTGGACAGTTTTGCAATTAGTTGGTTTCCTTCAAGGGTGCAGTGACCAGGCGGACGTCTTCCCAGTGTTTCTTTAAGTTTGGGCTGTAGATGATGATGTTGTCCAGGTAGATAATTGCTTGTTTATTAATATGTTTCTCAAAGACTTTATTAATGAAGGTTACCAAGGTACTGGGGGCATGGGTCATTCCAAAATTGAGAATGAGCATTCAAAGAATCCATGTTTAGTTCTGAAGGCAGTCTTTATGACATCTTCAGGCTTTAACCAAATTTGTTTGTAGCCTGCTGTCAAATCAATCTTTGTAAAGATTTGGGACCCCCCCAGGACGTCAAAAAGGTTGACAATCAGGGGCAGGAGATAGCTGTTCTTAATTGTGACCTTGTTGAGTGCTTTGTAGTCTGTGACAGGTCAGAGTCCTCCGTTTCTCTTTGCTACAAAGAGAACAGCGGCACCAAAAGGTGAATTTGATGGTTGTATGAGTCCTTTTTTGAGCACTTCATCAAGGTAAGCTTTTAGAGTGTTGTCCTCTTGTGGTGTGAGGTGATAGATAGGCTGTGCCTTAGGTAATCTCCCTTTTAGGTTAATTTCATGTTGTATGCTGCGGTCAGGTGGTAATCCTGGTAGTGCTTCTTGGAAAACGGAGGGAATTTCACTGACAAGCTGATCACAGATAGAGCTTTCACGTCTGGTCTCTGTATTTTTGAAGTGGATAACTTTGTATGTACAGGTGTTCCTGTTGATTTTGCTAGGATCAGTTTCTTCTTCTGTTTCCATGATTTTCACAAATACATGGTCCTTAATAAGCGTATCAAGGTAAGTTGGGTAAACATGGTGATGCACCTCTCCTTGTTGTATGGTGAGGATAGCACTATCCCAGTCAATATGAGGTTTGGTTTTCCTCATACAATCCAGGCCAAGTATAACATTGTACTTGGGGATTGGTATGATGGGGCCACTGAGCGTGGTTTACACGTCTCCAATTTGTGCACGGAAAGGTTTTACTTCTGGGTGACTGCTGTGCTTCTGTTGTCTGCCATGATGAGTCTCCTGATATTCCTTCAGGTGGTGAGTAAATTGCGCCATTAATGCTATTTTTATATGGCCTTTGAATAGTCATATGTGTGAAGATTTGGTTGCTTTTGCTTTCAACTTTGGAAATTCCTTGCCTTTGGTAAATGGGTCTGATCCAATCTCCACCAATTCTGGAATACCATACCTGCCCTTGTCTGATCCTGGTATGACCTCATCCCAACATGACCCCCTTGACTGCTCTGTCTACCTAATGAGTGATCTTTGACCCTTGTCTACTATTTAAGTAGAATCATTTCTCCTAATAAAGTCAATTTTATCCACATTTTTGTTGGCAATAATAATCTTCAAGCTATTCCTTTCCTTTTTGCCAAAAGTAATTCCTCATCTTGTATTCCAGGAAATTAAGGTATGTGCTCTTAATTTTGCCCTGAAGGCTAACCCAAGGCTATCTTTAACCTCAAATATTTTTTTATAAAGATTTCCTGCTGTGTCCTCCTGGATGTTGTCCCCAGGTGCCAAACATGCCAAAATGGTGCTCACTACAGGGGCTGAAAGCCCCTTGGTTACCATGTTACCATGTGCATTATCTGGTCCTTCCCCCCTTGTATCTGAAGTACCAAATCAACCTAAATTTTCTAGTTCTCCTCTAGAAGAGGATATCACCAATGTCCCCTCAAATCCTATGGTAATGGTGTTGTCTCCTGGGCCTGCCTGGGCCCCCTTTCAGCTTTCTCTCTCAACTATGAGCAAGCTTGTACCGCTGCCTTCTCCACATAGGCACCGTGGCCATGCACTCTATTCCTTGCCTCTGTCCTGGGTATGCTTCCAAAGACCTGTATTCCTTCCTCTTTGACTTTGATCTTCCCCCCGCGCTGACGGAATTGATGGAGACTATTGGTGTATTAGTTGACAAGTTTATCCAATCTGCCTGGATTCATCATCAATTAGCGCAAGGATCTCAGAATCTGCTTTTGACTACTGTATTCACCACTGTCTTAAACAACCATGACCAAAATGTGGCCTACCAAGAATGGTTCCATAGCCTCTTTGCTTGTATTTCAGAAAAATCAGTGCAACCTGCTGGCTTCTCAGAAGTACTTAACCTTGTTGTTCAACTCCCTTTGCTCCTCACTCCCAGGTTATATCAAAAATCAACTGTTCAAACTGGATTATCACCAAGCTATGTGGTGTGGACAGATAGAGGAAAACCTTCTAAAGTACCTCCAGGATTTTGAGACTTTGGTTACCAAGCTCAACCAATTTTGAGAGCATGTTGATTCCCAACTTGAGTTGGTTGGGACTCACGTTAATACTTGGGGCCACCATCTTCACCATCAATATGATATGTATAAGGCTGCATTAGGAGACACTCTGTATCAAGTACAAAAATATGTTGATGATATAGTAGCTTCTATCAAAGTGACTCCTCCAAATCCTGCTGCGGAGATCCTGTCTGCCTTTGAAGCTAAGGTATGGGAAGCCATAGCTGAACTCAAAGCTACTAATTGACGTCAAGCCTCTATTCCAAGCCCCCACTAGTATAGCCTACCCCAATTCTTGCATTGCATTGCATTTCTAATCAATTAAGTAGCTACCTTGCAAAGTGAGGTTGAGTATTTGAGAAAACGCCTCTCTGACCCTGATGATTTGTCCTCTGAATCTGATGGTAAAAGGGAGGTTTAGGTCACTGATACACCTATCCATGTAAACCATGGGTGTTTCTCTGGATTGGAAGGCCAACCCTAAGTCAATTGTGCTCTTGCCTTGGATCAGCTAGCAGAAGTAAAAAATGTTTTTGCAGATAGGCAGGATGCACTGGAAAGGGAGGTTCAGATCTCTTTTTCTTGACAGAAACAATAAATATAAAGGTTACACCTTTGACTGCTCAAGAAACTTCCTGGCCACTTGTATCAATGGGAGTGCTTGTACATTAGCTATGCAATAGATTAAGATTGATGAATTTTGGGCTGCTGCTGCTACTGCCAGAGATATCAGTGGACAGAATAGCTCTACACTGGATACCCTGGAAGAGAGCCTTTGACTTCTTTGGGCTAGACAACTTTTGGTAGAATCTGAGTTTTTTGGGTAGTCCCTACATCAATGTCCTCAAGCCAGGTGATAACAGTCAGTCCACTTCATTGTCCATTGATCCCAACTATTACCCTTTCTTCAAGTAGATATTTGATCCCAAACCCTCCACCATTTCTGCCTTCCTCACCATTTACAAGACTGCAATGTGTAGGGCTACTGACGGACTAAAAAATGAACATATTCTTACCTGCCTGCTTGTACATGCCTGTTGTGAATTCAGCCATTCACTGTGTTTCAATTTTGCCTTTGATGGGTCATTTTGAGGACAAATTTCTCTCTTTTGCTTTTGCCCTTTGAAATGAGTCTGGCTCTAAATTAGGAAATTCAATTGTTCAGTTTCCTGATTCTGCACAACTCACTTGCCCCACTCATGCTGGTGGTGAGTGATCCTACTGTCCATGTACTGTTTTGTGGTAAAGCTACACAGTATATATTACATTTTGCTTTTACCAATAAAAATTAAGTTCCATTCACATTTTTGTCTTTGTGTCTTCACGTACTTTGGCGCCCCTCTAGCCACGTCTAGTAGATATGATTCATTCAGGGTCACAAGGTAATTGCATAGCCTTCCCTGCCATTATAACTGAGACTTAGTACAAATCTAATCCTAAGGTTAGGATTCCCTGTTGTGTATCTGTGCCGTGCCTCAGGTCACAAAAAATGGTGCTCACTACAGGGGCTGTAAGCTGCTTGGTTACCCCTTTTGCAACCACATTTTCAGGTCCTTTGCCTCCACCTATACAAGAGCCAATTTCACCTGAAACTACCAGTCCTCCTATTGATGAAGACATCACAGACCCACCTATTATCCCTACTGTGCTGAACCTAGGGAATGGTGCTGCCTAGTGGCCTATCCTTTGGGCACCCTGACTTGGAATAAGTCATGGTGATAGCCCTAGGGTTAGCCTGTGATGGGGCCATCCCTGTCCTCCAGCTACAGTTCAGTTGAGCGGAATACTACAAATTGATTGTGGCTTCACAATTTACACAGCATCTCCTTTCAGAGGCTGGCTCTGCTGAGCACTTATTGTCATCCTTTGTACAACCTGCCTTAGCCCACCATTAAATGGTGTTAGGACTCCACATTCAGGAGACTTTTCCCTACAAGCAGCTGTAACAAACCACTGGGATCAATTTGCTGCCTATCAAAAATGAATCCACTCCCTGTTTTCCTTGGTGTCAGACAATCAGTGTGACTCTGTCACTTCTCAAACCCGCTTGGCCAATTCTATCAAGCAAATGTGCCAGTTCATCCCCGATTATGTCAGGGTGTGTCTGCATGAGTTTCACCAGTTGGAACAGCCCTGGAAAACCCAAGTAGATTCCACCTTGAACGCCTATCTCACTGATTTTGAACAAAATGTACAGCAGCTTAATGCGTTCAGTGCTTACCCCTTTGAGCAACTGCAACAAGTAGCAGACCTCACTGCTAAAGGCCTTTGTGAGCTCAGTAAAGAACTCAATCAAAAAAGGAGTATCACTGCTGCTGCTATTGCCAAGCTCCAGACTCAGGTAAATGAATTGTCTATGTCCAATCCAGATGCTCCACCCTCTCCCTCATCTGAAAATTTGGTGCATAGAGAGCAGAGACTATGGGATGCCATTTGAGAGCTACAAGTGTCTACCTGTAGTCAAGGTTGTCCTACTGAAGCGCCTCAGCCTGATCCTCAGGTGCTTGCTCTGACAACCCAAGTTGCTGAGCTACAGCAAGAGCCTGCTGCCCTATGCAAAATGGTGACAATTGCTGCTAGCTCAGTTGGAGTTATTGATGAAGATGGCTGTTGTCCTGGCCTTTCAGAAGCCCCTCAAATCCAATGTGCTAGAGAGTTGATTGCTCTAGCTAATGAGGTAGACCGTTTGAAACAAGAATACACCAAAATTGATAGGGATGTGCAAGAAATGAGTGAATTGATCTTCTCAGCAAATGACAGGTTTGCCCCTTGCCTCTCAGTGGGGCCTTCCCTTACCTCATGGCTGGCCAAGCTTTCCTTGGTAGTAACAACACAGGGCAACACCTAGATGTTACTGAGCAGCAGACCACCCTAGCTAATTATATGGGTACCTGTACTGCTGAGACCCTGACTACTCTTGAGGAAAGTGTTCACCAGCTGTGGGCCAGACAGCCCCCCAAATCTGAAGCAGAATTCTCCCTGCGCATAAATGTACTCAATAGCAACAATGGTGGCCCAAATCCAGAAGCACATTTCAAGCCTACCTTTAAGCAAGTCTTTGACCCCAAAACCTCAACCATTGCAGCTTTCCTAACTATCTATGAAACTGCCATGAGAAGAGCCTCAGATGAGGTTAAGAAGGAACACATTCTAACCTGTCTGCACCTGACCTACCAAGAGGTAGTAGTGCCAGAGCTGCCCACCATTGAGACCTAGAAAGATATGAAGCAGCTTCTAATTTACAAATTTGTTGGTGAGCTTATGCTGGAAGTAAATAAAGACGCCTTCATGCATATTGCTTTCAAGCCTAAAGAGACGCTAGCTGAGTTTGCAGACAGATTCTACATGAAAGGACAACAACTGATAACAAGAAGACAATTGATGGCCCATGAAGCTTACATGGCTTGTGCTCAAGCCCTCAAGGTGAACCAGCTTCTTTGCCTTCATTTAAAAGACCATAAGGCTATGCTTTCCTCTATGAAGAGCATAACAACACTGTTTCAGGATATGCATCTTACTCATTCTGGAGCAGTTATGCAGGAGAATTGTGCCGCCTCTAATTATGGTTTGTCTTTCTGTGGCCCTTGCATCCTCACAATTAACTTGAGAAATCCTCCTAGACTTCAAGGCTGCCAAATTGTGGCCAGTTGGGTCACTATTCTTGAGTCTGCACCAATTCTTGGGGGAAAGGAGCTGATCTCAAGGAACAGGCGGGAAAAGAACAGTCAACCTAGAGGCGGAGACTCTCTCAGTTGACAATTCTTCCCTACCTCCTTCAATCCCCCCTGCATTGCTGACTCTGAGCCTGCTGACACTGGGGCTTCTCCCATTCTGCTGTTATTCCACGTCATCTCTGACAACTCTGATATGAATAATTCAGATGTGGAAGATCCCAACGCCTATGGGTATTCAGTTCTTGCTGTCCCTGAAACTATCATGGTCTCTTATAAATTGTGTTCTGGTAAATCTACAACAACTGCCAAGCGCTGCCAGAAGCCAAGGAGGTTGTCTCTTGCCCTTACCTCATTCAAGTTAAGAGGGCCCCTGTGCTTGTAGAGTCATCTGATGAAGCTGCTGAGGTTGCTGACGCTGTGTTCAAAAATGTCTCTGTCTTCCTCCCTCTCCAGATGGTCTATAAGGAGTTCCCTGGCCTAAGATACATGATTGAAAAATGGGACAAAGAACTAGCAGAAGCCCAAGACATTCTGGCTGTCCTCCCTCCCTTTGGTTTTACTACCACTTGTGTGGAAATATCCATCCAAAAAGTGAAAGCCAAGGCCATCTTAGACACGGGTCTCCTGTTAATGTTGTCTCCCTAAAGCTTGTCAAGAAGCTCAACCTTGCCCCTGACCTTAACTATCACCAGTTGTATGACACAGCTGGGCTATTCATGACTTGCGCTATAGGAGCTTATTCTGCTCTTCCCATGCAGTTTGGAAAGCTACTCTTGGCTGCGCCTGCTGTTGTCTTGGAGAATGAGAGCTATAATCTCTTAGTTGGTACCCAGTTCCTTAGGGAATATAATGAGATCATCAAATTGGAGGATGGTTACCTCTCTATTCAGGGGTACAAAGTCCCTCTGATACTCAAAGAGCCTGTTAAAGTCCCAGGGAAGCGCCTCAAGATGTGTGCCTTAGAGTATCCCACTGGTGTTTTCACCCTTAAATACCGTACACATTCATCTAACATGAAGTGTCCTCCTATGGCTTGCCCTGCTTCTGAAGAGATTCCTCTCTTGTCCACTTCCACTGTAACCATTCCCCCTGGGTCTCAAGCTATCCTAGACTCCCAAATATCTTATGAGCTACCTGATTGTATGTTTCTAGAGTTATACTCTTCTCCATCACTAGGACCAACGAGCCCTACCTATGCCTGGGAATCTTGGATGTCTCTTATAAAGACCCTGTTCAATTGCTGGTTGCCAATTTAACCGCTCTCTTCATACATGTGTCTAGAGGGCAGGTTGTTGGGTATGGCAAGTTGCTTAATGCGCCTGATGTCCTATTGCTACATCCATTTGGTACATTCCAGGATTCTAATTTACCTGAAGACAAGTCCCAAGTACTATCCTTGTTCACTGTGAAAGATTTCCTGCAGCTATCCCCAGTACAACAGAAAGAGGTGCTGGATTTGCTAGATCAGTCTCAGATATCTTTGCTAAAGATAGCACTGATTATGGTCTAGCCAAAAGTGACATTCACCAGATCAATACTGATGACACTCCCCCCTTCCACACTAAACCTTATTGCTGCAGTTGCGTGAAAGATGCTCAAGTGTCTAAAGAGCTAAAGCAACTATTAGACGCTGGACTATTAGCTCCTTCCCAAAGTCCATGGGCCTCCCCTTTGCTCATACTGGAGAAGAAGGATGGAGGTCATTGTATTGTGATGGATTACCAATGTTTGAACTCCTTAACCAAAAAGGATTCTTTTCCCTACCACAATTGATGATGCTCTCTGCTGCCTTGGCGGCTCCAAGTTCTTCTCCACTATGGATTTAGCTTCTGGATACTGGCAAGTTGATCTCTCTCCTGAGGATAGGCAAAAGGCCACGCTAATCACTTCCAAAGGACTGTTTGGGCCTACACACATGCTGCAAGGGCTTTGCAATGCTCTGGCTACTTTCCAACAAGCCATGGACTCCATCCTCTGTGATTTAAAGCTCTCATATGTCCTAGTGTACTTAGAAAATATAACAGTCTTCAGAGCTACCTTTACAGATCACCTGGATCACCTCAAGGAAGTTTTAATAAAGATTTGAGAGGCTGGCCTTAAGTTGAAACTATCTAAGTGTGCTTTCTTCAAGGAATACCTTGAATTCTTGGGCCATGATGTAACCCAGACCAGTATTTGCCCAATGACCAAGAAAGTTGAGGTCATTGACAAAATTCTTCCGCCCACCAATCTGTGAGAGGTTCAAGTCTTTCTGGGTAGGATGGGATACTACAGACAGTTCATCCCTGATTTTTCCAACACTAGTGAGCCTTTAGTCCAACTGTTGTGTAGTGTCCCTTTCAAATGAACTGCTAGCCAGTAACAAGCCTTCAAGACCCTCAAGCAAAACTCAAAGAGGCTCTCATCCTAGTATATCCTGACTATGATAAGGAATTCATCCTATATAGTGATGCTAGTGACCTAGCTATTGGGGCTATCTTGGCTCAATTGAATGATGAAGGGGTGGATCACACTGTAGCTTATACCTCTTGTGTCCTGAATAAGCATGAGAAGAACTACAGTGTAACAGAGAAAGAGTGCCACACTGTGCTGCATGCTGTCAAACAGTTCTGCCATTACGTGTATGGCACTTATTTCACTGTTGTCACTGACCATAATTTACTTAAGTAGTTACAACAGCTTAAGGAACCAGAAGGATGACTAGCTAGATGGGCTCTCTGCCTGCAAGGCTACAACTTTACTGTGCTATATTGTTCCGGGATTCAACATCAAAACGCTGATGGATTGTCTAGAATGCCCATCTTTGCGCTACACCCTGCTGAGGCTGATTAACTATATGAACTAATTAGATATCCTTCCTCCTGGGAGAATAAGACAGAAGAAGTTTGTATTTCCCTATCCAAACTATCTAAAGACATGCTCATTTGTGACAACCAGCTTTTCAAGAAAGTACAAGACTGCTACCTACCTTATGTATGGCCTAGTCTTTGCCTTTTGTTGATGTTTCAAGCTCATAAAGAGACAGGGCATGGAGTGTGGGTTCCTGGTCACCAGTCCCCAAAGTGTGTCCTGGGTTGTGGCCAGGGACCGGCTTGTAGGAACCATCATTCCCCAACAGTGGTGAATGGTTGGTGAGAAGCTTATACTTGGCTTACATAAGGGCAAACTCCTCCAGTACCTTCCCAATTACTAAGCAAGCATCTCCACCATACAATTGCACTTCAGCAGGCTCCAGCCCTTCTGTAGGCCAATACCAATCCTGTAATAGTCTTGCAAACTCTTCCCCAATAAACTCTCTTCCTCTATTTGTCATTTCCAAATGCCTTGTCACCTTCTCCCACTCCTCCTGGGCAGATTTACTAGAGGCAAACTTCCTGCACCCTAGATGATAGGATTCTTTGTCTCCTGGGTTAGAATAGAAAATATGGGGTAATTGACTCATGGGACTTATATTCTCTCTTAACGCAAGAAATTTGGATAGGGGTTGTAATAGGCACTTTATTCACAGTCAGAAAGAAGATCCCCTTAGAAACCTTCTGATATATGGCCTCAGGATAGGGAATAATAAGGGATTTGTGCCAATACTTGGAGTCCTTCAACAAACTCTTGGACTCCTTGTATTTGGTCTTGGACTCCTGCTCCTTGGTCTTGGGCTCCTGCGCTTTGGTCTTGGGCTTCTGCACCTTAGTTGTGGGCTCCTGTGCTCTAATCTTAGGCTCCTGTGGTCTGTTCCAGCTCTGGCTTCCTATCCTTGGTCTTTTACTTCTTCTGTAGCTTTTTTGGCCTTTGTAATCCACTTGATCCAGTCCCTGAAGAGTCTCAGATAGCTCTCCCTTTTATAGCCCCTTGTTTCAGAACAAAAACCTCTCTTAGAACTCTGGTTTCAAAAGCTTAAACTATCCTGTTTTTCTTCTTTTATAATATATAAAACTTTTACACTTACTTCAGCCAATGAAAGCCCTGGATTTTCTGCTTCTGCTCCTCATTTTTTAGGCTCTAACTCTTAAGTTAAGGCCCTTAAAACACTGATCAAATAGACTCCGGCTTGCAGCCAATCACACGCCTTGATTCAACGGGCTTGCCAAAAAGGTTTCCCTGAATGACCCGTCCTTGACCCTGGTTCAAACCTGAGGCTATCTTGCTCTGGGTAAAAAACTGCTCCATGTTTCAAACGGTTTTGCCGTAATTCCTGTCACATTTCCCCAGCAAATCTCAAGCACTCCCACATATATTTTACTTAGGCAAATTTTGCCCCTTTGATTTTTCATCTTTTCTCTGTGTTTCTCCGTGTTTATCTCAACGTTTTGCAACTTCAAACCTATCTGCTGCTTGTCCTTTTGCCTTTCCTAGTTGTTCTTGGAAAAATTTGCTCTTTTGCCCTTACAGTTTCTCTGTTCTTCTTCCAGCTTCTTTCTGGCCTATTTCCTCTTCAATCCTTCTTTTTAAAATAACATATAGTTCTAACAAACTATATGTTATTTTTCCTTCTCTTTCTTTTTCATTATATAATTTTTAATCCTTTTTTAATCATATTCAGGCAGTATTTAATTATTCTTTAACTGCTTCTTTTTATCTAAATTTCCTCTCAAAAGTCACTAAAACCAGCTCTTCCAGCCTCTGCATCCAGTCTGGCTAGTTCATCCTATCAGCTCTTCAGTTCTTCAGCACCAACTTCTTGTCCTTTGACCATCCTGCTCTATGATCAGCTAGTCCTGCATCATAATCTTCTTGTCCTTCAACCTATCCTCAACCAGTTCCCCAACAAATCCTCACTAGGAAACTTCTTTGTTCCTTCTACACACTGAACCATATTGGTTCATTCAATTCAATATGAATTAACAGCTCATCAACTAGCCTTAACTGTGATCAAACAGTACCTCTTGTTAGTTTTCTTTGTTAATTCCGTGAACCACCTTGGTTCTTTATCTCAGCCCCCATTACCAGAACTTGTAGACCCAGGTATGAGTCTACATTGAACTGGTGTTTGACTGGGCCCTTGCAATTGGTAGTCCACTTAGGCCATTCAACCATAGATCAATGTCTATGTGTTGTCTTTACTCACCCAGGTGATTGATTCTGGGCTTTCAGTTGCAGAGTAATTAGTTCTACTTCCCAGAGGCCTGATCATACCAAGTTCTGCAGCTTGCTTCCCCAAGCAAGCCGCCTTGGTGACACCTCTGAGCAAGTCTATACCCTCCAATGATCACCTTGGATTTCCCCAAAGCTCCCATAGGGGCATAAACAAGGATACCCTACAAGCCGTTAGGTAGGGTGCTTTCTCACAGACCTCCTGTAAGCATATTAGGGTACGTAGAGCCCTCAGAGCTCTTCCCCTCCCTGGCAGCCCGCGTTACCTGCCAGGGGTCCAAAACCTACTCCCCCAGACAGACAAAGTCCCTGCTTGCTATTTCAGTCTTCACCCTTCTGCGGCCACAGTTTCTTGCAGGGTGAAGCACTATAGCCCTGAAGCAGCCGATATCTTCTTCTGGGTGGAGGCAACATCTGCCCCTGGTAGTCCCATGTTACCTATCAGGCAGGCCTTACTTACCCTAGTAGACCATGTTACTTACTTGGCTCACCTTACTTACCCCTAGAAGCCCTATGTTACCTACTAGTTTACAGCGTCATCAGCCAACCACACATTGTCACTCTTCAGCATATTGTCTTTATTTGAAGCCAAATCAACTCTCGCCTGAAAAACAGCACACATATGGATCACCACATGGAGGAATTGCCAAGACCTATGATGGCTCTAGAAAGACTATTTCTGGGTGAACCTTTGCCTACTGATTCCAGATGTCATTGCTAGTTGCCATTATTGCCAGCTCCAGCAACCACAAGCTGCCTCACACAAGTTCAAGCTAGTCCCCCCTCAACACGCCTTTCATACTGTCAGCATTGACAATGTAGGGCCTCTCCCCTGCTCTTGCTCTGGTTGCTGCTTTAACATAATTTCTGTTGATCATTTTAGCAAGTGGGTAGAATCTTACCCTACTAAGCACATCCCTGCCAAGACAACCGCGTCTTTCTGTTGCAAGATGTATTCTTTTGCTATGGCTGTCCTTAAGTAATGTTATCTGAAAATGGGACTAACTTCAACGCCATGTTGATAACCTCTGTTGTTGAAGCTTTGGGGTCTCACCAGTCTTTCTCTGCCCCCTATAATCCCTCTATCAATGGGGCAGTTGAGCGTGAAAATTTGACTCTGGTCTCTATCATGGGGAAACTCACTTACTCTGACGCAGCAAGCTGGGATCTATACTTACCTGCTGCTCTCTTTGCTTATTTTCTTAGCAAACATCATGTCACTGGGTATTCCCCCTTTGCTATGCTGTACAGGCAGGAGGCCACCACTCTGTTGCCCCTGAGGGATCCCCTTCTCTCCTCTGATAAGGCTGTGAACCCAGATGACCATATCAAAGATTTAGTCAACCGCATCATTGATATACAAGCTACTGAATACACTTCTGCATATAAGACCAAGATGCTTGAGCTCTCCCCTGACAATGCTGGACGCTCTCCCTTGCCTGAGTTCAATATTGGGGACCATGTTCTCTACTATCAGCATAGGATAGGAGGACGCGCTCACAAGTTTTTCAGGAAACCAACCCTGATTGGCCAGCTTGCTAGCATTTGGGAACTGGCAGGTTGCAGACTGGGTGGGCAGGGCCCACCAGAGAATTGGTGCTAACTTAATGAGGTAGGACATTGACTTGCCCACCCTTGACCATGGACTGGCAGCAGGGACAATAGTATCTATTACTCCTGTGAGAGTAATATATATAATTCCTAAAATCTTGTTGGTATGGTCCAGTAGGAGCTTGGCAGCAGAGGCAGGCATTAATTTGGGGGTGACTGGTGGCACCATGTGCATTTGGTAGGCAGGAAGGAAGTTGTATTTATCTCTGAACAGGCAGGGCTTGGTGACGTACCAAGGGCCTTCTTGGTTGTATCTGGTTAACTCTGTAGTTCTGGCCAAGAGATCCCGGGCTAGTATGTTGTTGGTGATGTAGACCTTGTACTCAGGCTTTAAGGGGTACTCTTTGAAATGAACAGGACTATAGGGAGCACCTGGCAGGCGGTACGTAGCTGGCGGGCTGGCAGAAGGGTCAGACAATCTTTGAGTTAACTGGCAGATGACAAGAATAAAATACAGCAATAATTGTGGAAACTAATATCTCATAACCTTTATTTAAAAATGACAATGGGAGTTGATCTCAGCCTGGCAGGTATTTATACCAAACTGCCATGCTTCACTTCCTGGGCAGGTTTACTGGGCTTGGGTGGGTTGGCATTGGGGGTCTCAGATGGTAGTGTGGCGCTTGGCACTGGCGGTTTGCCACTGGCTGCTTTAGGATGAGAAGACTTTGAATCCTTCTGTTTGTCAATTTGGGTATTAGGTGCCTCTTTGGGTTCAGTGCCTGCCCTGGGACTTTGCAGGGGTTTGGAATAACTCTCATGGAGAAACTTGTGTATTTCACCAAGCAAACCGCTGGTGTCAGGCGTTGGCACCTTGATGAAATTCTTGGCATCTTGCACTAGCGGTTTGCTTGCAGAATTCTGCAAGACTGCTAAGGGTTTGGGTCCTGGTGGGCTGGTAACAACTTTATCAATCAGTAGTGGGTTATTGGGTTCCCAGCCCATAGGTCTGGTGGTCTGCAAAGGTTTTTGCTAGGGTTTGAATCTAGTTCTGTATTTTGAGATTTAGGAGCATCCAAATTGTCATTCCTGACAAAGTTAGATACATTGTGGGTTGGACCTCTGGAAGTGACCTTCAAGAAAGGATCAGAGTATTCTTTGAAACTCCTCTCTAGTGGTCAACTGTTTTCCCAAGTGCATGCCTTATTCCTCCGCAAGTACCACCCCCCTAAGGCCAATCTAGAGGGGGGCAATGTTGTGAATGCTGCCATTCACCATGTTTCAATTTTGCCTTTGATGGGTCATTTTGAGGACAAATTTCTCTCTTTTGTTTTTGCCCTTTGAAATGAGTCTGGCTCCAAATTAGGAAATTCAATTGTTCAGTTTCCTGATTCTGCACAACTCACTTGCCCCACTCATGCTGGTGGTGAGTGATCCTACTGTCCATGTACTGTTTTGTGGTAAAGCTACACAGTATATATTACATTTTGCTTTTACCAATAAAAATTAAGTTATATTCACATTTTTGTCTTTGTGTCTTCACATACTTTGGCGCCTCTCTAGCCAAGTCTAGCAGATATTATTCAATCAGGGCCACAAGGTAATTACATATCCTTCCCTGCCATTCTAACCAAGACTTAGTACAAATCCAATCCCAAGGTTAGGATTCCCTGTTGTGTATCTGTGCTGCGCCTCAGGTCACAACAGTACCAAGAAGTTGTGGTCCCCAAACTTCCTTCCATTGTCACTTGAGAAGACATGAAATGCCTCTTGATTGAGGAATTTGGAGGAGATCTCAGATTAGAGGTCAAGAAAGATGCATTTATACACATTGCCTTTAAGCCCAAGGAAACCCTGGCTGAGTTTGCTGGCTGCTTTTATATTGAAGGGCAACAGTTAATCACCAGTTGTCAGTTAACCCCCCATGAAGCCTACACAGCATGTGTGAACGCTTTGAAGGTGAATCAGCTTCTGTGCCTGCACTTTAAGGCGCACAAGGCTTCTCTTAAGTCCATGAAGAGTATTAAGACCCTCCTACAATATATGCATTTGACCCACAGTGGTATCATGATACGTGAAAATAAGGCCAACAACGCTAGATCCACCTCTTGTACTCTGTGCATTATGACTCTTGGCTCAAGTGGACAGCCTAAGAGACAAGGATGTCATAATTGTCATCAAGTAAGGCACTAATTGCGTAACTGTACCAACCCTTGGGTAGAAGGTTGCAACCCAAAGGAGCAGGCGGGAAAAGAGAGGTCAGCTTAGAGGCAGAGACACTCTCTGCTGACTCACTCCCCCGTCTCCTCCCTCTGACAAGGAATCTCCTCATCAGCTGGCCCAACTATCCTTTACCTGGTCCACAATCTTTCCAGTGACTCCAAACCTGAAGATTCCGACTACAATGAATCAGATAGTTATGGCTACCCTGTGTTGACTGTCCCAGAAACTGTGTTGGTCTCTTACAAGCTTTGCTCAGGGAGAATCACGACTACAACTTGCCCACCTTCAAGTGAAGCCAAGGCCATGGTGGCTTGCCCTTATCTAGCCCAGGCTCATTGACCTCCTGTCCTTGTAGAGTCTTTTGAAGAAGCTGCCAAACTAGCAGAAGCTCTCTTTCAGAATGTGACTGTATCCCTCCCTTTGTAGACTGTGTATAAGGAAATTCCTGCCTTACAATGCATGTTGGCCAAATGGGAGAAAGAGCTGGAAGCTACGCAAGACATTCTGGCTGTCTTGCCCCCCTTTGGGAAAGATACTACCTGTGTGGAAGTGTCAATCCAAAAGTTTAAAATCAAGGCAATCCTGGACACAGGTTCTCCAGTCAATGTGGTATCATCCAAGCCAATGAAGAAGCTTAAGCTGGCCCCTGACCTCAACTACACTCAATCATATGGAACTGCTGGCATGGCTCAAACTTGAGCCAGCAGTGCCTACTCTGCCCTGCCCATGAGGTTCAGAAAACTTCTCATTGCATCCCCTGCTGTTGTCCTAAGAACAAAAGCCATGATCTCCTGGTTGGCACGTAACTCCTCTGAGAATATAATGGAATTGTAAACCTTCAAGATTGATAGCCATCCCTTTTAGCATATGAGGTCCCTTTGATCTTTGAAGAACCTCTGCGCCTCCCAGGCAAACGCCTTAAGACTTGTGTGCTTGAATACCCCATGGGTATCTTCTTGCTCAAGTACGGAACTCATTTATCCTATATGTGTTCCCCTCCTCCTTCCCGTCCTGCAAAAAAAAGTGTGGCTCTTCTGGCTCCTGCAGATGTCACCATTTCTCCAGGCTCCCAAGTGATTATAGACTCTCAGATATCTTATAAACTTCCTGAAAAGTCATTTCTGGAACTATATTCTCCTGAATCTCTAAGCTGCAAGGAGCCTCAATTATGCCCAAGGATCTTAGCTTGGACTCATAAGGAACCTATACAGCTGTTGCTAGCTAACCTGACTGGTTTGTCTATGCAGTTATATTGGGGCCAAGCTTTAGGGCATGTTTGCATATTAAGAGCAGAACAGGTGGTGTCCCTCTACCCTTTTGGAACCTTCAGTGACTTTAATCTACCTGAAGGAGACCCTCAGGTTCTCTCCCTGTTCACTGCTGCTGATTTCCCACAACTTTCACCCATCCAACTTAAGGATGTGCTGGAACTGCTTGTCCAATTCAGAAATATCTTTGAATTGTGAACTACAGACTATGGTCTAGCCAAGGGGTTCTTCCATCAGATAGATACAGGTGATGCCCCACCCTTTTGTGCCAAGCCTTACCACTGTATTAGGGTAGAAAATGCCCAGGTTTCTAAGGAGCTAAAACAGCTCTTTGATGCAGGGCTCTTGGCTCCCTCTAAGAGCCCTTGGGCCTCCCCCTTGTTTATCCTCAAGAAGAAGGCTTGAGGCCACCGCATTGTGATGGATTACCATCACCTAAACTTGCTCACAAAAAAGGACTTTTACCCTTTGCCTAGGATTGATGATGCTCTCAGACAATTGGGAGGCTCAAAATTCTTCTCTGCTATGGATTTATATTTGGGCTACTGGCAGGTTGACTTGTCTCCAGAAGACTGGGAAAAGACTGCCCTCATCACTTTGGAAGGCCTCTACAACCCTACTTGGATGCCCCAAGGACTCTGCAACGCCCTGGCTACGTTTCAAAGAGCAATGTACTTTATTCTACAAGATCTGAAGCTCTTCTGTGTCCTTGTATATATTAATGATATTGCTTTGTTCAGCTCCACCTTCACCAACCATTTGGATTATCTCAAGGCTGTCTTCATCAATATTTGAAAAGCTGGCTTAAAGCTAAAGCTCTCCAAGTGCTTCTTCTTTAAAGAGAGACTCAAATTCTTGGGTCATGAGGTCACTCAGACTGGAATACACCCCATGAATAATAAGTTGGAAGCCATTGACAAGATTCTGCCTCCCAAAAATCTATGGGAGGTCCAAGTATTTCTCAGTATGATGGGGTACTATTGACAGTTCATCCCTGATTTTGCTGAATTAAGCAAACCCCTGGTCCAACTCCTCTGCAATGTACCCTTTGAATGGACTGACTGTCAACAGCAATCCTTTGAGGCACTAAAAGCCAAGCTCAAAGAGGCTCCCATCCTTGTCTTCCTTGTTATGATAAGGAGTTCATCTTGTACACTGACGCTAGTGGAGTAGCTGTGGGTGCTATCCTAGCCCAGCTTGACAATGAAGGCGTGGATTGACCTGTGGTCTATTCTTCACAAGTCCTCAACAAATACAAGAAGAACTATAGCATCACGGAAAAAGAATGCTTGATAGTTTCACATGCAGTGAAACAGTTCTGGCACTACATTTATGGGACTTTTTTACTGTAGTCACTGACCACTCATCCCTTAAGTGGCTGCAGCAATTAAAGGAGCCTGAAGGTTGGTTAGCATGTTGGGCCCTGCACTTGCAAGGATACAATTTCACCTTGGTACACCGTCCTGGTGCACAACACCAGAATTCTGATGGTTTGTCACAGATGCTTATCCTAGCTATCCATCTATCAGATGCTGATTCATTATAAAAGTTGATAGGGTACCCTGACTCCTGGGTTACAAATCCAGAGACATCCGCTTGGCACTGCAGGACCTATCAAAGGATACCGTGATTCAAGATAGACCACTCTTCAAGAAAGTCAACATTTCCTATTTCCCTACGTCTGCCCCAGTATGAGAATAGCCATCATCCTCCAAGCTCACATTGATACTGGACATGGAGGCATAGCAAAAACTCATGACTGGTTGTGCAAATTTTTCTATTGGGAAAACATGCGCCTCCTAATTCCTGACGTCCTTGCCTCCTGTCATTCTTGTCAGCTCCAACAACCTTGACTTTCCCAACATCAATTCAAGCTCATCCCCCATAAGCATACCTTCCACACTGTGAGTATTGATGCTGTTGGGCATCTCCCTTGCTCTAGGTCTGGGTGTCAATCTATCTTTGTAGCTGTAGATTATTTTAGTAAATGGGTCAAAACCAATGCTACAAAAGATATAACTGCTAAGACCACTGCTAATTTCTTGTTGTAAGATATCTTCTACCAACATGGCTTCCCTCCAGTCCTGCTTTCTGACAATGGCATCAACTTTAATGCTTGCCTCATAACGTCTATTGTGGAGGCTATGGGCACTCACCAATCCTTCTCTGTGCTGTATAATCTGTCAAAAAATGGTACTGTTAAAAAGCAAATTCCTCCCTAGTACCCATTATGAGGAAACTCACCCTCTCTGATGCCGCCAATTGGGATATGTTCCTCCCTGCTGCTCTCTTTGTGTATTGACTCAGTAGACACCTAGTGACTGGCCAGTCTCCCTTTGCCATGCTGTATGAGTGTGAACTCACAACTCCCGCAATCTTGGGACCCCCTTTGATTGAAGTTGATGTGTCTGCCAATCCTGAAGCTCATGTAAAAGACTTAACTAGCTGTATCATTGACATTCAGGCTATGGCAAATTAAGCTTTCAATAAAATTAAGGCTTTAGAGCTTGCACCTTCCAATGCTTCCAGAGCCCCCCTCCCTGAGTACCAAGTAGGTGACTTAGTCTTCTATTATCAGAATTGTACTGGAGGCTGAGCCCATAAGCTTGACTCTCTCTAGGTTGGACCTTGTGAATTCACCTTCAAGAAGGGCATTGAGTAAACTGTGAAGCTGCTGTCATCTGGATGCCCTTTTGCCAGAGTTCATTCCAAATTCCTCTGCAAATATCAACTCCCTGTGTCCAATATTGAGGAGGGAGGTGTTGTAAATTGCGCAATTAATTCTATTTTGATATGGCCTTTGAATAGTCATATGTGTGAAGATTTGGTTGGTTTTGCTTTCAACTTTGGAAATTCCTTGCCTTTGGTAAATTGGTCTGATCCAATCTCCATCCATTCCGGAATACCATACCTGCCCTTGTCTGATCCTGGTATGACCTCATCCCAATGTGACCCCCTCAAGCAGTCTGTCTATCTAATGAGTGATCTTAAACCCTTGTCTACTATTCAAGTAGAATCATTTCTCCTAATAAAGACAAGTCTATCCACATTTGTGTTGGCTTTAATAATCTTCAAGTTTTTCCTTTCCTTTTTGCCAAAAGAAATTCCTCATCTTGTATTCCAGGAAATTAAGGTATGTGCCCTTAATTTTGCCCTGAAGGCTAACCCAAGGCTAGCTTCAAACCTCAAATCTTTTGTTATAAATATTTCCTGCTGTGTCCTCCTGGATAATGTCCCCAGGTGCCAAACACAACAGGTGGTAGGTAGTTTCATGAGTTGGCAAATTTCTTGTCAACAAGGGATTTGTCTGCTTCAGTGTTGAATAGCGCGGTGCCCTGACTTCTGCAAAAACAGAAAGGATAAGTGAGGAGTTTATTTCCAGTTTGGGCGGCAAACAGTAGAGGATTGCTGGAGGGAACTTGGATCATGGTGATTTAATCCACGTCCTGGTCCCTGTACAAGTCTTGTAAAGAGCGGGAGGGCAGCTTGCCTAAGCACTCCCCTTAGCTTTTCCCTCCTTGTTGGTCTCTTCAGTGCTTGCTTGGATTAGTCTGTGCTGTACAATTACCTGTTCAAAGATGGGTGTTGTTGGCTCAATTATGTTGTTTGCTTGGTTGAGGGTCCTTCTTGCTGTAGGACTCTCCTTGTGCTTGTTGATTGCATGTAGGTTGTCAGATTTCTTAGCTGTGTGCTTTCCTTCCAAGAACACATCTTCAAGGTTCTTGCAGCAGATCATGTCAAACTGACGTCTGATGTGCGTGGGTAGACCATTAAAGAAGTCCAAACATGGCTTGGGTTCATCAAAGTTGATGGTGTTGGGCGCGCAGTCACATAGATCTTCATACGCAGCAATGTAATCCTCAATTGTTACTATCATCTTGAAGGTTTGAGGTTTTGCCATGATCACTAGGTTAGAATCCTTCATGGAGAACTTCTCAAGGAATGCAGTTTTGAATACCTCCCTGTTTTCCTTCTGGTTGGGGTGTTGGACTAGCCATTTGCTTACAAAACATGATGCAGTTCCTGTAACGCAAAGGGAAATCTCACTGACCCAGAGTCTTTGGGGTATTCCACTTGCTCAAATTTGCTCTGTGTACTATTAATCCAGAGAGATGTGGTTTCCCAACGTAGTCCTGCAAAGGCTTCAATTTCAACTGTACACAGGCGCTGGAATAAAATATTGGGTATTTCAGGTTGCTGTGGTCCCGTCATGATTGGCGCTGTGGGTAACAGTCTGCAGGCTTTGAGAGTGCTGTGCTGCTTGATAGGTACAAAGACGTTGTTGTAGATAACAAGGCCTGCGGGATGTATTGTCTTTCTTTGTAGTCTCTCCAGCTGTTAGGGAGTACCATTGCTTGGGTCTTTTTCTTAGGAGAAATTTTTCCTTTGAGTTGGGTAGGTATGAATAACCTATCTGTGCTATCATTGTCAAGTATATACTTCTGGGAAGTATAATAAACAAGATAAGGGGAATTTTTAAGAAGAGAATGATACTTTATTGAATATTAATATAGAATAATATATAGTATCATGAAAAGCCACATACTGTCCATGTATGTCATGGGGGTCATGGGTTTTATCTGAAGAATGTTCCTCTTAGGTCACAAGGCTTATTCAAGTTGTGTTCCATTTAGGATCTGGATTTAGGTGATCCATGTAGTAGATGGTTGACTGATAATGGTGCCACCAGTTTACTGGCTGGTTAGTGAATCTTTTGGTGAGCTATTTGGTGATCTACTTGGGGCTTTAATTCCCCAAGAGGGAGCAATCAAAGATTTTGCAACACCACCTAGTTGCATAATTGATAGCTGTTATAATGTACTTTTTGCCTTTGTTGTCTCTGGGCATTATTCCCACAATGTCCAGTAACCACACTTTTAAAGGCTGTGTTATTGATGCTGGTATTACTGACTTGGGGTTGCCTTGGAGCGGGTGTACTTTTCACAGACTTTACATTGGTCTAGTACTTTCTTGATGTTGTCCAGCATGTTGGGCCACCAGTAGTCTGTCTTTAGGTATTCATGTAAGCTTCTGCTACATGTGTGTCCCAGATCTCTATGGTATTGAAGTATTGTGTCAATATTTTGTGTTGACAGAACGTAGGGTACAATATGGCCACTTGGTAGTATGTGGTGTAGAGTACCATATAAGTTTTTGAACATATGTTTGTTCTTGAGTACTTTCTCTTGAATATCTATTGGTGTACCAGGTGGGAACCCCACTTTGAGATTCCCCATTATTAACATGGGCCAATTGGGGTCTCCATTAGTTCATAGGAGATGCTTACAGTATAGCCTTGACAGGACGTCTGCAGTAAGTATTTCTTTTCCAAGTTTGTATTCAATTATCATGTGATATCTATTTATAAGGCTCATTCATTCAGCTTGATGTCTAGATAGATGTTGTTGAGTCATAAATAACACCAATGACTTGTGGTTGGTTAGCACTTTGATTATATGTGCACCTTCCAGGTAACATTACCACTTCATTAGACAGTGGACAATAGCTACCAATTCTTTGACATTTATCAGATATCTCTGCTCTCCATCAGAAATCTTTCCTTGATTCATACGCTACAGGGATTAAATCATTTTCTGAAGTTTGAATTTGGAGTACTTCTCCTATTGTGTAGTCAGACGTGTCAGTTTTCAGCTCTTATACTCCTTCATAGCTTGGATATTGTAAGATAGGGGCAGTGACCATGTGTTCTTTCAAATTTTAGAAATATTGATCTCTTAACTGTGTCCTTACAAATTTGGTTGTCTTGCCTATGATCACAGATAAGGGAACAGTCAAGGCATCTGTGACCGTACAACAGTCACTGTTAAGTATTTAGCCAAATAAATACTCTAAGATATAAAGTTGCTCTGTTTTTGCTGTTTTTTATGTAGATAGATTTGGCTTGAATTCTTCATATAAAGATTCCTGATAACTGAGTATCTATATTCAATAAAAGAACAGAGGGAAAGATTGACCAAATCAATCTTGGAGACTAGGCGTCTCAAAAACAATTTAATTAACTGGGAAGATTAATTAATAGATATATGGAAATATAATTAATGAGGATTTAATTATATTGGTTAATTTCCTTGACTGTGTCAAGAAGTTTGTTTAAGGTTAATCAAAATTAAACCCCTAAATTTTGGGTTAAAAGGGCTTCTTTTTCAAATTCATTAGGTCAGAAGCGCCGCTGCACCGCCTAATTGATTTGAGAAGTGCCAAGGCGCTGCCTGGGAGAATTATTGGGCGCCGCGGTGGCGCCTGGTTTAAGTTTCAAAGTATTTTACTGGTTTTAAGGCAAAAACCATTAAATGGAAAGAAAACTAAATAAAGTCAAGGATGCCTAGGAATTCAGGTTTGATCAGCTGGTTCCCAGTTGGAACATCTAAAGCTGAGTTTTGGGATGTGTAATCTACAGGGTTTTGGTGCCGGGAGCTGGGGAAGCTCCATGCTGAATTGGTAAATTGGGATAAATGGAGTCAGGTGACTTCTTCCTGTTGTAGATTGGTTCTCATAGGTTGAGAAATATTGGTGATCTTTTAGGTAAAGATCTAGGTTTGGATGACTCAAATGTCATAGACCATGTGAGATGAATTATAGGTTGATTCAGGAACCAGAGGGGTTTTCAGCCAAATATGCCCCAAATGGTATATAAGCAAAAACAGCTAATTTTAAATAAAGACATATTGTCAATTTTGACGCTTTCCCCTCAACTTCTTTTTAATTATCATGTCTTATTTAATACTATTTGAAAGAGCAAAATTTGGAGTGCTTTGTGTTGAGGCTGCTGCTGCAAGAAAGGAAGTTCCTACCAGCTTGCTTGAGGAGGCTTGGGCAAGTCTGGAGGTCTCTAAGATT
Source organism: Entomophthora muscae (assembly GCA_014839935.2). Taxonomy (NCBI): domain Eukaryota; kingdom Fungi; phylum Entomophthoromycota; class Entomophthoromycetes; order Entomophthorales; family Entomophthoraceae; genus Entomophthora; species Entomophthora muscae. The sequence continues at coordinate 436,196 of QTSX02002879.1, forward strand.
GCACCTGAGGAGTCTTTGGTAGAAGTGAAAGCAGCTTTTGATAAACTATACTCTGACTATTTTTCCAGAGAAGGAACCCTGGCACAAGGAAATCAAGTTTATGCATGAGACTCCTTGAACTTGCTGTTAGGGTTTGATGGAATTTTGCAACAAGTAAAGGACAGAGCCAATTGTGAAGTTGAGGCATTAAGAAACAGAGAGGAAAAGAGTGTCAAAATTTTGGCTTTTTGGAGAGATGAAAATAAAGTGTTGTCTCACAAAATTGCCTCCCTGGAGACAAAGCTCCTCAAAGCTTTTTCACAGGAAGGTACTGGTAACAAGAGTCAAGGGCAAGATAACAGTAAGTTGGACTGGTTAGATCTGGATCTGTCACAGAGCCCAATGCGGGGGCCAAAAAACCCATGGTGAAAGGAGTCCAGTCTATGCTTGCCAAAATGTCATTGTTCTCTGGAAATCCAAAGGAAGGAAACGCTTTCCTGAAGGGTTTTCTTATTTGAGCCTCTGGTCTGGAGAATTCAGAGAAACGGCATTGGTTGGAAGTCCTTGCAGGTCCTGCCTGCTTCAAGTGGTTTGAAAGACGTAAAGGCAACAATTAAACCACATTGTTAGAGGAATTTTGTGCCAGTTACACGGTAACCCTCAGACCTGGTGATGCTCTTCAGAAAGCCCAAGATGTCACTCAAGCTGGCCATGAAACTGTGTTGATGTATCTTTCAAGAATGGAAGAGTTCCTAGCTTTTGTGGATATGGAACACAATCAGGATCTGGTGGAGGATGGTTTCTTCACTGGAATATGGCCCAGGTTGAGAACTCAGGCTTCTACGCTGCGTTGTGAGAAGTTGCCATGGTCAAAACTTGTTCAGAAGGTCATTCAGATGGAATGGGATCTTGGTGGTCCTCCACACAGTGCTCCACGCTCAAGAGTAGGAGCTCATGTGGCTGCAGGGAAAGGGTCTTCCAAGAGAACCAGACATCCTAGAAGTCCCTCAGATAAGGATCACATGTCTAGATTTAAACAGGCGTGTAAGTTTCCCATGGAAAAGGGGTTCTGGATCTGCAGCAAAGATGGCCATTTTGCTGGGAAATGTCCTGATTGTGCAGAATTTGACAAGGAACACCCAGACCTGATGTTTAAAGATTCAGGAAAAGGAAGGTGGGCTTAGGTGTCTCTCAACCTGATCTCAGTAATTTAGAGAATAATAATGGGAGAATGAAACTTCAATTGGGTAAGGCCTTGAAGGAGTACAGGAAAAGCGCCAGTGAACCAGTGGAGCCACCTGTACAGGAATTATGTCTCTTGTTCAACTCTTCCTGAGGGAAGTCCAGATGCCTCTCCAGAAGAGTGGATATTAGATCTGCGCTTGGGTATGAAGGAAGACGGGGAAATTACTTGGCAGCCTGTGCAGGTCCAGTTGAGTGTGGATCAGCTCAAAGAAGTGGAATGGCGTAAGAAGGTGGCCTAGAGCATGCCAGCATTATTGATTGTAAAAATTTTGTGTGGGCATTGCAAGGGGTTATTCTTCTGGATATTTCACTTGATGGTATCCCAGCAAAGGCAGTATACAATCCAGGTTGTGCTGGGGTAGCGATATCAAAGAACTTCATCTGTAAACACAAGATGGACCCATCAAGATTGGTCACACTGACTTTATCTTCTGCTGATGGGGTTACCACTATTGAACAAGATGTGTTTGATGAGGTGGTAAAAAATGGAAAAATACTATTGTCAAGACTTCTGCTGTAGTTTTGCCAGGAGCAGGATTTGATGTTCTACTTGGTATGACTTGGATTGTTGAGGCCAAGGTGAGCCTGGACGCTGTCAAGAATGTCTTAGTTCATGATGGAGTTGAGTACACTTATCAACAGTTAACAATTCCACCTTCCCCTAAAGATGTTCAGTCAGTGGTCATCTACACCAAGGAACATTGCTCAATTCCACCAAAGGGAATTGCCTGGTTGAAGCCAGTAGTTTTCAATTATGGAACACAGGGAGGACAAATTATCCCAGAGTTACCTTGTCACATATCTTCAAATGTGGCAATATTTGAGAATGGTTCAAGTGACAAACTTCTCAAATCTTGGAAGTTGTTTAATACTTGCGCAGTTCCTGTGGATATTCAACAAGGTCAGCGTATTGGAGTTTGGATGCCCATAATTGAAGAAGTCACAAAAAATAAACCTATTAACTCTTATGTTTGTGTGCCCTTCAACAATTTAACCCATATACTATGTCCAAGTGAAGCACCAGGTACCCTGTTGTATACTCTGGTGTGGAAATTGAGTAGTTGTTTCTTGTTAGACAAATATGATGTGGGGAAAACTGGTCCACCCTATGTCATAAAAACGTTGACTGGGAAGCCGTACAAAGGATATGTACCCCATTGTAGTCCTGCTGCAGTTGCTGCAATTAGAGAAGAGGTGGAGAACATGCAAAGGGCCAACTTGATTGAGGAAAGTATCAGTCCTTACTCTGCTCCAATGGTTTTTGTCCCAAAGCCAGATGGGAATATACATGTTTGTATTAATTTCCAAATGGTGAATAAGGATATTGTAAATGATGCCTACACAATGCACAGGATTGAAGACCAGCTGGACGCCATGGTTGGATCTTCTTGGTTTACTACTTTGGATCTGACTAAGGGTTATCACCAATTGTTAATTGATTAGAAGTCTAAGGAGGTTACAGCGTTCTCTACACCTGACAGTCTGTATCAATGGAAAGTTTTGCCATTGGGAATGAAGACAGCAGGTGCTGTGTTTCAGTGTGCAATGGACCAGATTATGACAGGACTACAGCCTAGATGTGTTTTGGTATATATAGACAACATAACTGTATATAGCCCTTCCTGGGAACAACATCTAGAGGATCTTGATCAAGTGTTTTGCCAGATTGATAAATCAAAGTTGAATATTAGTGTAGCTAAGACTAAGCTTGCCTGTCAAGAAGTCAAGGTGTTAGGGAATGTTGTGAATTCTCAAGGGATTAAACCAAGTCCTGAGAGAGTTACTATGTTTTTAAGTATGAGGTTGCTGCAGTCAGTCCAAGAGGTTTGGGGTTTTATGGGGTCAGTGAATTTCTACCGGAGATTCATACCTAATTGCTCTGCACTTGGAGAGCCATTGTTTGCATTGACAGGGAAGAGCGCTCAATTTTTTGGAGACAAGAGCAAGAGTCAAGCTTCTTAGAGCTAAAGAAGAAACTCTCTGAGGCCCCCATATTAAAATTCCCTGATTGGTTAAAGTTGTTCTACATTGAGACAGATGTGAGTTCAACTGGTCTTGGTACCGTTCTTACTCAAGAAGGAGAGTTAAAGTTATCTCAACATCCTGTTGTGTATGGTTCTAAGACTTTGAGGACCACTCAAAGGAAATACTTGGCTACTGAACGTGAAGGATTGGCAATAGTATGGGTGGTGGAACATTTTAGGATGTATATCCTAGGAATGCTGTTTATTATTGTCACTGACAATGCATCTTTGAGAGCAATTTGGACCAAGGAAGACTTACAAGGCCAAATGCAATTGTATGCAGAGAAGCTCTCTGGATATGATTATGATATCATCTACCGTCCAGGGTTGGAAAATCATATTCCTGTTTTGTTGTCCAGAGCGCTGTTGGCCTGTGGAGAAATTGAGATGCAAGAAGCCTGGGAAGCTCTATCAAGGAATAGGATTTAAGTAGAAAAATCCAAGCATCCACAAGTGATCAGAGATCTCCATGTGCAATGGGGAGATCACCTCAAATATGAGAAGTTATGGCAGGCAGTGAAAGCTTGGTACTGGTGGCCAGAGATGAGAGCTATGGTCCTTTAGATTTTGCAAGAATGTGATATTTGCTCTAAATTCTCAGCAGCATAAATCCAAAGTGCAGCTCAAATCAGTGATGTTGCATTATCATTTTGAGTTGGTCTCAATGAATACAGGTCATATTACATTAGCAAGTGGTTGGAAAGAATACTTTATGGTGGCTGTTGATTCTTTTACAAAATGGGTAGAAGTTTGAGCACTGACTAAGGAAACAAGTGTTGCAATTGCTAAGTTTCTCTGGGAAGAAAGAATAGCATGGCAAAGATGTCCTGAGAAAGTTCTCATCAATAACAGACCACCTTATGTAGGACCAGTGTTAACTAAGGAATGCTTAAAATGGGGCATTTCTAAGTTAACCTCAGCTCTATATCATCCCAAGACAAATGGTATAGCAAAAAGAACCATTGGAACCCTGAAGCGCATTATGGAGAAGTTGGCTGACGGAGCCACAACTCATTGGAAAGATCACCTGGCAATGAGTGTCATTGCATACTGTACAATGCCCCATGATGCTACTGGGTTTTCTCTGTTTCAGATGTTGTATGGCCAGTAAACTAAAACAAGCACTGAGGTTGATCAATGAGAGTTTGTGGAAAAGAGTTCCTATAAAGCCTCTGTAGAAGAACATGCAGTTTAGATGCAGAAGTTATTTACCAAGGCTAGGAGTAAAGGAGAGCAAGTTCAAGAAAGTCATGCCGCTAAGTGGAACTCAAAGCCTGGAGTACTTCCCCGTGATCATTTCTAGGTTGGTGATCTGGTATGGTTTGATCAAAGACGCTGAGAAAAACACCCAAGAAGAGGTCTTCAGCAATGGGTAGGTCCTATGAAGATTATCCCGGTTAGTCCAGGGTCAAACTACCTAGTTTGAGGAGTTGGAGATGCCTTAGGAGAAGAATGTTCTTGTGTTCATCCTCAATTCCTTAAGCTGTTCCATGGGGAATTAGAGCTGATGAAGGTCTGAGAAGATGAGGTTGATTCCCCAGAAGAAAAGGAAGAGGCCTTGTGACCGTACATATTTCACTGTTAAGTATTTAGCCAAATAAATACTCCAAGATATAAAGTTGCTCTGTTTTTGCTGTTTTTTTTATGTAGATAGGTTTGGCTGAAATTCTTCAGATAAAGATTCCTGGAAACTTGGTATCTATATTTAATAAAAGAACAGAATGTAATTTGTTAGTTAGGCTGTACTAATTGACAAAACTGAGGCAAGATTGATTGAATCAATCTTAGAGACTAGGTGTCTCAAACCGGTTAATTCCCCTTGAAGGTTGAATGATACCTGGGTATTTAGGATTGATTAGCTGGTTCCCAGTTGGAACATTGATAGTTTGGATCTGGAATGCGCAATTCCATAGGGTTTTGGCGCTGGGAGCTGAGGAAGCTCCATGCTGAATCAATACATTGAGATGAATGGCGTCAGGTGACTCATTCTCATTGTAGATTAATTCTCATATGTTGAGAAATAATGGTGATCTTTTAGGTAAAGATCTAGGTTTGGATGACTCAAATGTCATATATCATGTGAGATGAATCATAGGTTGATTCAGGAACCAGAGTGGTTTTCAGCCAAATATGCCCTGAATGGTATATAAGCAAAAACAGCTAATTGTAAATAAAGATATATTGTCAATTATGACGCTTTCCCCTCAACTTCTTTTTAATTATCATGTCTTATTTAATACTATTTGAAAGAGCAAAATTTGGAGTGCTTTGTGTTGAGGCTGCTGCTGCAATAAAGGAAGTTCCTACCAGCTTGCTTGAGGAGGCTTGGGCAATTCTGGAGGTCTCTAAGATTGCACCTGAGGAGTCTTTGGTAGAAGTGAAAGCAGCTTTTGAAGAACTATGCTCTGACTATTTTTCCAGAGAAGGAACCCTGGCACAAGGAAATCAAGTTTATGCATGGAACTCCTGGAACTTGCTGTTAGGGTTCAATGAAATTTGCAACAAGTAAAGGACAGAGCCAATTGTGAAGTTGAGGCGTTAAGAAACAGAGAGGAAAAGAGTGTCAAAATTATGGCTTGTTGGAGAGATGACAATAAAATGTTGTCTCACAAAATTGCCTCCCTGGAGACAAAGCTCCTCAAAGCTTCATCACAGGAAGGTACTGGTAACAAGAGTCAAGGGCAAGATAACAGTAAGTTTAACTGGTTAGACCTGGATCCGTCACAGAACCCCAATTAGGGATAAATCTCCTGACATAGGCTACCATGCCTAGGAACATACAAAGTTCACTCTTATTTCACGGTGCTGGCATGATTGTTATGGCTTATATCTTTTCTGGGTATGGCTTTACTCCGTCTTTGCTGATAATGTTCCTAAAAATGGGATTTCTGATGTGAAGAAGTCACATTTTGAGGGTTTAGCTATGTTTGTTATCTTGAAGGGTGCAGAGGACCAGGCAGACGTCTTTCCAGTGTTGCACTACAGTTGGGCTGTATATAATTATGTTGTCTATGTAGATGATTGCTCTTTTCCCAATATGTTCTTTAAAGACTTCATTAATAAAGGTTACAAATGTGCTTGGGGCATTTTTCATTCAACATTTAATGACCACACATTCAAACAAGTGTTGCAACATCTTTGATTACTCCCTCTTGGGGAATTAACGCCCCAAGTAGACCACCAAATGACTCACCAAACAGCTTACTGACCAACCAGTAAGTTGGTGGCACTACTATCAGTTGACCATCTATTACAGGGATCAAATAATCCTGATCCTAAACAGAACACAACTTGAATAAGCCTTGTGAATTAAGAGGAACATTCTTCAGATAATCTCATGACCTCCATGACGTGCATGGACAGTATTTGGCTTTCCATTATATTGTATATTACCCCATTTCATATCCAATAAAGCATCATTCTCTTCTTAATTTTCCCATTTATCTTGTTTAGTATACTTCCCAGAAGTATATACACAACACAAGCCATACTTAGTTCTGAAAGATGTTTTAGTATGTCCTCTGGTTTAACACAAATTTGGTGGTAACCTGCTGTCAAGTCAATTTTTGTGAAGACTTGGGACCCCCAAGGGTCAAAAAGGTTATTAATCAGGGGCAAGGGATACCTGTTCTTAAGTGTAACCTTGTTGAGCGCCCTGTATTCTGTGACCAGGTGGAGTCCTCCATATTTCTTTGTTATGAAAAAACAGACACACCAAAAGGAGACTTAGAAGGTTGTATGAGTCCTTTTTCAAGGGCCTTGTCTAGCTAGGCCTTTTGGGAATTTTCTTCTTGTGGTGATAGGTAGTAGATAGGTTTTGCTTTTAGCACACTCCCTTTGAGGTTGATTTCATGTTGGATGCCCTGATTAGGCGGTAGTCCTGGTAATGTTTCTTGGAAAACTGAAGTGAATTCTGGGACTAGCTGTTGTCAGATTGGGTCTTGTTTGTGTGAGGTCTCTACATTTTTAAAGTGGATAATCTCATACGTTCAGGTATTTCAATTGATCTTGCTGGGGTTGGTTTCCTCTTCTGTTTCCATGATTTTCACAAACACATGGTCTCTCATAATTGTGTCAAGTTGAGTTGTATATACATGGCTGTGTATCTTGCCTCATTGTATGGTGAGGGTAGCACTATCCCAGTCAATATGAGGTTTATTCTTTCTCATCCAGTCCAGGCCAAGTATAAGATAATACTTGGGGATTGGTATGATTGGGCCACTAAGTGTATTGTGCATGTCTTCTATTTGGGTGTGGAAGGGTTTTGCCTCTTGAGTGACTGGTATACTTTTATTATCTGCCATGATAACTCTTTTGATATTACTTTGGACTGTGAGTATTTTCATGAAGCTGGAAAAATTTTGTCAACAAGGGATTGGTCTGCTCCAGTGTCAAATAGTGCTGTGCCCTGATATCTTCAAAAGCAGAAAAGATAAGTGAGGAGTTTATTTCCTGTTTGGGCTGCAAAAAGTATAGATTTTCTGGTTGGTACTTGGATCATGGTGATTGAGTCCACATCTTGGTCTCTGTCTGAGTCTTGCAAAGTGGGGGAGGGTGACTTGCCTAAGCACTCCCCTGAGCTTTTCCCTCTTTGGTGATGTTATCAGTGCTCATTTGCTTTACTTGAGTGGTACAATTTCTGCCTCAAGGATGGGAGTTGTTGGATAAGCTGTTCTGTTTGTCAGGTTGAGGGTCCTTCTTTGCTATGGGAATTTTTTTTGGTGGTTACATGCAGGTTATCAGATTTTTGTGCAGCCTTTTTTTCTTCCAAAAACACGTCTTGGAGGTTTTTGCAGCGGCTCATGTCAAATTGACGTCTGATTTGCATTGGGAGGCCATTGTAGAAGTCCAGTTGTGGTCCAGCCTCATCAAAGTTGATGGTGTTGGGAGCTGAATAATGTATGTCTTCATAGGCTGCAATGTACTCCTCAATAGTTCCTATCATTCTAAAGGTTCTGAGTTCTGTCATGATCACAACATCAGAGCCCTTTGTGACAAATTTCTCCAGGAAGGAGGTTTTAAACATGTCCCATTCTTTGTTGCAACCAGGTTTTGATTGAACCATTCACCTACAAATCAGGAGGCAGCTTCAGTAACACGTAGAGCAATCTCACTGGCCCAGATTTTGCGGGGGTAGCCTACTTTTGTAAACTTGTTCTGTGTGCTTTGAATCCAGAGATAGGCATTTTCACAGTGTAGTCCTGGGAATGTTCCAATTTCTGCTGAGCGCAGGCGTTGAAATACAATATTGGGTATTTTGGTTGTTTCAGGAATTAGAGGTGGTCTCAGGATCCCATGTGTGCTGAGGAAGTTGTACTGTTTGATTGGTAAAAGGACATTGTTGAAGACAACAAATTCCGCTGGGATGTACTGTCCTTCTTTGTATTGTCTCCAGCCAGTGGGGAGTGCCATCTGCTGGGTTCTTTTCTTTGGAGGAATTTTTCCTTTAAGTTGTGTAGGTGTGGATAACCTACCTTCTGCTACCACTGTCAAATTATATACTTCTGGGAAGTATATAAAACAAGATAAAGGGGAAAATTAAGAAGATAATGATACTCTATTTGATATGAGTTTAGAGTATTTTATAGTGTCAAGATTTTTGGTTCTTGAAGAAGAAGAGAAGTAGTTTTTATTAGGTGTATTATGAATTTTGGGATGAGGAGATCTGTATGAAGACAGATGTTTTTCCAATTGGTGTAGATAATTGCTGCAACAGGCTGGGTTTTGTTGCTGCTTGAGCTAATTAATAGGAGAGTCATATGGTCTTTGGGACGCAACACTGTCTGTGGTGGTTTGGAAGGATTCTGAAGTAACAATAATACGCTCTTATTGTACTTGACACTACTACTATTTGGCTTAGTAGTAGTGTTGATGTTTCTTATTTTTTTCTGCCTTTCAATTAATCTTGGAAGGACTTTTTATAGTGTGTAGCTAGCAGCCAGACTGGCATCTAGCTGCAGACAACTCTTACTAGCTAGCCTATCATCCCCAAGCTACTAGTTTCACCCCCAGAGTTGGATTCTAAACCTGAATAAGGTTTTAGAATGAGGTGATATTCTAGGCTGCTGATTTCTTCTCTTCAGCCTAGATATCCCTTGACTTAGTTGAGGCCAACTAAGTTGACATCCATAGGGCCAATCCTGCCTTGCGCTCGGTGAAATGTACAAAATTTGCACAGGTGGTCTTCTGTCTCATTTCTCAGTGAAACAGGATGTTGTAATTCCCCACCTTTATTCTCTAGGTTGGGTTTGAGTCTATTTCAGGATCTGGAATGCATAGAAGAAGCTTTCAGATTAACCAATGACCTGAGACCTGGAATGTCTCAGGTGTCTTCTGGATTGCAAACCATATCAGTATTGATATAGTTTCTCCATATTCTGGAATAGACCTTTTGATTTGGCTGTGTCCCATCTATTTTTAATCCATAGCTTTAGTGATAGAAATATGGATTAATCAACACTAATAGATCAGGATTTCCTGACATATAGTATCATGGAAAGCCCCATACTGTTCATGTATGTCATGGTAGCCATAGAGCTTATCCAATTAATTGTTCCTCTTAGGACTCAAAATGTTTGATCCTCTTAATAGATAGTTGAATGATAATAGTGTCATCAACTTAATGAATAGTCAGGGAATCATTCAGCAAGTCACTCAGGGAATTAGTTTCCCAAGAGGAATTAATTGTAGATTTTGTGACACCAGTATTGCACTCACTTGGTTTTTTGACCTGCAGGGACACCCCAACCACAACGCAAACAGCTGTGTTACCACTCTGTTGTTGTGTTTGTCCATTTTACTATAAAATAAAATTACAAATCAGGTTAAATTAAACTATAGCCCTGGTTTTACTGTTTTTTTATCTGAATATATTTATTTGATTATAATATACATCACCCAACTACCTGGTTATAGATTTTATTTCTTAATTAGCCATTTTTGGTTTTACACAACCTACTTTAGAAACAATAAATTAATTCCCATCAAATTCCCCAGATTTTACACCAGATTTAGCCACTCAGAACAATATTTTATGATTTATGTTTCATATTGTAATCTTGTTTTAGATGGCTAGATATTGTTTGTGTGCACCTCATTTTTACAACAACTGAGAAATTTGTTTGTTGAGTTGCTACTGTGTTTTTTGGATTGAGTTTTGACATACTACGCCTGAGTGAATTTTGTCACTAATTTACATGGTAAACATATGGGTCATTATTTTTCTTGTTGTGCCTAGGCACCAGCTTAAATATTTTATAGCTTAATCACATTATTAATATTCAAATTGTTTATAAAGGCTTAAATACAATCAATCCCAAATCTTTAATTGATTTTGGGCTTAGATAAGTTTTTTTGAAAATAATTCATCAATTTTAGAATTGAAAATTCCAACCTATAATATTACTGAAAATATCTTAAGTGCTACTACAAACTATAAACCAAAAATATTTATGATGAGTTGCATGGGAGAGTAATAGCAGCCCTAAAGCTATAAATGCTATTATCTTATCTTTGGATCATCATAAATAGTCTTATTTTGTTTAAGAAAAAAGTTTTTGTTTTTGAAAGACTAATAACTCTATTTGAAATACACCTTCTAGTAAGCTGCCCAACTTCATAAACTTGTCCTAATACACCACTAGCATCTTCTGATACTTTTGTTTCTCTGGTATCATCATGTGATTTCAAATGATAAGTTATCTCAGAATATTCTGATAAACTTTCAAATGTATGAGATGAAGTATATAACTTCCCATCTTTCATCAAATAGAAAGATTAATGTGCAGATTTTTAGCTGAAGCGCTCTTTTTATAGGCCTAACTTTTCTTTCATAAATATAAAAAAATGACTTTTGAGAAATATTTGAGCCTTATAGCACTGATTTATTGTTGAAACTGTGATTTTTTAGCAGAGTTACAAGGGGAAAAATATTTAGAAACTAGATAATATTCTTTATTGAGAGATAAGTATTATATAGTTATTGTGAATCCAGGATAACAGGAACATGATTGTGTTGATAACACGGTGGGATGGTTAAGGGGGTGGCCTGACTCTTGTAATGAGTCAAGTGTCAAATTGAGGTATCCACTGTGAGAGATTATAATCTGTTTATGTTGTTGTATTTGGAATTTCAAGTCAACTTTCTAGTTTGGCTTCAAGTGACTAGATAGTCAGATTGCTGGTCACAAACCTGCTTACTTGGAACCTTGCTGGCAGGCTGTGTTATGGTAGAAAATCAAATATAAGGAATAGTGCGCCCCCATAAGACCAGAAACTAGCAAAGAACTGCTGCCAAACCCTTAAGAGAAATAGATGATTTAAATGCTGTCATTAACAAAAAAAATGAGTCAAAGCTGGGGTTGTATAAATAGCCCTTGAAAATATGGACTTGCCATATTTTTATCCAAATAACTATGACAAGAAAATTACATGTTATACATTATTTGGTGATGGCAGTGCCTTACCTGCAGGTTGCCAGAGTTTTTTGAATTATGATGTCATGGATTTATATTGCAATGCAGGACCTCCAACTGCTGAAAATATTCTTACTAACCAATCAGATGCCATGAAATTCCCTCCCACCCCATCCCAAACTACCTTAAGACTTTCCTCATTCCCCTCTAGAAGCTTGTTTCTAGATATCTTACTCTCCTTGGGAATAAAAAAGAAAGTTAACCTCATGCTTGTATATTTGGGCCTCTTGGCCCCTGTCTTTGACAACTTTGCCAGGGCAATGGTCCAGCTGTCTTTGGACTTCTTTGCTGTCCCTTGGCCTGCATTTCACGTCACTTCTACTTCCAGCTACTATTCTATTTTTCTGCTACAAATGATCTTCTTGACTTCAATTTTAACATCTGTTTTATATTCTACAGGTTTCAGCTCTAAAATTGTCAAGCCCTCCTCCCAATTTGGCTTACTTTAGCTCAAACAATTAACTCTGTGTTTATTATACCCACATAGCTTTTCTTTGAACTGTGCATCATGCCATCTTGCTCTAACAGGTTTAGCCTGCTGTTTTAACACCACCCCTAAGCTGAAGATTGGTATCCTCTGAGGGTAGGTTGTCAGGGAGGTTGTCAGGAGCCCAGGCGCCGTATTATACTAACTGTTGTTAATTGATGGGTAGGACTGTCTCCTGTTGTTTTTGTCTTGCTTTACAGGGTCTTATGAAATCATGATGGAGGATTTTATCTTGTTTGCATTTTCCAAGTCCTTACATAAGGTAAGTGTTGTTTTTATTTACCTTTAGAATGATGGCAGGGCCCACTTTCTCTGGCTGTAGTTTACTCTTGTCAGTATTTATTACCCAGACCTTGTCACCAACCTCATATCTATTTTGGATGGGGAAAAAGGTATTCTGTAGACGTTTTTCTTCTCTTTCTGATTGGTTGCTATTGGCCTTTATGACATGAGGGTCTGAGCGGGGTGGAACTTTACTGGGCACTTCCAGCTTGGGTCCCAAGAGTGCTTGGATGATATTGGGCTATGTGCCATAAACAAGCTTGAATGGGCTTTTCCCAGTGGATCTGTTCACATGGTACGGCATACAAGTAGTGCAGTTGGTAGCTACTTGTACCAGTCCTCAGGTCTCCCGGCAGTGAGCTTGGCTAGGGTCTGCACTAAGCTACCATTCAGTTTCTCCACATATCCATTGGTCTGGGGATGATACAGTGCTATCACTGTGTTCTGAACCACATTCTTGGTGAGGTATATGTTGATATTTTCATAGGTCAGTTCCTTGCCTCCGTCTGTTATCAGGAATTCTGGCTTTCCAAACTTGCTGATGATTTCCTTGCCTATGAATTGTTGAACAGCATTGCCTGTGTGAGTTTTTACTGCTTGCGCCACTGGCCAGCAAGTGGCAAAGTCAATAGCAGTGATGATGTACTTCTTGTTGTTGTTTTTTCCTGGCATGGTTCCCACAATGTTGAGGGCACATACCTTGAAGGGTAGTTGTGAACAAATAGGCAATACAGACTTAGGAAGGGTGTTGCTTTTTGCAAACTTTTCACATACTTTGCATTGGTCAAAAACTTCTTGATCATCCCAGTATAGAGTTGGCCACCATGCTTATTGTTTGAGGAATTTTGCAAAGGTTGTAACTTTTGGTATGTCCTAGGTCTCTGTGGTAGTGTAGAATGGTGGCAACTCATTAGTGTTTAGGTATGTAAATAATGGTGGTTCCATCAGTCATTTTGTGGTGTAATGTCCTGTATACGTCTGCAAAGAGGTGTTCATTTTTGATGACTGTTTCTTTTGTGATATCAGTAGTGCCAGGGGGGAGCCTTTGTCCTTTTTTTGGAGTATCAGGAGGGGCCAGTCTGGGTTGAGCCCATTTTTGCCCCTTGTGGCTCTAACATATAAGCGTAAGATTGCATCTGCCATGGCAAGTTCTGGTCCAGGTTTGTACTGTATGATCATATTGAATCTTTCTATAATTTTCATTTGACGTGCTTGTTGGCAGCAAAGGTTTGCCTGTGTTTTGAAGTATATGAGGGATTTGTGGTTGGTTAATGCGGTGAATTCTTCCTGTTGTTCCAAATAACAATGCCACTTGACAAGGCAGTGCATGATTGCCAATAACTCTTTGTCATGTATGAGATATTGGCACTTGCTTTCTGTCAGTTTACACAACTTGTAGGCTACAGGAAGGAAGTCACCATCATTTTTCTTGATTTGTAGTACTCCCCCAATGGATGCATCAGAGGTGTCTGTCTCCATTTGATACTTCCTATCACACTTGGGGTATTGTAGGATGGGCGCAGTTGTGAGTTTCTCCTTAATATGTCTGAAGCAAAGGTCATGTTGAGGGGTCCATACAAACTTAGATTTGGCGCCAGTTATAGCAGACAGAGGCGCAGTCAGGACGCCGCAGTTGGGGATAAATTGTTGTATGTAGGCAATCATCCCCAGGAATGTGCAGAGTTCAGACTTGTCCTTTGGAGGTGGCATCTTACAGATAGCCTGAAGCTTCTGATTTTTGGGCTTGATGCCATCCTTTAAAACTATGTGTCCCAGGAAGGGCAACTGTTTGTGAAATAATTGGCATTTGGAGGGCTTGGCTAGCAGTTTATGTTGTTCCAGGATAGCAAAGACTGCCTCTGAGTCCTTATGGTGTTGTTCTACCAACAGGCTATAGACAATGATGCTGTCCAGGTACACCAGGGTGTGCTTGCCAATGTGGGGGCAAACACTTTGTTCATAAAAGTCACAAAGATTGATAGTGTGTTTGTCATCCCAGAATTGAGAACCACACACTTGTATGACCTATACTTAGTGCAGAAGGCCATTTTGGGTATATCTTCCTCCTTGATACAGATTTAGTTGTAGCCTGCGGTTAGGTCAATCTTGGAGAAGACTTTGGCACCGCCCAAAGTATCAAAGAGGTTGTTAATATGTGGGAGTGGGTAACAATTTTTGATGGTGACCACATTTAGGGCTCAGTAATCTGTGACTAGTAGAAGGGTACCATCTTTCTTTTCCACAAAGAATACAGTAGCGCCAAAAGGAAACTGTGAGGGGAAGATAAGGCCTTTTTTCAACGCCTCTTTGTGGTAAACGTGTAGTGTGTTGTCTTTGTTTGGGATGATTTGGTAGATGGGCTGCACCTTAGGTAAAGCTCCTTTAAGCTGGATGAAGTGATGTATGTGTTTCTCTGGTGGTAACCCTGGTAGAGCCTCCCAGAAGATTTCTGGATGGCGTGCCACAATGTTGCAGTCCTGCAGCATGGAGTTATCCTGGTGATCCTTGAAGTGTATGATCTTGTACTGGCAGGAGTCCCAGTCAATTGCCTTCAGGTCTTTCTTCTTGTCCTGGGTCTCTGTGATATGTACAAAGACGTGGTTGCAGAGTAGTTGGTCCATGGAGTCAGGGTAGATTTGGTGGTTGACACCTTCATGTTTGATGGTCAATACTGAGGTCAACCAGTCTACATGAGAGTTATTCCTGCACAATCAGTCCCAGCACAATGTTGAATTTGGGAAAGTCAATGACAGGACCCTGGATAGTGGAATGCAGGTTCTCTAGCATGACAGACAAGGGGGAAGTTTCCTGTGTCACTCAATGTGATGCTCATCAGCTAAAACCATGTTTTCAATCTGCAAAGAATTAGTGACTAGCTTGAGCTTATCCACAAAGTTGCTGTTGACAAGAGTTTGGTCTGCGCCCAAGTCCAGCAGTGCTGAGCCAGTGTAACTGCAAAAGCGGAAAGGGTAAGACATCAGTTTATTAAGACGCCTGGCAATGGTGTAGAGCACTGGGTCTTCTGAGGGCACTTGGATCATTGGACACTGGTCTACGTCCTTAGGGCAGTACTCATTGTTAGGCAAGTCAGAAATTGTGTGGGGAGAGCTTGGCTTGCTTAATGCTCTCCCTGGGCTTTTCCCTTGTTGCAATTGTCTTGTGTGGCAGTGATACAGAAATGGGTACAATTTGACTGCCCATTGGTCCCATTTCTGTGCCCATTTGAACCTGCAGGCTTATGGTTTGAGTTTTTGTTGTTGTTTCCAGGAGGTGGGCAATTAGCGCTCCCAGTCAAGTGAGAATCTTTGGGACTCTCTCTTCCCAGCCTGCACTTTGTGGTGGGTGGTGGATGTTTGCTCTGCCTTCTCTGCTTTGCAATATAGGCTTTGTAGATTGTTTACTTGGTCCAGGTTGATGAGTCTCATTACATGTGCCTTAAGGGCGTTGTAATACATGAGATGGGTAGCTGGGGTGTCAAATGCCATGTCAGAATATGCTTGTAGATAGAGCTCTTCATACATACAGGTGAGCTCCTTCACTGTGCCAGTCTGGATGAGGTTCTTCACTTGGTGTATGATCATGAGTGTGGTGTTCTTCAGCACAAATCTTGCCAGGAAGTCCTGCGTGAAGGTGTCCCAATCCTTTTTGGATTGATCCTCATGCCACTTGTTGCACCAAGTACCAGCATTGTGTGTTAATCAAATGGAAATCTCTGCAATCCAGAACCGTTGTGGGAATTTCATTTACTCCAGTTTGCTCTGGGAAGATTGAATCCATGCCATGGCATTGTTGTTGTTGGCCCCAGCAAAGGACTCTAGGGAAGTGCTTCAAAGTCTTTGGGCTACGTAGGCTGGCATAGTGTTTTCATCAGTTGCATGAGGCATAGCAGGGCAGCCTGGAAGAATCCTTGTGCAGACATGGTGTTGAAGGCAGAAAGCAGGATCACCGTGTTCTGGTACAGGAAAAAGCCATCAGGTATTTCAGTACCAGGTGTGTACAGAGTTCAGTCCAGCGGGAGGCCAGACATGATTCTATCAAGGATTTGTTAACTGCGGCAGGTACGTGCAACAGGCAGAATTTTGGGGGATAAAGTAGGATGGAAAACCTACCTGTACTACCAATGTTGTAACTGTGCTGTTTTAGCAGATTTACAAGGGGGAAATATTTAAAGAATAGATAATATTCTTTATTGAGAGATAATTAATATATAGTCATTGTGAATCTGGGATAACAGGAACATGATTGTGTTGATAACACATTGGGATGGTGAAGGGGGTGGCCTGATCCTGGTAATGAGTCAAGCACCAAATTGAGGTATCCACTGTGAGGGATTGTCATCTGTTCATGTTGTTGGATTTGGAAATTCAAGTTAACTTTCTAATTTGGCTTCAAGTGACTGGATAGTCATCTTTTTGGGTCATGAACCTGCTTACTTGGAACATTGCTGACGGGTCAAGCCTGCTGTTTCAACATTATATAATTATTTTCTTTTTTTCTTGCTAAAAATATTTTTAAGATCATTTATATTACTAATATAAAGCTGAATTTCTTTCTCTCTTAATGTTTTTGATATCAAACCAAAGTGACCATCAACAATGCTTTTTCTATGACATTCTACAAATCTATTGTATTTAATAGACCCTTTAATGCATTGTGGTACCTCTTTAAATAGATAATATAAGAATTCATAGGATCTAAAATGGTTTCCATTATCTGTCCATACTTTGATATTCTTTATTTTTTAAACTTATCTGATTTAAGAAGACTTATTAGACATTCACCTGAAAACAAAGAATCATGAGACAATCTTTGAGACAAAAAATTGTAGTATTCATATTTAACTTTATTGTTTTCTTTAAATACCAATGCAAACCCCAATAAAGAAATAGGTCTTTTAGAATAAAAACAGTTATTGGTTTCAATTGGACCACCACCAACTTTTAAATTCTCCTTAAAATCTATAACTATAATACATGATTTGTTATCTAATTCATTGATATCTTTTTTATATTCCCTATTTTGATGAGCATAAAAGACTTGGTGCTGATTAATAGCTTTTAAGTCATTGTTTATAGATTTTGGCTATAATAAGTTTTTACTTTCACATTCTTCTTTTCTTTTTTCTAAGGATGATTTTAAGTTACAAATATTACACATGTCAGTTTGTTTTTTACTCTTTATTATATTTTTTGGTATTAATTTATAATAAGTTGAAAGTGATATTGAAATTTCATTTTTTATTTTCATATTTTCATATATTTCTTTTTTTGTTTTTAATAGAGAATATTTTATTTCAGTTTAATATTCATTCATTTCTTTTTCAATGTCTTTGTAAATTTTTTCTGGTGCTTTTTTTGTAAACTGGCTTGTTTCAAAAGAATTTTCCAGCAGGTTTTCAATTATTTTTTTGATTATTTCTTTTTTTACTGAATAGTTTTTATTTTTTTGGCATTTTTTATTTAAGCTTACATTTTTATTTTTATTTATTTTTCTTGAGTATTCAAACTCACTTTTGGTTATATTAAATCCCATATCAGTAAGCTCTTTTAAAGAGTAACTGGAAGTAACCAGAGATCTCAAGGCTGGGAGATACTTTTGGGGAGCAGATTTCAGAAGATCCTTTAAGCCATCAATTATCCCATTTAGTTTCTGGTTTTGAATCAAAGGAATGAACTCTGTTTTTCTAAACTCAGTTTGAGTGAGGAAGTGATTGATGAAGAAATTAAGATTGCCTCCAGAAACAAAGAGGAATGCTTTCTTTAGCATAGCAATTCTTTCTCTTTTTGTTGATGCTCCCAATGAGAAAAATGGCTGCATGGCAGAGTTGAAGTTAACAGATTCCATAATATTGGATTTATGATTGATGATAAAGAGATGCTTTGTAGAGATGCCTTGCAAAAGAGTACTGGTTGGAGGGATGATATCTTTTTGTAAAGATAGTTTGAAGTAAACCTTAGGTGGTGCTTTATCTCTTGTATACCAAGCCTTATGACACTATTCTGAAAGAAATGATGTGATAGCTTTTATTAAAATTTCAACTTAAATTTATATTCCTAAAATAAATGAAATATCCAGTTTTCATGCACAAGTGATATATGTGGAACAGCTAAGCATCATTGTTACATCATATCCTCTTTGTAATCAGTGTGAATAAATTAAAATGATGTATTAACTTAATTACAACTCTTCTTCATATTTTTAAAATGATAAGATATTAAAGAATTATATTTAAAAGATGCTTAAATTGAGGTTCGCAGCTCACTTGAACCTTAAAATTAATCTAAACAGTGATAAAAATATTCTAACTTCAAACTACCATAAGATCATAAAGAATTGGGCTTTTTAAATAAAATAAAATTTGAAAATAATGCTCTTGACCTTATCTTTAATTTCTAAAATAAAAAAGATATGTTGTATAGTAAAGATAAGTTTATTTAGCTTAAAGCAATCTCTTATTTTATTATCAAAATAATAGAATAAAATCTGACATATGCCCTTTTAAATTGCTTTCAATTTAATATTCTATATAGTATACATATTAATATTTTAAAACTGATAGAAAGATAAGATTCTTAGCTTCATTTTGATAGCTTACAGTGTGAAAAAATATTAATTATTTGTTGAATTATTACTGTTTTAAATATAAACATGTGTAATTTGATTTTTTCAAAATCGAACTGTGTTATGTTGCGACTTGAGCAGCATGTGTATTAGAAAATGGCCTGATCCCCGAAATAATGACCCATATGTACACTGAAGGACAGCTGGAACCATTTTGTTTGTGGATACATGTATTTTTATTGTATCTCGATCATTTTTGCTTGTAGTCTGAGTCGTTTGTTGCTGTGCTGGGTCATTTTGCCCATTAACACCCCAAACCCCTATTGACAGAGTGGATGCTTTACACTGATACTTAGATTCTGTTTGCATCTGAGTTCATTTGTTTAAATCTGAGTTATTTCCACTTAGTGCCATAGCTGTGAAAACTACTGTATCTTTATTAGAGGCTGTATTGCTTATATTTAAAAGGGGATATAGACTATTTAAAATGTATAAGCTATCTTTCATTTATTGAAACTGAGATAGATATTTAAAGGATCGGGAAGATCTTTGGCGGGGGTTGAATCCACTTAAGGTTTATATAGCTTTCCGGTAAGAAGTACACACATTTGTTATAAATAGCTATATTCAACCCATTGTCGTTGGGAGAATTAAATGGTGTGTAAGTCCTGTGGAAATTCAGTGTTATTTTCTTCTTTAGAGTAACTTTTTGATGTAAATTTTTAACGACAAAGTTTAAATGCCAATAAAGTAATAGTGACAAGGTTTCAATGAGTTGAAAAATTAGTATTGCTGTGGTTTTTAACAAAAGTTATGATGGGGTAAGTCCAGACAGATTCAGAAGTGAGCACTTGCTCAGTATATTGACTTATCAGAGAAATAGTTGAATATTTAGTAATTAAGCCATTGTGAGTGACTATCTAGGCTATCTGTCTTAAAACCAGGGCTTCTGTAAAATCTTCGCATTGACTTTAAAGTATGTTTTGCATTATTTTAATACTTAATCGATTGTTTCCTGGGAGCTCTACTTATAACCTACGCCATTCAAATATTAAAAATGGAGATTCAAAATTCAGTTTTATTACTTTAACAAACGATACTTAACTGACTTATCATTGCCTCCCTGAGTAGATTTAAGCTGGTTTTTAAATCACGAATACTTTAATGGTATAGCTCCTGTAAATAGCCAAATCAGTCCTTACCAACTTTAAAGCCAGGGATTGCAGCAAATTACCATGGAAGGCTTCAAACGAGTATTAGATACACCTTCTATAAATAGAGTAGGACCATTAATTCGGCTTTTACGCTTTCTCAAATACAGATTCCCTGCCTGTAAATATAGCCAAAGTACTTATATTTTGAAATCGGATAATTGGATCCACCTTCAGAAGCAGGAAAAGCACTTGCAATTTAAATTATTGTCACCTCCATATAATTGAACTTGAAAGCTATATTGTGAAGTTGAATACATAAACATAAGCTTTTAAAAAGTAAATGTTTATTTCGAACTTGAGAAATAAAGGGGAATATAGAGGCATCTCAGTAAAGGGGTCAGAAAGCTACCAGCCATACCATTATATCTTAATAAAGAGTTGAAGGAAAGATAATACACCTATAATTTAAGCAAATTAATAATGGCTCTATAAATAAATATAAAAGTTATCCTTACCGCCAAACAAAAAAAATCCCAAGCATAGCATAGATCATCATCTTGCGACGAAAATCAATTTTAGCATCTTCTAGTTCATCCTTCTTAACCTTTTTTGCAGAAGAAGGCTTGATCCCTTTCTTGGCATTCTGGGAAAAAGCTTCGTTTTTCTTTCTTTGGAGAGGGGTTTGTACCTGAGTAAAATAAATAAAAGATAATAAGACGCTTTCCCAAATAACTATTCGCTCTCCAGATCATTATTGCCAAGAAGTGATTTACACTGTTTAAGTAAAAAAATATTCAAAAAATACTACATCACGAAGCCCAAAAATATGACAATGTTTAAGGAATTTCGACATGACCACATCTGCATACAATTCTTTATCAGCTCTACACCTTTTCAAAAGGAAAAGCAGTACATATTGATGCAAACTATACTTGGGAAGGTCTTGAAATCGAAGATAAGCTTACCATTGTTAAAAATATGAAAGGTAATATAGAACTCTGGGGACTAAGGAACTTTACTTATTTTCAACTTGTTTATATATCCTTGAAGGGTGTATTTCATCGTGGCATATGGCAATTGAGCTAAGCTCCCAGTTTAACCTGTTAAGTTTTCATTGGCGGGTAGCATCGCGCTTGAAAGCATGATCAGCTGAGCAGCAATTCAGAAACATTGGCAACCAGCCACATATCTATGCCGATTCAGCATGATTGGCACTTATGATTAGGGAAATGTTCTGGGATAAATGTTCCAGGAGCATCATAAACAATCCATGGAAAGGGGATTTTTTATCCAACTTTTTGCGAACATTATGCACATTAAGGAGTTCCAGCATATCAGTTTTGAACTCATGGCCTGGAAAACATGCTCCTAAAAGATCTGTTCATGAGAGGAGCTGTTCCTGCCAAATTCCTGCAAACTTGGTTTGTGCCAGATGTTCAGTCAACAGTATGATAAATTAAATAACCACCCTCTAAAGCAACTGCCAGAATTAACTCATTCAACAGGTTGACTTACTGTATGTTGACAATTTGTTGATATGAAGACAGTCAACATGATTTTGGCACTTAACTGCTGAAAGTTAATTTCTCCAAAACCAAGCTAGGTTTCTTATTGACTTATTAAGTCAGAATTACATATTTGAAATAGAACATTCATACTGTCATCACCACTTAAACCAAGTCTTAATTTTAAGCTCAAAATAGTATGGAATTTACAATAAAAAACAAAAATTTATGGATCTGATGATAAGGCAACCTACATGGGAGAAGCAAGAAGATGAGAGAAGAAATATTTTATTGAATAGTAGATTTCATCATAGCTCAGATCAGCAACAGTGGCAAACTTGACTATGGGAATGAAAAAGTGAGAATTCAAAAGTGAGAATCTAAACGTGACCATGTTGACACTTTTTAAATTTTCAAATTGGCTTTTTATAATAAATTAACAAATTTTTCTTGACTTTTTTTAGTTAAAAGAATGAATAAAAATTATTTTATATGACTATAATAATTTTTACTCCCAGATAAGTTGTCTTAATTTAATTTTGAAATTTAAAAAGTGTTGACATAGACACTTTTAGATTCTCACTTTTTTCATTCCTACAGTTGAGTTTGCCACTGTTGCCCTCAGATACATGACACAGTTTTTTCAGAAAAGGGGTATAACTTTGGCTTATAAACTTCAAGCAACAACAAGTTTGTGCTAACTAGATAGATCAAGATGAAATCATTTGCATCAAAAAGCCAGAAGTGATGGCTTTTGAACAAGGGCTTACACTTCTGGGATTAACCATTACATGCAGAGATATGATGTTTTGGTCACAAAGTTAATACCATCCACATATTCTCTCCCAACAGCATCCACACAGGAAATAAGGTGTTATAAATTCCTTAGTATAAATCCTTCCTATCAAAAGCTATTTAACCTTGTGTTATTTATTTCTTATCCTTAGTGTTGGAACTGAACTAACTATAGCTCATTATGGTTTTTGGGAAATGCAACAGTCCATGAAAGGGACAAAAAAGGTTATTAGAAATAAGATGATCTTCATTGTGATTTATGGGGATCCTTATGCCAAGGTAATAAGCCATTGGGCCACTAAGCGGGTGGCACTGGTGGTAGGGATCTTGTAAGGAACTATCTTCCTCCCCCGTTCTCAAAAGCACGGCTGAGGAGCAATCCCTGAATTATTTTGTAAATTCAGAACCTGAACGTAAAAATGCGGGATTGTCAAATCCTTGGTCCAAATTTCAAATCACTTTTGTGGGATGGCCTTTTTTAATTAAATTGAATTCTTTGAGTATTTATTTGGATTTTTAAAATTGTGGGAACTCAGAGACACTTTGCAAAACTCAAGTCAAACTGCTATTTCCAATGGACAAAATGAATAAACTGGAATCAGATTTGAAGTGTTCAAATCCATCAGCCATTTTTATTAAGTTTAATATGTTTTTTGAAATTGCGGGATTGTCAAATCCAAGAACCAAATTTCAAATCACTTTTGAATGCCACTAGTAAACTCAGATATTAATTGCAGGAACTGGAATCCAAATTTAATGTACAGTAAGCACACTAGGAAACACCAACCCAAATCAAGAAGCTCCACAACAACTAAAATCAAACTAAAAATTCAATCTCAATAACCATGTTTAGACATAAAAAGTGATTAAACTTTAAAATCATCCAAAACTGGAAAGGATACAATATTATACAGTTCAAATTATGGATATAGAAACTCTGCTACTATTCAAGGCTAAATCAAGAGAAAACAACTACTCACAACTAAACCAATAAATCCAAATAAATACATATAAAATCTAATATATATTTTTTATTTTATTTTTATGGACTGTCAGTCGCATTTCCAACCAGCTCCTGCACCAGCTTGCGGGGCAGCCTATCCATGAGGGCGTCCCAGAGGGTCCAAGAACAGACCCAGAACACAAATTGAAGGGAGTCATACCAATACACAGGCCTCCCAGGGCGTCAGCGCCAGTCAATTGCTAAGGGTCTGGATGTACAAGTATTCCAGCTATTGCCATCCCATCTAACATCCAGTCATCACCCAATTTGGTGCCTTTCCAATATACCATTTAACATACCAGAAAGGGCAACAAACCAATATCACATGACTGTCCAGGTATCCAGCAACTCGAACCCATCCAGCACATGACCAGCCCCTGGGTTTGATCCAACTAAAATCCCCGCCACAGCTAAAGCTATATAAGTCTAAAGTATTATCCAATAAAATATACTTCTTCTCTTCCTAATTTTATATTTGAAGCTTCCCCAAAAGGTGCTCCTTATCACTGGTAGCACCATGGTTTTTGACCACACTGATGAAAGAGAAAATGACTGAACAGAACCTGCCCACCTTTGCCCATGTACTCAACTAGGCCACATCCCAGGATACCTGGAAAACATACTTCCGCGCCCACAACATCAATGAAGATATTCCTAGTGGATGCACCATATTCAAAGGTCTGGTCATGCCCAAAGCATGCACCAAGATAATTTAATACAGTCGCTCTCTACAATCACAAACAAATGCACAACCACCTATCACAGGTGAAGTTACCAACACCAAGTACATTGGTATTGACAAATTCTTTGGTAAAAATAAAGAAAACGTCATCAACTGGCTAGACCACACAGCCGCCAAACTCTGCGCCAGCTGCATCCCCCACAAAAAATGGGTCCAGGAAGCCAGCAAGCGCCTATACAAGGCCACAGCTAACTGGTTTGCCACTTGGGTTTGCTCACAAACTGACTACCAGCTTGACAACTGGGAAGAGTATAAAGCCAACATCATCCACAATTTCTGTGTCACCAAATCTTTCCAAGGCATTGCAATACAGCTCAGTGATCTTCCCCAGAAGACCACTATTGCAGCTTACGCCAACAAATTTGAGGAAATACACCATAAAATTCAAAACCCAACACAAGCTGACAACTTACACACCAGAGCATCATTCATCAACAGAAAAAAACCCTCTGACGCTGCCCTCATCTGCCCAGAGGCAAATACCTCCATGCCCGCGCTCATTGCTGAAGCCAAGCGCGCTGAAAAACGTGCCAACATGGAATATGTGGCACGCAACAGCAACCGCTCCTCAAACAGCAATGGCAATAAATGCCAAAATACCAACCATAACAACGGCAACTCCAATTTTAACAATGACAATTGTAGCCAAAGCGCAAACTGCTCCCGTCCCAAGAAAGAGGACACCGCCAAAGTTAACAACGCCAAAGTAGCAACCTGCTATGAATCTGACCCCAAATTCTCTGACCTCAAAGGTCTCAAAACAGAGGAACAGGGAAAAGAGTAGGGGGTAACTGGCCTAAGTGCCCCTGTCTCTCCCCAACTTGACAAGAAGAAGTACCAAGGCACAAACTTTGCTGCTTGCATCCCACGTGTCCCGCAATCCCCCATTTTTATGAACATAAAAATTAAAGATTGCTCATAACTTCTTGTCTATCCATGCACTTAAAAATCTCATACACATAAAATTCTATTTGACTCTGGTGCACAACACACTATGGTTAGCAAAATTTTTGTAACCAAGTACAAAATACCAATTGTCAAATCCAACTTCAAATATGCCAGAATGGCAGACAAATCAAAAGTTCTACTCAAAGGCAAAACAACTCCCTTCAGAATTGACCTCCAAGGCATACAAACGTCCATCAAAGGACTTGTCATGAACAACATAAACTACAACATTGTAGCAGGCATGGACTGGTTCACCCGAGTGAACCCCAGCGTATGTTGGAAAACAAAAACCATGACCATCAAATGCAATGGAGTCAATTTCAACATTCTCAAAGAACCCAACGACCTCATTCTAAGAGACACAGTATTTGTCCAGGTCATAAACCAAGACAACTCAGAACATCTAACTAAATATAGTACCCTCCACATAATGAGTTACACCAAATTCAATAATATACAAACAACAAAAATCAAATCACAGAACTTGTGGCACTCCTAAATGAATACACCCATGTATTCAAGGAAGAGCTCACAGAGTCACCCCCCAAACAAGAGGTCAAACATGGCATTGACCTATGTAAAGCCATGTCCAAACCTGCACCCCTCTACAGACTCTCCCCCATGGAGACCCAAACACTTAAAGCCCACATTGAGGACAATCTAGCCAATGGATTCATTTGTCCGTCTGAATCCCCGTGGGGGCAGCAGTGCTCTCTGTAAAGAAGAAAGAAGGATCCCTTTGTTTAGTTACTGACTACAGAGCACTAAATGCAAGTACAGTAAAAAATAAATAACCACTTCCCCTTATAGAAGACCTATTTGCAAGGCTCTCCAGAGCAAAAAATTTCTCAAAAATTGACCTCACATGTGATTATAACCAAGTTGAAGTAAAGGAAAAGGACATACCAAAGACCACATTTGGCACGTAATTTGAGTTGTTTGAATGTAAAGTAATGAATTTTGGGATGACAAACTCCCCATCAACATTTGTCATCATGATGAACCAGGCGCTAAACAGACTCTAAAACATATCATGTTACCTCAACAACATCATCATATTTTCAAAAACAAAAGAGGAACACCTCACACATGTCTGCAAGACACTTGATTGACTCGCAAAGCACAATCTATACACTAAGCCTAGTAAGTGCCAATTTATGGAAAATGAACTCCTGTTCTTGGGACACATTATCTCTGACGGTGTCATAAAAGCAGACCTAGATAAAATAAAAGCCATAAATAACATGCAATGCCCCACCTCTGTGAAACAAGTAAGATGCTTTCTTGGTATGGTAGCTTACCTAAGGAAATACATTAAAGACTGCGGAAAGCTCACCGCACCAATCAATGACCTAACCAAAGGTAATGCCAAAAAGAAATTCATCTGGACTCCAGAATGCAACAAGAATTTCCAGCTATTAAAACAAGCTTTGATTGAAGCACCAATCTTGCAATACCCTAATAACAACGGGTTCTACAAGCTTGAGTCAGACGCTAGTGACACCGCCATTGGTGCAGTCCTACACATCCGCCTGCCAGGGCAACAAGATTTACTGCCAGTATGTTACAAAAGCAGAAAACTAACAAACACTGAGAAAAGGTACCCAATACAAGATAAAGAATTGTTAGCAATATATCACACATGCAAGAAATGGAGATGTTATCTCAAAGGACACTTAAACATCCGAGTGCTAACTGACCACAAATTCTTAATTTATTTCAAAACTCAGAACGGCTTTGCGCAGCGCCAAGCCAAATGGATGTCCTTGCTGGAACAGCTTAACCTGGACATCCAATACAAAAAGGGGGCAGAGCTGGTCACAGCCAATACTCTCTCTAGGCTATGCCAGCCAAGAGAGGATCATCCTGACCACCTGGACCCTGACTGGCCCAACCTATACAACACTGAGTACAAGACAAAAGGAAAGGATCCCTCCACACATCAACTAACCCATGATACACTAGTAAGGAATGAAAAACATTTCCACATATCAAATGGCACAGTATACTAAATCATCAAGGATAAACACATCCCATATATTCCACTTGCACAAAGAGTCAACACTATACTAAGACACCACTGTCTGCTAGGACACACAAAGGCTAATAACCTATATCTCACATTAAAAGAGATAGTATGGTGGCCTAACCTGAAGCAAGACATAATCAATGTTCTAAAGAAGTGCACAGTGTGTTAAAAATACGCCAGCACCAAGGCGCCACAGCCAACAGTCAACCCAGTACTTGACCCTGAACCATTTAAGGTTTGGGACTGGATGTAGTGGGACCCTTCCCAGAAACCAAAACAAATCAATGTTTCCTAATTGTAGCCACCAACTTTACTACACGTTGGCCCATCTTCTGGGCAACAAAAGATCACAAGGTGGAAACAATAAATTGATTCATCAATAAAGCAATCATAGCGGACTACGGCACTCCAGACTACATCATAACAGATGAAGAAAAAGAGATAACAGGCCACATAGTAAATGACAATCTAAAAATAAAGAACATTAAGCATTCCACAACCTTGCCATACAGGCCAACAGCAAAGTTGAACGCCTGAACAGCAGCCTTATCAGAACCCTGGAGAAAATAATGGATGGCAAAGCCAAAGACACATGGCCACTCTATGTGAAACATGCATTAATAGTATCCCAGGTTTATACCAATCAAGGGACAGGCTACTCACTGTTTGAACTAACATACAGGCACAAGCCAGAAATAGTCACCTGCAATAATTAACTGTATGTGAAGATCCCCCCCGGGGAAACCTCCCACAGTAGAACAGAAACCAGCTCTACAACACATACGTCTCAAAGCCAAACTGGCAGAAATAAAGAGAATCAAAACTCAAAAGGTAACCTCAACAGAGGACCCACTCCCCATCAACTCCCCCATCTGGGTCCTAGCTGGGAACAGAAAGAAGCTAGACTCAGTACACCGAGGACCAGGAAGAATCATCAGATACCAACCAGACAGGAACACCTACCTGGTTAAGTTCCAGGGTGCCAAAGAGCCCATCACCAAAAAGTATCACAGATCTTGCCTCTGCCTTAGCAAAGGAGAACACTTGACCCAGTTGGTGCCCACTAGTAAACAACTCCAGGAACATCAGGCAGCAGCCGTCAAGACAAAGCCCCCTCCTGATGTACCTGAGTAACCCCTTAAGGGAGGGGTGTGTCAAGGGTCTGGATGTACAAGTATTCTGGCTATTGCCATCACACCTAACATCCAGTCATTGCACAATTTGGTGCCTTTCCAATATACTATTTGACATACCAGAAAGGGCAACAAACCAATATCACATGACTGTCCAGGTATCCAGCAACTTGAACCCATCCAGCACATGACCAGCCCCTGGGTTTGATCCAACTAAAATCCCCGCCACAGCTAAAGCTATATAAGTCTAAAATATTATCCAATAAAATATACTCCTTCTCTTCCTAATTTTTTTATTCAAAGCTTCCCCAAAAGGCGCTCTTTATCACAATCACCTCCTGCGTCCCAAGCCAGATCATACAGCCTTAATCCCAGACAGAAGCCGCTCTCAAGGCCTGCAACCAAAGTCTCTTACACAAAGGTCATCAAGAATAATGAGGTTACATACACCTCCACCATATACCCAGTTGTCACCTGTCCCTGCACTCTTGATCCAAGAGTTGCTACTTCCTGCCCCGCATCTTTGATACCACCTACAAGCCATTGGCCACCACTGTTGAGCCATCTGCGCCTATTGTGTATTCAACCATTGATGGCGCCACTGCAAGCAAGCGTGATCCCACCTTCTACACAAAGGTCCCTGTCTCCTGTGTTGAGCCTGCTAGCCAGGATGCTGTGGTACCTGCCAAGGGCTGGCGTTGGTTGAAAGATAGTGAGCGTGAAGCTCTCCTCAACTGCTTGAACAGGGGAATGGTGGTTTGGGATATTGCGTCCCAATTTGGAGTCACAGCCAGCTATATTGGCAACATCAACAAAATGTATAGCAACACCAGGCAAATTGCCAAATCCACCAAGTCTAAGCGGCAGCCAAAACTCTTGCAGCCTGTGCATATTGACACAGTAAAACAGTGGGTAGCTAAGGATTGCCACCTGGACTCACTTGCTGTCCAATTGATGCTTGCCACAGAGTTCAGGCTTTCTGTTTCCAAAACCCTTGTTTACAAAACAATGGTTGATTTGGGCTTCTCCTGGAAAGTACTGGGAGTTTTGCCGTAAAACAGAAACAATTAGAAGATCATCAAGGATTGACGCATTTATGCCAAGACATATCTGGCACTAAAGGAGACTGGGAATGTCCTGTTCTTCTACATTGATGAATTGTTGTTTTCCTCCTCACTCAGGTCTAGGCATGGGTGGATCAAGAAGGGGTCCAAGGACAGTGTAGCCCATTGTGCAGCTGTCTGTTCCCAGACCTATTCAATGGTTGCGCTTCTTGGTCCTTGCAGGTTGGACCAATACCAAATGATAAAGGATTCCCACAATAGCGGGAATTTTCTCAATTTTCTCCAAGTCATCAAGGAGTATCTCTGGATCAACCACCACAGTACAACCAACATTGTTGTGCTGGATAATGTTGGGCTCCATAAAGTGGATCTGGTTGTGTCCAAGTTCCCACCAATTGATAAAAATAGCCATTTGGCTAGCCACTGTCTGGCTGACTGCCCAATGAGACTCCTCTTCCTCCCCCCATATTTTCCATTCCTTGACCCAATTGAGGAGGTCTTTGGGTGAATCGAGAATAAGGTGAAACAAGGTCTTCCTCAGGACACTGAGGATCTATTCAATATTCTTGAGGTCAGTCAATTTGCAATGCCACCTGATGTGGTGGCGGCTTTTTACAAGCACTTGGAATCCTTCCTCCCTAAAGCCCTCAACTCCAAGCCAATCAGATAAATGGGCGCTCTGGATTTTATTTTTATTTATTTTGTTTTTTTGGGACTCAGAAATTATTATTTATATATAATGATGTGACGTTGAAGTGTATTATAGACATATAAGAATACATACAAAAGTTAAGTAAAATTAATTATACTAGGTATGAAGAATATATTTTTATTATAATGCACTGAATATTATATTGACTGTTGCGCTAACAAATAAATAAATTAAAAAAGATAGAAATAGATTAATTTTATTTAAATAATTGTGAATCCTTGTTGGTACTTTGGCTTTGTTAAGCCACAAATCAGACCTTGCAGGTCATCATCTGATCCTTATTAAATCAGTGCCACCATAGCCACACAACATGGAAGCCAATGATTTTTATGTATTGCTTACTAATTAGTACTTAGGACGCGGGTCAAGCATATTGAATATATTTATCAAATCATTTTACAAGGGAAATGTAATTTGATTTCTAAACAATCACTTGTTTAGAATATAAGTGAAGCGGGCCGCATGATGCGGATAAATTCAATTCTTGTTGTTTGTATGTGTAATAAATGAACCCAGACTCAACGAGCTAGTAAATAAAAACATTAATAACTTATTTTTATTATTTGATATGGCCGCAACTTTAACTAATGTCTTGTAATATATTTAGATATATTAATATTATAGTTTACCTACTAAAATTTAAAACAATCTTAAAATATTAAAAGTGAAATTATAAAAATAAATCTTAAAAGTTATCTATTAAAGTTTAAATATTCAAAATTTAACTACAGTAGTTTTAAAAGCTATGGCGACAACCAAAAATACCTCAGATTTAAACAAAATGATTTCAGATTTAAACAAAATCCAAGTTGCGCAGATTAAGGATTCAATTAATTTATAAAATTTCAGTTAATAAATGGACTTTCAAACAAAAATTTCACTAGCCCATTATACAAAATTATATCAAACATCAAGCAGTGTAGTTCAAACCACAAACAGAATGAACTGACACAACAAGTGAAATGGATAGAAGATGTTCCAGAGTATTTTATAATCCAATCAGGATTCATATGAGGCACCAACAGAAGAACTAAAACAAAACAAAACTTGAGCAATCTAGAAGCAAGATTACACAAGCACAAAACAAAATGAACTCACACAAGATGTGTAGTATGAGCAGTCTAAAATAAAAAATAACAGTTTAAAAGCCAATCAACAGCTATCCAATTTAGGAACAGAGGCATTTTATCCATTTTTATGGCTCCAGATTTATATGAAAAGGTTTTGAGAACCTTCCAAATATGGACTTGAGATTACAATAAAAATAAATCATAAAATTTTAAAATTTCTACTTTTAGTGATTTTATCCTAGGTTTTTTACAATGGTTTTTACAAGCAATATATTTGACAGCGCTAGCAGCCAAGCCAGCTTCAATGGAGGCAAGGCTCAGAAAGTGGAGGCACCTGTTTACACCCAAGCCTTTGAGGCAGGTAACAAGGAAGCTGACCTGTATCTGACCACAGACCCCTATGGCTTTGACTTGTTTGAGAGTCACTTAGTGTCTAGCTCTGCCCCTGCTCCTGTACCCACTCCTGCACAAGCTGCCCACCAACCAACCAATAAGGATGGCAACCTTGATTTGAAACAACTTTCTGCCACCAGCCAACCTGCCCCCCTACAGCCAATCAGGCTTCAGCTCCCCCAGCCCAGTGCCCCAAGCAACAAATCATCACCGCCCAAATTCTTCAGGAAATTGTGACACTGAATCTACAGGGTCTTTCCTGGGAACAGATTGTTGCCCAGTTGAAATTTACCCAAGCTACTGTCATGTGGGAATTTGACAACCTGATGAACAGGGGGAATCTGACTGGGACAGCCAAGAAGCCCAAGAAGGCTCCCAAGTCACAAATATCTGAGGCATACCCAATCATGCTTGACCTCCTCCAGCGGGATCCCAAGCTTCCCTTGACGCAGTTCCAGAAGCAGCTCGCACACCATAACATATGGGTCTCCAAGCGCATGGTGCAGCTCTGGATGTATGGGAAGGTGGCTTCCATACAGGTTCTTACCTATTTTTCCGGCAACCATTGGGATGGCGCTGAGTATTCCCCGTATGATATTGACATCAAGTCAACCCTGGTCCAATGCCTGACAAGTTTGTCAGATGACATCATTTTCATCTCTTACTATAAGCTATCCATAGCTTTTGACAATTTTGGCGCCCAAGGAAGAGCTGCCACCCAAAAAGGGAGGAAGAAGGTCAAGAAGAGGATGTTGATTGGTGAATTTCTGGCTGTTTCAGCCAAGGGTTTTGTCTACTATTGGACAAACTCAGATTTCATTGATAGCTAATCATACAGCCACATCCTTGGTGGATTACTTGACTCCTGGGATGGCTTGAATTCCAAGTATCAGGTTTTCTTGAGCCACCAGATGGAGGGTAGCTCCACCGCCCTTGAGGCCATCCAGGGACGCGGGCACCAGGCACCAGTCTACCCTGCCAGCCACGCAGACATCCATCTGGATGATGTTGTCTTCTTCAACATTAGAGATACACTATGGGAGTGCTGCCCTCAGTCTTCCAACAACCTCTATCTTGGGGTCCTTGACCACAATTTTCTCTTTGGCTGCCAGATGGTGGCCGACTTGTTTGCACAAATGGTTTTCCATGTGAACATGGGCAACCAATCACGTAAGGATAAGCGCCTTCTACCTCAGGCCACTGCTACTTACCAGCCCATCCAGCCAATGACCAATGAGGAATACAACAAGCGTTATATGGCAGCCATCAGGCAAAATCCTCCTGCCTCCACCCCTGTCACCAACACCCCTAACCCGCAAGCCCAACCCACCCAATCCCAGACCCCCCAGGCCAGCACCGCCTCTACGTCTTCCTTCCTGCGTTATTCTGCCTCCTAGGCATCACTCTCCCCCACCCCAATAAACCCCTGTCACCAAACATTTTCTATTTATATTATCTTTTTTTTGAATTTCAATTGTTCATGTTCTCTTTGTTTATAGTTGGTTTTATTCTTTATGTTCAGCTTATTTCTATAAAATCATATATTTATTATGTCATGTATTTAGATCCAGAACACAGATATTTTTAGCACTTAAATACACCCCTTGTGGAAATATTAACAACAATTTGGTGATCAGCTAAATTTGAATTAGAAAATATAGTATTAACTGTTTTTAGATAAAGTTGTTATTGATCCAAATTCAAAACCTTAATGATAAAATTTAAGCCAATCAGGAGCCAAGTGACAAAGTGATTGTTGTGACATAAAGAATTATTGAATGACCCTTTATGTCACAACAATCACTTTATCACTTGGATCCTGATTGGCTTAAATTTTATTGTTAAGGTTTTGGATTTGGATCAGTAACAACTTTATCTAAAAACATTTAACATTATAATTTTCTAATTCAAATTTAGCTGATCACCAAATTGTTGTTAATATTTTCACAAGGGGCTATGTCAAGCGCCAAAAATAATATGGTAATCAAGGAAACAATGCCAACACAAAGCAAACAACACATATTGAGATGAGCGTAAAACATATACACAATGGGTAAAAAGATGGGATAATGTAGTAAATGGGAAAACAAAAAGGAATAAACAAAGAGGCAACAGTATCAAAATAATACAGAATTTATTGGGAAAAAAGCTATAAAAACATATGAAAAGATTAGTAAAAAATCAATGAGAGAATTGGAGAAGCTTCTGAAGGATCTCAACTTGGCAATTGCCTAAATAAAGGACATTGATTGCAAGGTCAAAGCCAAAGTGAAGTCTGCTGTCCTCACTGGAGACAAAATTGACAAGGTGTCTGCAAAGGCACTAATGTCAAAAATGCCAGACACCCCAGAGAAGACAATTGAGTGCTTACTAAATATTCAAAAAACTGTGGTCAAGGGCCTCCAGTTCAAGTCATACAATCTTTCTGCGCCGTCTGCCTGGGTTGATGACCCGGAGATGTATGCCCACCTAAAACCCGCCAAGCGTGCCAGGGCAGAGGATACCAAATTGCCTGCGCAATTGATTGTGCCAAGAATGGCCAAGCTGGCAGAGGCTGCGGGCAAGGAAGAAACACAAGAAGGTAGCCTAAAAAACAAAATTAATAAAGATATATAGATACTTATCTATTTTCTTAGAAAATGTAGACAGCAAACTCCGGCAAGTCCTGGTCCCCTTTGTCCTGGCCACCTTTTATGCAGATTATGCCACTCATGTGGCAAAGAAATTGTATCTGTCCCCCCTGTTGTGCAGGAGCTGGAGGGCTGTATTCACGGGTCCTTTCTGATGTTGCAGGAGGTGTTGGCAGAACTTACACATGCCAAGGGGGCATCTGAGTGGGAAGTTACTGCCTACAAGGATGCCCAACTGGTCTGCCTGGACCCAGTATCCCTCAGTGGAGTTTACACGGTAAACTCCATTGAGCTTGTTTGGGACGTCCTGGCAACGCTCTCATTCAAGAATGTACTGGAGATGGGCCAGACCTATGCAGCTGCTTGCTTCTGCTTCCCAGTGGAGCACACCATATCTTACCTGTTGGAGAACTTTGGGCGCGCAGTAGGGCAAATTGGCTGTTGCAGACGCAACAGCCATAAAGAAGACCAAGATCCTTCTGGTGGACTTTGGGTTGGCCTGGAGTGCTAACAAGACGGGGCTCCCTGCAGCCATGGAGCTGACCTTTGCAAAGACCATGTACAACAAGAAGATAAGCGCGGTCTATAATAAACTGTGTGAGTTCACAGAAACCTTTGCAGGGCAAAGGCTTCATATGGTTGTTTACCTAGGGTTCCTATTCTACTTTGGGATAGGTGCGTCTGTAGAGGACCTGGACAGGGTCCTTTGGGGAATTGATGAGGCCCAGCTTGCACTCAACAGGAAGAAGGTCCCCCTGGATACAACTCGGTTGATCATGTGATCCAGGACGCCCTGGTCCTGGCTGGGATATACGGGTTTATAGCCCCGCCTGAAAAGCTGCTGCTTCACTCCCACCTGACCCTACTGCCTTTCACCAGCAGGAGGGAGTATTTCAATAAGGGTGTATCCACTGTTCATGGTGTGGCGGTGGAGTTTGTGCGCCACCTCCATTGCGGGGTGGGTACATATCAAAGAACCCACTACAGGCGCACATTGTCAGGGATCCAGTCTTGGGCGGCTGGCCTGTTGCTTTCAGGGATAACTTGGGCCAGGTTTTTTGTGGGCAATGCCCACCACAAGAGAGGAGCTAACTTTAGAAGGTAGGAAGCAGACTTTCCCACCCACAACCACAGGCCGGCAGCTGGTATTATGGTGTCCATCACCCCTGTGAGGGTGATGTACACTATACCAAAAATCTTGCTGGTATGGTTGGTTAGAAGGTTGGGTGAAGAGGCTGGCATTGGTTTGGGTGTTACGGGGGGTTCCATGTAGATATTGTAGGCTGGGAGATAATTGAATTTTCCTCTAAATAGTTTTGGTGTAGAGAATATCCACAGGCCTTGGCAGTTGTATCTAATAGCGGATTAGATGTGGGCTAGCAGGTCAAGTTTGAGGATATTCTCTGGTGTATAGTCCTTGTATTTGGGCTTCAAGGGATAATCAGTGAAATGAACGGGCCCAAAGGGTGCACCAGGTGGGCAGAAAACTGCAGGCAGTGGGGCAAGAGGGCCAGGAGATCTTGAACTGAATTGATAGACGGCAAATAAAAAATATGGCAAAAGCTGTATAAGCCAAAGTAACATAACCTTTATTCAAAAATGGCAATAAGTTTAGAGCGCAAGGTCCTTGGGTTTATATAGCACCCCACCTCCAAACTTAGCATTTTCTATGGGGGGTTCATCAGGGCATTGGGAAAGGCAGGGCTGGGGGAATTGGGTACTTGGGTCTAAAGGCAGAAAAATGGTACTCAGCCCAGGAGTTCTTTCATTGGTCAAGACTCCCAATTTAGCTACCTGGTTATCTTGCTCCAGCGTTGTGGTCATGGGGCTGGGTTGCGGGCCTGTGCCTCTTCCTTGGGTCGGCTCTTGATTGGTTGCTGGTATAGACTTCAAACTCATGAAGCTAATGGTTGCCGTGTTGGCACCTCCATTAGGTGCTGTGGTTGGCATTTCACTTGGTGCAATAATTTCCTTGGCGTGGTCTGTTTCATTGCATGGGCCATCATCTTCAGCGTCAGCTTGCGGGGGCTCAATCCCAGAAAAATGCGGGTGGGCAGCCCTGCAGTCCATAGGCCTGGCGGCCTGGGGGGATCCAGGTTCCAGGTTCAATTCCCGCTCTTGGGCCTGGGGTTCCAGAGGGGAAGAATTGTCAATCCTGACACACACAATAAAAATATGATTCCAATAAATTTTATTACAATTTATAGTATTCTAATTATAACAAATTTTTACAATTTTTACTTCAGCAAACCAGTTTTGCAAAATATATTGCAGAAACAGGTTTCATAAAAGCATAGAATTATACGTTATTAAAATAAATTCTAACTTGTACATTTTACGTTTAATTTTTTTTTAAAACTATTTTTATATTTATTTGACCAAAATGATTTAAATACTTTTGCGTAATCCAGTATTTAGCATTTGGGATTACCTCAGATGGCATAATAAAATAATATATAATAAAATAAATAAATTACTTACATCTATTGATAGATCTTCTGAATGTGATTGTGGGCGTGGAAACATCAAAATATAAAATGATAATTAATAAATCTTGAATAGTAAATAAGAGAATATAAAAAATTGGACACACTAAGACTTTAATTGATTGGCTGTTTTGCTTGGAACGCAGGGATGAACAAGTCAGTGTGGCCATATAATTTGGCCACGGTCTCAGCTGGGAGGGTGTGGATCCTGGCCTGCAGCAAATTAAACAGGTCCTTGGTCCCAGTTGGGATTCCTTGCTTGACAACTTGCTTGAGCCACCCAAAGACTTCCTCAATGGGATTTAGGAAGGGCAAATAGGCTGGGAGGAAGAGAAGGCGTAAATTTGCCATGGCTAATTGCTGGGGGCCCACTGCAATGCTTGTGTCAATCATTGGAAATTCCTCAAGAATGTCAGCCACCTTGTGGAGTCCAACATTGTCCAACACAATCACATTGGTGAAGCCTGGGCTTGTGTGCCTCAGGTGCTCCTGGACCAATCAGAGGAATGACAAGAAGGTACAGCTGTTGTGAGAACCCAATATCATTTGATAAAGATCAACCCTCTTTGGACTGAGGAGAGCCACCATTGAGTAGGCTGTGGCGCAGACTGCAGCACGCCAAGCCACCCTGTCATTGTGGCCTTTTAGGACATAGCCATACTCATTGCGCATTGACAAGGCAAATGCCAATATGTCAATATAGTAAAATTTGACTGTCCCCTTTGCTTTGAGGGCAGTGTACACCTCTGCGTAGTTTTTCCGGACGTCAATATTGGCTGGGCTGTTTCTGTTGTAGGGGGATACCCCGAGCTTTTTCCAGGAAAAGCACATTCCCTTGACCAAATGATAATAGAAGGAAATTGAGGCCTCAA
The DNA here is from genome assembly GCA_014839935.2 of Entomophthora muscae. Taxonomy (NCBI): domain Eukaryota; kingdom Fungi; phylum Entomophthoromycota; class Entomophthoromycetes; order Entomophthorales; family Entomophthoraceae; genus Entomophthora; species Entomophthora muscae. The sequence goes on from QTSX02002879.1 coordinate 473,784, forward strand.
TCCCAAAAGTAGATTTAACCATGGCCTGTATATTTGCCAGCTCAAGATGGCAGTCCTGGGTGATCCACTGGCAGATTGCCTATTTTTGCTCCTTGGTGAGCATGGTGGAAACACACAAGGATTTCTCTGCGGCAAGGACACAACCAGTATTGATGAATTTTTGGAAGGTCTTGCTGGCAACTCAGGATCCACTCCACAAGGGCCGTGGCCACCTTGTAATCACCTAATTCCTGCATTAGCTTACCCAGGATGATGCATTTGATATTGGGGATGCGCTTCTGGGCGGGCTTTTTAGCAGTGGGGATTGGCTTGTTGGTATTGGGCACAACACAGGGCATGGGCACCTTGGTTTAAAACGCAGCAACTTTCTTTAGCACTAATTGTCCCTTGTTGTTTGGTAGAACTTGGGCTCCTAGTCCTCCTCCTGATTGCCATCACTGACGTAGGGCTTGTAGCAAGTATCAAGTACAGGCTTCACCTTCTCCAGCATGGCTGACGGGACCAACTCTTGCCGGTGCACAACTTCAAACACATGCAAAGTAAGTTCTACCTCCTTGTCTCTAACTGTTTTAGTAGTGGTAACCTTAGTGGGCTTCTGGGTCAGCTTTGGGACCCAAGGGTTTATGCTCCGCACCCTAGCAGCTTGTGCTCCTTGAACCAGCTGTGTCAGTGCAGCGTCACTATGGAACTCTCTTCTCCCACCTTCCTCCTGAGTAGGCACTTTTGTTGCACCAAGTCTATTCTTTGACCCGCAGGGCAACCACAACCACAGTGCACAACAGGTGCAATGGTAGTCTGTTGCTGTGTTCCTTCCATTTTGAGAATTTAATAAAATATTAAATAAATTTCAATTAAGTTACTTCCTAATTTTAAATTTTGCTTTTATCTGAATATGGATATTTAATTAGAGTTTTTCCCACCCAATATCCCAATTATAGATTTTTTATTTCTTAGTTAGTTGTCTTTGGTTTTACAACGCCCATTTTAGAATACCCAAAATAATTTCCACCCACTTTCCTAGATTTTACTGCCAAATTCAAACACCCAACACAATATTTTTAAAATTATGATTCAGATCTTGTGTCTTATTTTAGATACCTTGGTACCATTCATGATTACAATCCATTGCACACATTGCATGAGTAATTTTGTTAACGCAGTGAGTTGCTATTGTGTTTTGTTTTTGGTTTGCATTTTGACACACCTTGCTTGGGTATATTTTGTCACCAATTCACATAGTAAACACATGTACACCAAAAGTCAACTCACACCATTTTGTTTGTGAATCAATGTATTTCAGATTGTGTTTTGAATGTTTTTGCTTTGTGTGTGAGCCTTTTGTTTCTGTGTTGACTCATTTTGCCCATTAACGCCAATAAACCCTGTTAACAGAGTGTATATTTTAACCTGAGAGATGTATTTTGTTTAAATCTGGGGTATTTTTGGTTGGTGCCATAGCTTTTAAAACTACTGTATTTTTATTTAATTGTGATATATTCAATATTGAAATATAATATATTAAAGTTTTTAATATTGAAATATGTATTATTAAAATTTTAATATTAACTTTTAGATAAAATCTTAATATTTTGTCAAGTTTATACTTCTGGGAAGTATAATAAACAAAATAAAGGGAAAGATTAAGAAGAGAATGATACTTTATTTGATATGAATATAGAATATTATATAGTATCATGACAAGTCACATGTCGTCCATATATGTCATGGAGATCATGGGGTTTATCTGAGTAATGTTCCTCTTGACTCACAAGGCTTAATCAAGTTGTGTTCCATTTAGGACCTGGATTGAGTGATCCCCGTCATAGATGGTTAACTGATAATGGTGCCACCGGTTTATTGACTGGGCAGTGAACCACTTGGTGAGACGCTCAGTGATTTACTCAGGGTGTTAATTCCCCAAGAGGGAGTAATCAAAGATGTTGCAACATCTCCCCTGGGGTGCTGGAAGGCGGAGCCTTGGGAATCTTCTTGAGGGTATCTGGTATAAAGGATTGGTATTGATCCAGTTTAGTGTTGGGTACAGGGAGCCTTGAATTTTGTTGGGCTGCTCTTGCCTTACACAAACAAAGCTGGTCATGATGCATACGTTTCAGTTTAGTTCAAGCTTCAATCCCTTTGATGAGGTAGGTGTTATTGGGCTTCACCTCCATGACAATGCCTGGCCCGTGTAACCCTGGGTCTAATTTGTGTTGGTTGTGGTTGACAACCCAGATCTTGTCTCCTACTTGGAACCTTTCTTGTTGCAATGGGATTGCTTCCTGCCAAATCCTTTGTTGTTCCATCACTTCTTGGTCCTTTCTTCTGTAGTACTTTTGGGTCATTTCTGTCTGGTATCCTCTTTGGAAGTGGCAGTTGTGGTCCCGTGGTTGTACTGACAAGTGAGGGTTTCTGGCCATAGACAAGTTCATAAGGGCTTTTGCCTGTATTGCGGTTGACTTGTGTTCTGCAGACCAGAAAGGGCGGTTGGTAGCATGTCAACCCAGGCTTTTGGATTGTTGGCAGACAACTTACTGAGGGCATCCACTAGAGAGCTGTTTAGTTGTTCTACGCGTCCATTTGCTTGTGGGTGGTATGGGCTGGCTGTGACGTGCTTTATTCCATTTTTGGCAAGGTAGATGTTGGTTTCAATAGCTTTGAGTTCAGTGCCTCCATCTGTAATTAAGAGGTCAGGCTTTCCAAACTTTGCTATGATCTCCTTGCTAATGAATTGTCTCACGTCATTGCCTTTGTGCTCTTTTGTGGCTTGTGCTACGGTCCATATGGTTGCATAGTCAATGGCTGTGATGATGTACTTCTTGCCTTTCCTTTCACCTGACATAGGTCCCACAATATCCAACAACAATACCTTAAAGGGTTGTGTGATGAATATGGGTACTACTGACTTGGGTGGAGCTTTGGTTCAGGTGTACTTCTCACAGACTTCACATTGCTCCAGTACCTCTCTGATATCATCTAGCATGTTGGGCCACCAGTAGCAAGTCTTGAGATATTCATGCAAGTTTCTGCTTTAGGTGTGTCCCAAGTCTCTGTGATAACAGAGGATTGTGTCAATCTTTTGTATTGACGGGACGTAGGGTACAATGTCACCATTTGGAAGGATTCAGTGGAGGGTATCATATACGTTTTGAACAGATGTTTGTTCTTGAGGACTTTCTCTTGGATATCCATTGGTGTTCCAAGTGGGAACCCTTCCTGGAGATTCACCATGATTAACATGGGCCATTTGAGGTCGCCATCAGTGCAGAGGATGTGTTTATTGTATAGCCTTGATAGGGCGTCTGCAGTAAGCATCTCTCTGCCTGGCTTGTATTCAATTTGCATGGGGTATCTCTGTATGAGACTCATCCATTTGGCTTGTCTTCTTGACAGGTGTTGTTGTGTTTTGAAGAATATCAATGACTTGTGGTTGGTGAGTACTTTGAATGTCTGGGCTCCTTCCAGATAGCATTGCCATTTCATGAGGCAGTGTATGATGGCAACCAATTCCTTATTGTGTATAGGGTATCTTTGCTTGCCGTCTGATAGCTTCCTGGATTCATATGCCACAGGGAGGAAGTCATTTTGGGCTTTTTGGATACAGAGGATCCCTCCTATGACATAATCAGAGGCGTCAGTTTCTAGCTCATAGATACCCTCACGGTTTGGGTATTGAAGAATGGGGGAAGTAACCATGCACTCTTTCAGTTGGTGGAAATGTTGATCTTGTAAAGGTGTCCATAAAATTTGGTTGTTTTCTCAGTGATGGCTGACAAGGGGGCTGTTAGGGCGCCCCAGTCAGGGATAACCTGCGTACATAGGCTACTATTCCAAGGAAGGTGCAGAGTTTGCTCTTGTTCCTTGGGGCTGGAATCTCTGTTATAGCGCATATTTTGTCTGGATCTGGCTTGATACCGTTCTTGCTGATGATATGACCAAGGAAGGGGAGTTCAGTCAAGAAGAACTCACATTTGGACGGTTTGGCAATTAGTTGGTTTTCCTGCAGGGTACAGAGGACTGTGAAGAAGTCTTCCCAGTGCTGTTGTAGGTTGGGGCTGTAAATGATGATGTTGTCCAGGTAGATGATTGCTCTTTTTTAATTTGTTCCTTGAATACTTCATTCATCAAGGTTACAAAGGTACTGTGAGCTTTTTTCATGCCAAAATTGAGGACAACACACTCAAAGGATCCATACTTTGTTCAAAATGTGGTCTTTGGAATTTCTTCAGGTTTCACACAAATTTGGTGATATCCTGCTGTCAAATCAATTTTTGTGAAGATTTGGGACCCCACCAGGGCATCAAAAAGGTCATCAATTAGGGGCAGGGGATACCTGCTCTTTATTGTGACCTTGTTGATGGCCCTGTAGTCTGTGACCAGGAAGAGGCCTCCATCTTTCTTTGCCACAAAGAAGACAGCAGCACCAAAGGGTGATTTTGAAGGTCTGATGAGGCCTTTCTCAAGTGCTTTGTCAAGGTAAGCTTTCATAGTGTTGTCTTCTTGGGGTGTTAAGCAATAGATGGGTTGTGCTTTAGGCATGCTACCTTTTAGGTCAATCTTGTGTTGTATACCCCAATCAGGGGGCAGTCCAGGTAGTGATTCTTGAAATACGGAGGGAGACTCATTGACTAGCTGATCTCTAATTGGGCTCTGTTTGTGTTGACTTTCTGTGTTTTTAAGGTATATGACTTCATACGTACATGTACTGCAATTTATTTTGCTGATTTCTGTTTCTTTCTCCATTTCCATTATCTTTACAAATATTGGTCTCTCATGAGGGTGTCAAGATGTGTTGGTTACACGTGATGGTGGACTTCTCCTTGATGGATAGTGAGGGTGGCACTGTCCCAGTTGATGTGAGGCTTTGTCTTTTGCATCTAATCTAATCCAAGTATGATATTGTATTTGGGGATTGGAATGATGGGGCTGCTAATTGTTGTTTGCATGCCTCCAATTTGGGCCCAGAAAGGTTTTGTCTCATGGGTAACTGGTGTGCTGCGGTTGTCCGCCATGATGAATTTCTTGATGCAACTTTGAATGGTAGGTAACTTCATGAGGTCTGAAAAACTCTTGTTAATGAGTGATTGATTGGCTCCAGTATCTAATAGTGCTGTGCCCTGGTATCTGCAAAAACAGAAAGGGAAGGTAAGGAGTTTATTTCCAGATTGGGCGTCAAACAGTAGAGGGTTGCTGGAGGGAACCTGGATCATGGTGATTGAGTCCACGTCCTGCTCTCTGTACAAGCCTTGTGAAAAGGGGGAGAGCGGCTTGCCTAAGCACTCCCCTGAGCTTTTCTCTCTTCTTGGTATCTTTGGTACTGGCCTGGTTGGCTTGTGCAGTGTGATTCCTGTTTCAAGGATGGCTACTGTTGGCTTGGTTGTTTTGCTTATTGGGGTGAGACTCTCTCTTAGCTGTGGGGTTTTCCTTGCGCTTTTTGGTGGCGTGTAGATTGTCAGACTTCTGAGCTGTGAATTTTCCTTCTAGGAATACATCCTCAAGGCTCTTGCAGCAGTTCATGTTGAAATGACGTCTAATGTGTGTGGGAAGGTCATTGTAGAAGTCCAGGCGTGGTCCAGGTTTATCAAAGTTGATGGTGTTGGGCACACGGTCACAAAGTCATTCATATGCGGCAATGTATTCCTTGATGGTTCTTGTCATTTTGAAGGTTTGAAGTTTGGTAATAATCACCACGTCCAAGTCCTTCATGAAGAACTTTTTGAGGAATGCAGCCTTGAACACTTTCCTGTCTTCCTTCTGGTCAGGATGTTGGACTAGCCATTTGGTAACAAAGTGTGAAGCAGTCTCTGTGACGTGGAGGGCAATTTTGCTAACCCAGAGTCTTTGGGGGTACTCCACTTGTTCAAAATTGCTCTCAGTGCTGTTGATCCAAAGAGAAGCGTTCTCACGGCACAATCCTGCAAAGGCGCCAATCTCAGCAGTACGTAAGAGTTAAAACACAATATTGGGTATCTCAGGTTGCGTAGGTGCTGTTGTGGTTGGCGTGGTAGGGAACAGTCTGCGGGTTTTGAAAGCGTTGGACTGGTTAATGGGTACAAGGAGATTATCATAGATGACAAGGCCTGAGGGAACATCTTGTACTACTTTGTAATATCTCCAGCCGTTAGGGAATGACATTGTTTGGGTTCTTTTCTTGGGAGGAATTTTTCCTTTTGAGTTGAGTAGGTATTGATAACCTACCTGTGCTACCACTATCAAGTTTATACTTCTGGGAAGTATAATAAACAAAATAAAGGGGAAGATTAAGAAGAGAATGATACTTTATTTGATATGAATATAGAATATTATATAGTATCATTGTGGGGCTCCTGGTCACCAGTCCCCAAAGTGTGTCCAGGGTTGTAGCCAGGGACCGGCTTGGAGGAGTTGTCATTCTCCAATAGTGGTGAAAGGTTGGTTAGGAGCTTATACTTGGCCTGCATAAGAGGAAACTCCTCCAGTACCTTTCAAATCACTAGGCAAGCATCTCCACCATACACTTGTACTCCAGCAGGCGCCAGCCTTTCTGTAGGCTGATACCAATCCTGTAACAGTCTTGCAAACTCTCCCCTAATAAACTCTCTTCCTCTATTTGTCATTTCCAGATGCCTAGTCACCTTCTCCCACTCCTCCTGGGAAGACTTACTAGAGGCAAACTTCCTGCACCCTAAGTGATAGGATTCCTTATCCCCTGGGCTAGGATAGAAAATGTGGGGTAATTGACTCATAGGACTTATATCCTTTCTTAACGCGGGAAATTTGGATAGGGGTTGTAATAGGAGCTTTATTCACAGTCAGAAGGAAGATCCCCTTAGAAACCTTCTGATTTATGGCCTTGGGATAGGGAATAATGAGTGGTTTGTGCCAATACTTGGAGTCCTTTAACAATCTCTTGGACTCCTTGTACTTGGTCTTTGGCTCCTGCTTCTTGGTCTTGGACTCCTGCACCTTGGTCTTGGGCTCCTGTGTTCTAATCTTAGGCTCCTGCTGTCTGTTCCAGCTCTGGATTCCTATCATTGGTCTTTGGCTCCTTCTGTAGATTTTGTGGTCTTTGTAATCCACTTGATCCAGTCCCTCAAGAGTCTCAGATAGCTCTCCCTTTTATAGCCCCTTGTTTCAGATCAAAAACCTCTCTTAGAACTCTGGTTCTTCAAAGCTTAAACTATCCTGTTTCTCTCCTTCCATAATATTAAACCTTTAAACTTACTTCAGTCAATAAAAGCCCTGAATTTTCTGCTTCTGCTCCTCATTTTTTAGGCTCTAACTCTTAAGTTAAGGCCCTTAAAACACTGATCAAATAGACTCCGGCTTGCAGCCAATCACACGCCTTGATTCAACAGGTTTGCCAAAAAGGTTTCCCTGAATGTCCCGTCCTTGACCCTGGTTCAAACCTGAGGCTGTATTGCTCTGGGTAAACAACTGCTCTGCGTTTCAAACAGTTTTGCTGTAATTTCTATCAAGTTTCCCTGGCAAATCTTGAGCGCTTCCACATATGTTTTACTTAGGAAAATTTTGACCCCTCAATTTTTCAACTTTCTCCATGTTTCTCCATGTTTCTTTCAATGTTTTGCAACTTCAAACCTGCTTGCTGCTTGTTCTTTCACCTCTCCTAGTTATTCTTGGCAAAATTTGCTCTTTTGCCCTTACAGTTTCTCTGTTCTTCTTCCAGCTTCTTTCTGGCTCATTGCCTCTTTAATTCTTCTTCTTAAAATAATATATAGTTCTAACAAACTATATATTATTTTTCCTCCTCTTACTTTTTCATTACATGATTTTTAATCCTTTTTTAATCATAATCAGGCAGTATTTAATTATTATTTAACCTCTTCTTTTTATCTATTTTCCTCTCAAAAGCAACTAAAATCAGCTCTTCCAGCCTCTGCATCTAGTATGGCTAGTTCATTTATCAGCTCTTCAGTTCTTCAGCACCAACTTCTGGTCCTTTGGCCATCCTGCTGTATGATCAGCTAGTCTTGCATCATAATCTTCTTGTCCTTCAACTTATCCTCAACCAGTTCCTCCACAAATCCTCACTAGGAACCTCCTTTGTTCCTTCTACATACTGAACCATATTGGTTTCTGTAATTCAATATGAATTAACAATCCATCAACTAGCATTCACTGTGATCAAAAAGTCCCTCCTGCTAGTTTTCTATATTAATTCTGTGAACCACCTCAGTTCTTTATCTCAGTCCCCATTATCAGAACTTGTAGACCCAGGTATGAGTCTACATTGAACTGGTGTTTGACTGGGCCCTTGCAAGTGGCAATCCACTTAGGCCATTCAACCATAGATCAATGTCTATGTGTTGTCTTTACTCACTCAGGTGATTAAGTCTGGGCTTTCAGTCACAGAGTAATCAGCTCTACTTCCCAGAGGCCTGATCACACCAAGTTCTGCAGCTTGCTTCCCCAAGCAAGCCACCTTGATGACACCTCTGAGCAAATCTATACCCTCCAATGCTAACTTTGGGTTCCCCCAAAGCTCCCATAGGGGTATAAACAAGGACACCCTACCGGTTTTTTAGGTAGGGTGCTTGCTCACAGACCTCCTGTAAGCGTATTAGGGTACATAGAGCTCTCAAAGCTCTTCCCCTCCCTGGCAGCCTTTGTTACCTGCCAGGGGTCCAAAACCTACTCCCCCCAGACAGACAAAGTTCCCTGCTTGCTATTTCAGTCTCCACCCTTCCACAGCCACAGTTCCCTGCAAGGTGAAGTACTATAGCTCAAAGAAGCCAATTTCTTCTGCTGGGTGGAGGCAACATCTGCCCCTGGTAGTCCTATGTTACCTACCAGGCAAGCCTTACTTACCCTAGTAGACCATGTTACCTACTAGGCTCACCCTACTTACCCCTAGTAGCCCTATGTTACCTACTAGGCTCACCTTACTTACCCCTAGCAGCCCTATGTTACCTACTAGTTTACAGCGTCACCAGCCAACCACACATTGTCACTCTTCAGCATATTGTCTTTATTTGAAGCCAAATCAACCCTCACCTGCAAAACAGCACACATGTGGATCACCACAATCATGACAAGCCACATGTTGTCCATGTACGTCATGGAAACCACGGGGCTTAACTGGATAATGTTACTCTTGAGTCACAAGGCTTAATCAAGTTGTGTTCCATTTAGGACCTGGATTGTGTGATCCCTGTCATAGATGATTAACTGATAATGGTGCCACCAGCCTATTGACTGGGCAGTGAACCACTTGGTGAGCCGCTCAGTGATTTACTTGGGGTGTTAATTCCCCAAGAGGGAGTAATCAAAGATATTGCAACAATTTAAATTTTAAATTTAAAACTTTACTATAAAAATTTTACTATAAAAATTGCAATATTATATATTTCAATATTAAAATTTTAGTATTAAAATATAAAAATTTTAAAAAAATAAAACTTAATTTACAAGGGAAAAATATTTATTGAGGGGATGCTAATTGCAAAGGGAATGTGATTATTCCGGGGAATTATACCCTGAAATTAAAATTTTGGCTAGAGCGTCTAATTGGATCCACATACTTTTCTATATGTGGTGGACAACCCTGGATGCAATTGCTAGAGGGGTGGCACCCTGTATCCCGTGGTTGTTGAACGTTTAATAAAAGGAAGGCGGGTGAGTGAATCAATTAAAAGGTTTTTTCAGGGGGCACATTGTACCTGTACAACGTTGCTAATGCAAAGGAGTCATACAGGACGTGCTCAATTATCCTATACCCCTGCAATGTCTTCTGGCGTTTGAGTGCTAACCGGCATATGTCCATTTGAATAGGTACATCCTCCAACTTTTTGACGTTGGTTTTTAATATGCAGTGAAGGAGGATTCCTAGGTATGTTGCGGCGTGAATCCTTTGAGAGGTATATTTTTCTGAAAACATGCATAATTTCTTATATATTTGTCTAATCTATTAACATAGGATGTGTTGCTGAATTTGAAGATGGTTCCAGGGGGCGCCCAACTTGTATCTGCCCCCCATTCCTCGGCAAACAAAATAAATAGAGGCTTGAACTTATTCACAAGGACTGTGTCCCCAACTTTATTTGATAATGCTTTGGACACTTTGTTGAAAATTTCAGTTTTAAGATTTTCTGGTCCTATTTGAAAGTCTGTTTTTATTAGATTTTTTCCATATTTATTTATGTTTGAAAAGGGAAATCTTTGAATACTTTCATAAATATATTCATCAAAAAACATCTTGATATCCCCTCAAATTTCATTCATCTCTTTAAAATTGATATTTGCTCCTATTTCATATGCTTCCCTTAACCACAGCAAGCACCCTGCAGGTGGTAAATATTCTCTATCTTTAGCTTCAATATTTGAAAAATTATTCATATTCTGTTGAATTATTTTATTTATTTGGTTTTTATTTAATTTGTTTTACAGGGGCTACCAGTGCTGGTAACCCCTGTAGAACCCAATTGGCATAAAAGCTGCCACTTCCGTGACCTTGTCCCCATTCCTAGTTATAACAAAATAAATATAAATAAAACATAAAAAGACTTACTAATTGTTTCCCCTGTGGCCCCCTCAGCCACAGGCGCCACCTCAGCAAATTTCATGAGAGTTGGCTGCTCTCATTAATTTTTCTAGGCTTAATTTTTCTTACATTTCTTGCAACTTGTATTTCTTCTTGGTTTCCATTTGATAAAATTTCTGTATTTCTTGAAGTGCTCCTGCTTCTTGCTTGTGTTTTGTTTTTTCTGTTTCCATTTGATTGGTTTCCTCTTCATTTGTGTTGATTTCCTTTGAAATTTCATTTCCTTCAATTAGTTTGATTTTTTGAGTATTCTTTCTACTGGTTTTTGCAAATTCTCATGAGTTGTAACTTTCACTTTTGAAATCTAATCGCTTGAGTATTTCCTTTTGAAGATTTAAAATTATTTCCTTGTGTTCTTCATTAACTATTGTTCCAAGGCTATTTTTTGCAATTTCCTTTTGCTGGACCAAGGCTCTTCCCTCATTTCCCAGTTGATTTACCACAATTTCCCTCATGTTGTATTCAAGCTTGACAACCTTTTGGAGGGTTGACTCTAATTCATTGATAAGTGTGTAAATATTTGACAATATGTTTGAATTCAATCAAAAAACTGGTTTTTATAGTACTACCTTCAACGCATACATATTTTTCATCATCATTAATAAATTAAAGAATATAATTGTAAATATTGCATTAGAATATAGCAATTAGACGTCAACTCTTGATATTTAGAAATTATGTGCATAACTCAATGAATTTTGATTAATAAAATTCATTGTAAACTTGGTTTTTCTCATTATAATTTATTAAAACAGATTGTGTTTATATTAGAGAGCCATTAACTCTTAGTACAAATATTGATACATAGTACATTTTACAGCCTGTATATTTACCTATTGGTAATAATTCTATAAACTTTTTAGTTGGATTTTGCAAGGTAATAATGATATAATGTGTTAATAAATTACTGTTCATTGTCATTAATTGGCTGACTTTCTTTGCTGTGGTGATTGTGCATTTTCTGATATTTATGCACTAGTATCCAATTGGTTGGTTTCACATCAAATTGCACAGGAAATAGGAAATCAAGCCGCCACCCCAATCACTTCCAGTCTTGGGGTGGCAACTTGATTTCCTATTTCCTGTGCAATTTGATATGAAACCAACCAATTGGATACTAGTGTGTAGATATCAGAAAATGCATAATCATCACAGCAAAGAAAATCAGTCAATTAATGACAATGAACAGTAATTTATTAACACATTACATTATTATTACCTTGCAAAATCCAACTAAAAAGTTTATAGAATTATTACCAATAGGTAAATATACAGGCTGTAAAATGTACTATGTATCAATATTTGTACTAAGAGTTAATGGCTCTCTAATATAAACACAATCTGTTTTAATAAATTATAATGAGAAAAACCAAGTTTACAATGAATTCTATTAATCAAAATTCATTGAGTTATGCACATAATTTCTAAATATCAAGAGTTGACGTCTAATTGCTATATTCTAATGCAATATTTAAGTTTATTGTCTTTAATTTTTTAATGATGATGAAAAATATGTATGCTAATAATTTTAAGCTATTTGTAAGATGTACAGCATTGTATTAATTATGGGAAATGTTGATAGTGTAAAAAGAATACTATTATTTATGAATTGAAAGAGAGATATCAATTTTAATAAGTTATCACAAAGAAAAGATTTATTTACTAATCAAAGGATGGGAAGGGGAGGGAATGGGCTGAATGAACATTGCCTTCATCTGCGCCTGTGAAAGGGGCGGCATCAGAGATAGTGGGGAGGGAATGGATGGTGGCTTGGGAGTCAGGGTTGGAAGGCAGGTGGCTTGACAGGGGGTTGGGTAGGCAGGGTTTGTTGACTGGGAAGGGGCAGCAAGAGCGGTTTGCTTCAATTGTTCAAATTCTTCTTCTGTCACGTATGCAGGCTTGACAAAACAGATGGATGGGCAAGGGGGAAGGCAAGAGTCCTTTCTGTACATATCACTATCACTTGCCTAGAAGATGATGAGATCAAATAAGTCCTGGACAGACACGGAAGGGAAAAGCTCATAACCCTTATCAATTTGGGTGGATAGTTTGTTGTAGGTGGCAGGCTTTAAGCGCCTGAGAGCGGAACCAAAATTGTAGAGACATACATCTGCAAGATGCATATTGGCGTGATTGGTGGGGTAGGACTAACAGATATGCCCCATAGCCCTGATTTCTTGGGTTGCCCAATCCTGCTGCACCATTTCAGCACTAAGTATAACTGTGTGCATGGCGTTTTGTGTGGCCCACTCCTCCAGCATGGCCTTGAGCTCTGTCTGGTAGGCATACCCATCTGCGGTGTTCAATATTGCTAAGTAATAATTGACACCTAATGGGGAAACTGCCAATAAAACTCCAACAAAACAATACAAGATTGGGCCGCGCTTGTACACGCCAGACTGGATACACTTCTCTCCATAGTCTTGGATACTTGCAGAAATCTTAGCATATGATAAGAAGATGACGTCATTATGGGCCCTCATTGCCCTCCTTTTAATAAAATTGATGATGGCAGACTCATAGGAGTTAGTATTCACCAAACTGGGGCCACTGAGAACTTGATTGGACAAGATTCTAGCAGCAACCATAACTCATTTCATCCACAAATTCACTGTTCTTTCTTTGGTGAAGATGCTGTGGAGTCCCAGCTGGAGACGGACCTGGACCAGGGGCATCCACGGGTCACGTTCCATAATGATCATCATAAGGGGATGGGCTGTGTCACCTTTGGTTGAAGTATGGGCACCAGTTGAGGTCTTCTTGGTAGGGGGCCACAGTTGGTGTGGGCTTGCAGGGTTGCAGCCACAGTGGACTTTGCAAAATCCATTGCAGCTGCAATTTCCCCAAGGAACATAAGCATCCCTTGCTTTTCAACCATTTCAAGAATAATATCCAGAGCTATTAATTTTCTTCTGCACCTTGCAGGCTGATTGGCTGGAGGCAGGGTGTGTCTGCCTTGAGGACCAGACAGTGCCATCTGATTGGCTGTTTCTGAATTCTGGCTTCCATTGGTGGCCCCATGGCTCACTTGGTCAATTACGGATGCTAGTGTTGCTATATGATTTGGGTTAGCAGCTGCCTGTGTGTGATGGGCAAAAAGGGCCATGCTTGAGGATGAAGGAGAAAGAACACACTCCTGGGTAGTGCTTGGGGAGGGGCCTGCGGGTTGGGAGTGGCCATAGAGGGAGGCTTCACTGTTGAAAGACTCAGCGTAGCCCTGCATGATTTTGTCAAGGCCAGAGAACAGCTTGTTGACTTGGTTGGTGTTGGAAGAATACATAATAAAAATTTTATTATAATTTTAAACTCAAGAAGAGGAATGTATATTTTAGTCAATTTTATTGTTATATATGTTAATTTTGTGAATATTATGATCTAAATTTTAGCTGTCCTAAAATGAAATAGGGTGATTTTTGGGAATGCCTATTATTCCTAAAAGAATCAGCGCAAATCCACTCTAGATCCTTTGGCATCCTTTTTGAGACACCCATAAATTATATTTATTTCAAATTCCTTACAATTATAATTTGAAACTTGGTTCATGTATTTAACAATCCTGCAATTTCAGATTTGTTAATTTTTATATGATGTCTATGATTTGTTTGACATACAGGAAATCTCAAATTGTACATTAGAATCCCGCATTTCTGATTCATGTATCCACATTTGTTTGCTGAGTTTTGTCTTTTGTTAGTTGGGTTATCTGCTCAAGAGATTCAAAATTTGCCAATTTAAATAAATCAAAAAAGTCAAATTAAATAGTTGATTTTATTAAATATTTTAATTCTCACTCAGCTGAGTTGCCCGCAAAAGTGATTCAAAATTTGGACCAAGGATTTGACAATCCCGCATTTTTACGTTCAGGTTCTGAATTTACAGTATGGCCAACAACTATTTTACAAGTCTAAAAATGATACAGTCTACACAAAATTGGAATCAGAAACCACATATTTAAATTCAAAAACCAAATTAGATGTGATTTCAGATAATATTATCAAGAATCAAAATTTAAATAAGATTCTGCATTTGAGATTTGGTTTCAAAAGAAAAAAACTAGGTTGAAACCCCCAGAATCAATACAAATATTATTATCAATCCACCCACTAAACCAATTGTTGAGCTAAACATTAAGGCCAGCCAATCAGATCAAAAGCGTAAATTAAAGGTTAAAAAGCTTGATGACAGGAAGCAAACAACAGCCAATCAGGACAAATTTAAGTGTCTAACAGCAGCCCCAGAGATTAAAAAATTAAACAATGCCCACTCAGCCAATCTGATGTAGAGATCCAACCAAGCCTCAGAACCAGTGATCATCTGACCCAGAAATTCATATTTTCCCAACTATGCACTAAATTAGTTGGGGTTCCAAAGAACCAAACATTCTTCTCTTGTAAGCCAGCAAGCTACAAGCATGTCAGGCTTCACTTCCTTCTCAGTGTCAAGTATATACTTCTGGGAAGTACAGTAGTTTTCAAACCTGTTGAGATAAACATATATTAGTCTGTTTAGAACGCATGAACTCAGTCACAAAATGTATTTGAACTGAAACCAGTTGAAGGTTAATTCACTTAATAAAATTTCCATTAATCTATAGATGGAAAACAAAAATTTTCAATCAAAAACAAAAATAAAGTCAAATACTGAATTCCAAAAATGAGATAGCAAATGCATGAGAATCAAATTTAAAATGCACACAATCCAGTCACTTCCTGAAGTATTCTACATCAAATTTGATAATGAGTGTGTGGCAAATATGATACAAACAGAGAACACATGAGGTTCAGTCACAAAAGTGATGAGCCCAAACACAAAACAACTCATTTTTTGAAAATATTGATTATTTTTTGGACTCAAATTGGAAATAGTAGCTTTCAGGAGTGAATCCACCAAAATCTATTCAGGGAACTACAGCATTATTTTCAATGTATGTGCTTCTAAATTTGGCCATTTATGTCTGAGAGAATGTCTCAAATAGGAGCACTTATTTAAATGAAATTAGTTCTCTAGAAATACTTAAGTTTTCTGTTTTAAATAAAACTTTTATTGCTTTTTGTTAGTATGAGTTTTTCAAGTGGAGATAACTTTGATATTGTCAAGGAGCAGTACCAGGAGCTACTCCAAGCTCAGGCTGCTGAGCTAAGGAGTGCAACCACTGTGTTTCTTGTTTACACCCAATTTAATGCAAGTTGTGAGGAGGCTGAGTTGTATGTGTCACCTGGCCCATCCACTGCTGGCTTTTCCAATAGCCAATATGGTGCTCTCCAAGACCAGGCACAATCTGCACCTATGCCACATTCTGGAGACTGGGCAACTGTGGCCCCTTTAATCCAATACAGTCATCACTTGAGAGTTTGGGCCAATCAGAGCAAGCTCTTCCTAATCCAGGTACCCTTATTCCTCAAACCCGCCAAAAACATCAAATCATAACCAATGAGGTGATACAGGAGATTGTGACCCTCAAGCAGAATGGCGTTAATTTTACCAAAATAACCACTTGGCTTCAATTTACTGAGGCAATAATTAAGCGTGAGTTCTGAGCCCTCTTGAAAAGAGGTGGTGCAAAACTGGAAAAGAAGCCAAAGAAGCAGGTCAACTCTCAGATTAAGGAGGTGTATCCTATAATGCTTGGCCTTCTGCAACGTGACCCATACCTCTGATTGACTGAGGTCTGTTGCTTACTTGGGCTCTAGGGCTATTCATTGCCAGCTGCACATTGCAGCTCTGGATGAATGAGCTTGTAGTCAGTGTTCTGATTCTGACCAATTGGCTGGCTGATGAGTTGGATGATGGATCTGATTTGCCCTATGACCCTATGATTAGTGCTACCATCACCTGCTACCTGACCTCTATTTTAGACAATGTAATCCTTATTACTATAAATTTTCATAACAAGTCAATGATTATGGCACTAAGTAAAGTGAATTCCCCTAAGGGTAAAAAGAAGGAATCAGAGGGGATTGTGACCAGTGAATCCCTTGCAGTTTCCCCAAAAGGGACTGCATTTTACCAGACTACAACCAGTTACATCAATGGTTACTGGTACAGGAAATTCCTATCCAACCTGCTTGCCACCTGGAGCTCAGCCAATTCCAGAACAAAATTTCCTGAGCCATCAAATGAAGTGCTCTTAATTGGCCTCCAAGAAGATCAAAGTAAATGACCATGATGTCTCAATTTTCTCTTCCGGACATGCTGATCTTTACCTGGATGATGTGTTGTTCTTCAACATTGGGGACACAATCCGTGGGTGCAACCCCACAACCTTCAGCCAGGTGGTTAGTGCAGCCAACAACCCCATTGTGCTTTTTATCTGTCAGAGGGTGGCTGACATGTTTAAAAAGATGGCCTTCAATGCTATTGGTAGCAGCCAATCACTAAAGGACCCACAGCTGCCCCCTTGCAACTCCCTGGCATACAAGCCAGTCACCATCCTCCCTGAGTTGGAATATGATGTCATGTACAGTTGATTTCTCCAAGCCAATCAAGGCACTCAATCACCTCTGGGTCCTTCAGCCGCCCTAGTCCCCAGCCAAACAATACAGTTGTTTGGAACCCACCCACCAGCTAATCAAGCCCTCCCCCTTAACCCAGTCTGCCAACTAGTTTGCCTCATTCACTCCCCCATTTTGCCCAATAAAATATGCACCAACAATCATTATTTTATTGTATATATTGGTTTAACTTTTACATGTTATTGCAACATCTTCAATTACTCCCTCTCAGGGAATTGGAGCCCTGAGTAAATCCCCAATGCCTCATCAAGTGGTTCACCAACCAGCCAGTGAATTGGTGGCACCACTATCAGACAGCCATCTATTACAGGGATTCCCTAATCCAGATCCCAAATGGGACTCAACTCAAATAAGCCTTATGACCCCCATGACGTATATGGACAGTATGTGGCTTTCCATGATACTATATATATCCCTATATTCATATCCAATAAAGTATAATTCTCTTAATAATCTTTCCCTTATTTTGTTAATTAAACTTCCCAGAAGTATAAACTCAACAGGGGTAGCACAGGTGGGTTATCCATACCTACTCAACTCAAAGGAAAAATTACTCCCAAGAAAAGAACCCAAACAATGGTATTCCCTAACAGCTGGAGAGATTACAAAGTAGGACAAGACGTTCCTGCAGGCTGTTTCATCTATAATAACGTCCTTGTGCCCATCAATCAGCACAACAGTCTCAAAGCCTGCAGACTGTTTCCCACCACACCAACTACAACAGCGCCTCTGCAGCCTGAGATACCCAATATTGTGTTTTAACGCCTGTGCACTGCTGAAATTGGCGCTTTTGCAGGACTACGCCACAAAAACGCCTCCCTCTGTATGAACAGTATACAAAGCAAATTTGAACAATTGGACTACCCTCAAAGTCTCTGGGTCAGCAAAATTGCCCTTTGCGTCACAGGAAATGATTCACATTTTGTAACCAAACAGCTAGCTCAACACCCTGACCGGAAGGAGAATTGGGAGATGTTCAAAGCTGTGTTCCTCAAAAATTTCTCCATGAAAGATTCTGATGTGGTAATCATTACTGAGCTCTAAACCTTCAAAATGACAGGAACCATTGAGGAGTACACTGCAGCATATGAAGGACTATATGACCAAGCACCCAACATCATCAACTTTGATGAACCTGGGCCATGCTTGGACTTCTACAATGGCCTTCCCACACACATTAGACGGCAGTTTGATATAACCTTCTGCAAGAACCTTGAAGAAGTATTCTTAGAGGGAAGCACATAGCTCAGAAGTCTGACAATCTACATGCCACCAACAAGCGCAAGGAAAACCCTGCGGCTAAGAGAGAACCTCGCCCCAATAAGCAAAACAACCAAGCCAACAGTACCCATTCTTGAAACAGGAATCACACTGCACAAGCCAACCAGGCCAGCACCAAAGATACCAACAAGGAGGGAAAAGCTCAGGGGAGTGCTTAGACAAGCCGCTCTCCCCCTCTTCACAAGACTTGTACAGAGAACAGGACGTGGACTCAATCACCATGATCCAAGTACCCTCCAGCAATCCTCTACTGTTTGCCACCCAAACTAGAAATAAACTCCTTACTTATCCTTTCTGCTTTTGCAGTAATCAGGGCACAGCACTATTTGACACTGGGACAGATAAATCCCTCATCAACAAGAGCTTTGAAGATCTCATAAAGTGCCTACCACTTGAAGTAGCGTCAAGAGGGTCATCATGGCAGACAACCAAAGTACACCAGTCACCCAGAAAGTTGAGCCCTTTTTTTTGCCCAAATCAGAGACGTACAGACTACACTCAGTGGCCCAATCATACCAATCCCCAAGTATGATGCCATACCTGGTCTGGACTGGATGAGAAAGAAAAAACCTCATATTGACTGGGACAGTGCCACGCTCACCATACAGCAAGGAGAAGTCCACCACCATGTATATCCAACACACCTTGATGTGACAGAAATCACTGGATAATATGAAGCCGTTTCTAAATGATGGGGAATTACCACCCAAATCCACATAGAATTGATTTTTAATCACCAATGCGGCTTCAGATATTTTTTGTGAAATTTCCAATTGTAACTCCAGGATTAAGTAAAACCAGTAGTCCTAACCAGAGTAAACCAAGATAAATGACCTGGGAAAGCATCAATGCATCTTCAGTGAAGAATTCTGGGCATTGAGAAGGGACACAATTTTCAGTTTCAAGAATGGGGGGAGGAGCTACAAAATTGGCTGGCATGAAATTGACATTTGGAGGCGCCAACAACAAAGTTCCAGATGCTGGGCCCCATCTTCCTGAAATGATTTGGTTCAGAATCAGATTGTACAGGATATACTGTAACAACCCAATCACAGGATGCATTTTTAGAATTTAAAATTTAGAACTTGGGATAATTGATTTTTATTGAGTAAATTTAGGAGGACTCAACTCTTAGAGTTGAACCAGGGAAAACTATTCAATATATATCAGAAAAATTGACTAAGCAGTACCACCTGAGTCTTGACCTCCTATTTCTTCCATGTTGCCAAGTAAGTATCTGGTCCAGGTTGCAAATAACCCTTGTATGACTAGTCTCTGACAACCATACTGATTAACCAGCTCATATTGGGTGACCCTCATATTACGCTAATTTATCAACGTCAGTTTAAAAGGGGGAGCTGGTTTCAGCTGGCAGAATGGAGCAGCCGTGACCCATTTTCAATCAACTGTTCGGTTTAAATCCATTAACTCAGTCAATTTTGATACAGGCTTTCTGGCCTTCCAAGCCTTCTTACTTGGACGGACAATACCTGGCATTATGGAATCTACCGTGACACTTGACACACTCATGAGGGACCACGTATTTGTGAAAACATAAGAGGAACAGACATCAACAAAATCAATTGGAGCACCTGTACGTACAAGTTTATCCACTTCAAAAACACAGAAACTTGACACAAACAGGCCCCCATCAGAGACCAGCTAGTCAGTGAATTCCTCTCTGTATTCCAAGAGACACTACCCAGGTTACCCTTTGATTGGGGTATACAACACAAAATCAACCTAAAATGGAGTGTACCTAAAGCAAAACTCATCTACCACCTCACACCACAAAAAGACAACACCCTAAAAGCTTACCTTGAAAAAGCACTCAAAAAAGGCCTCATTAGAACCTCAAAGCCACCCTTTGGTGTCACTGACTTCTTTGTGGCAAAGAGTGATGGAGGACTCCGCCTGGTCAAAGACTACAGGGCCCTCAACAAGGTCACAATTAAGAACAGGTATCCCCTGCCCCTCATTGACAACCTTTTAGATGCCCTGGGGGGGTCCCAAATCTTCACAAAAATTGATTTGACAGAAGGTTACCACACAAATTTGCATGAAACCTGAAGACATTCCAAAGACCACATTTTGAACAAAGTATGGATCCTTTTAATGTGACGTCCTCAATTTTGGCATAACAAACGCTCCCAGTACTTTTTTAACCTTCATGAATGAAGTATTCAAGGAAAACATTGGAAAAAGAGCAATTGTCTACCTGGACAACATCATCATTTATAGTCCCAACCTGCAACAACACTGGGAAGATGTCTGCTCAGTTCTCTGTACCCTTAAAGAAAACCAATTGATTGCCAAGCTTTCCAAATACGAGTTCTTCTCAACATAACTCCCATTCTTTGGCCATATCATCAGCAAGAATGGTATTAACCGGACCCAGATAAGATACATTCTATAACAGAGATGCCAGCTCCAAGAAACAAGGGCAAACTCCGCACTTTCCTTGGAATGATAGCCTATGTATGTAGGTTCATCCCTGAATGGGGCGCCCTAACAGCCCCCTTTAAGCCATCACGGGAAAAACAACCAAATTTGTCTGGACACCCTTACAAGATCAACATTTCCGCCAACTAAAGGAACACATGGTTACTGCCCCTATCCTACAATTCCCAACCCGTGTGGGTATCTATGAACTAGAAACCAATGCCTCCAACTATCCCACAGGAGGAGTCCTCTGCATCCAAATGGTCCAAAATGACTTCCTTCCCGTGGCATATGAGTCAAGGAAGCTATTGGACGGCAAACAAAGATACCCCATACACAATAAGGAATTAGTTGCCATCATACACTGCCTCATGAAATGGCAATGCTATCTGGAAGGATCCCAGACGTTCAAAGTACTCACCAACCACAAGTTGTTGATATTCTTCAAAACACAACAACACCTGTCAAGAAGACAAGCTGAATGGATGAGTCTCATACAGAGATACCCCATGCAAATTAAATACAAGCTTGACAGAGAGATGCTTACTGCTTACGCCCTATCAAGGCTATACAATAAACACATCCTCTGCACTGATGGCGACCCCAAATGGCCCATGTTAACCATGGGGAATCTTCAGGAAGGGTTCCTATCTGACACACCAATGGACATCCAAGAGAAAGTCCTCAAGAACAAACATCTGTTCAAAACATATATGATACCCTCCACTGAATCCTTCCAAATGGTGACATTGTACCCTACGTCCTGTCAACACAAAATATTGACACAACCCTCTGTTATCACAGAGACTTGGGACACACCCGTAGCAGAAACTTGCATGAATATCTCAAGACACGCTACTGGTGGCCCAACATGCTAGATGATATCAGAGATGTACTTGAACAATGCAAAGTCTGTCAGAAGTACGCCCAAACCAAAGTGCTACCCAAGTCAGTAGAACCTGTATCCATCACACAACCCTTCAAGGTATGGTTGTTGGATATCATGGAACTTATGCTCAGTGAAAGCAAAGGCAAAAAGTACATCATAACAGCTATCAACTATGCAACCAGACAGCCTGTAGCGCAAGCTACAAAAGAGCACAAAGACAACAATGTGAGACAATTAATTGGCAAAGAGATCATAGCAAAGTTTGGGAAACCTGACCTCATGATCACAGATGGAGGCACTAAACTTAAAGCCATTGACACCAATATCTATCTTGCCAAGAACAGAATAAAACATGTCACAGCCAGCCCATATCACCCATAAGCAAATGGACGTGTAGAGCAACCAAACGTCTCTCTGGTGAAAGCTCTTAGTAAATTGTCTGCCAACAATCCAAAAGCCTGGTTTAATATGCTAAAAACCACCCTTATGGTCTGAAGAACACAAGTCAACCACAATACAGGCAAAAGCCCTTATGAACTTTTCTATGGTCAGTGTTGTGTTCTGAGGCAGGGACAGACACACAACAGAAAATCCTAACCTTAGGATTGGATTTGTACTAAGTCTTGATTAGATGACAGGGAAGGCAATGTGATTACCTTGCAGCCCTGGAAGAATAATCTCTACTAGTTGTGGCTAGAGAGAGGCGCAGAAGTAATGAAGTCACAAAGACAAAAATTTGAATTGAACTTAATTTTTATTGGTGAATATGAAATGGAATATATAGTGGTTAGAAATACCACAAAACACTACCAGGACGGTAGGATTGCTTGCCATCAGCATGAGTGGGGCAAGTGAGCTGTGCATGATCAAGAAACCAAACAATTGTATTTCCTGATTCAGCCATCAACTCATTTCTAGAGACAAAAGCAAAAGCAAGAGATTTGTCTTTGAAATAACCCACCAAGGCAAAATGAAAACATGGTGAATAGCGGTATTCACGACATTGCCCTCCCCTAGATTGGCCTTAGGGGGGTGGTACTTTTGGAGGAACTTGGCATGCACTCAAGCAAAAGGACACCCACTGGAGAGGAGCTTCACAGTATATTGGACCCTTGCTTGAAGGTCACTTCCAAAGGGCCAATCCACAGAGTGTCCAGCTTATGTGCACATCTAGCTACCTATGTTGGTAGTAAAGAACATGGTAGCCAACATCAAATTCAGGCAAAGGGGGGCGTCCAGCATTATTGGGAGAAAGTTCAAGCATCTTAGTCTTGTATGTGGAAGTGTAGGCAGTGGCCTGTATATTGATTATGCGGTTGACTAGATCCTTGATGTGGTCATCAGGATTCATGGCCTTATCAGAGAAAAGCAGGGGCCCCCCAAGAGCAATGAGGTAGTAGCCTCTTGCCCATACAGCATAGCAAAAGGGGAGTACCCAGTGACACAATGCTTGCTAAGACAATACGCAAAGAGAGAAGCAGGTAAGTATAGGTCTCAGTTGGCAGCATCAGAGTAGGTGAGCTTCCTCATAATGAAGACCAGTGTTGAATTTTCACGTTCAACTGCCCCATTGGTAGAAGGGTTGTAGGGGGCAGAGAAGGACTGGCAGGACCCCAAAGCTTTGACAACAGAGGTTACCAGCTTGGCATTGGAGTTAGTCCCATTATCTGAGAGCAACACATGAGGACAGCCATTGCAGTAGAAAACATCTTGTAACAGGAAGGCAGCAGTTGTCTTAGCCGTGATGTCCTTTGTAGGGCAAGCCTCTTCCCACTTGCTGAAGTGATCAACAGCAATCAGGATGAAGCAACACCCAGAATGTGAGCGGTGGAGAGGACCTACCGCGTCAATGCTGACAGTATGAAAAGCATGTTGAGGGGAACCTAATTTAAACTTGTGGGCAACAGCTCAAGGCCTCTGCAGATGGCAGTTGTGGCAACTAGCTATGACGTCTGGGATTATCAGGCAAAGTTTTTCCCAGAAGTAATTCTTCTGAAGCCAGTCAAAAGTCTTAGTAATGCCTCCATGCCCAGTCTCTTTATGAGCTTGTGACACCAACAAGAGGCAAAGACTGGGTTGTACATAGGGCAGATACTGATCTTGTACCTTTTTGAAGAGTTTATTGTCGCGTATGAGGGTATCTTTGGATAGCTTGGACAAAGACAGTCAGATCTCTTCTGTTTCACTCTCCCAAGAAGAAGGGTATCTAATTAGCTTGTACAACCGGTCAGCCTCTGCAGGATGTAAAGCAATAATGGGCATTCTGGATAGACCATCAGTGTTCTGATGTTGAATCCCAGGGCAATAGAGCACAGTGAAATTGTAAACTTGCAGACGTAGGGCCCATCTAGCTAAGCGCCCTTCTGGCTCCTTAAGTTGTTGTAACCATTTAAGAAAAGCATGATCAGTGACAACTGTGAAATGGGTACCATACACATAATGGTAGAACTGTTTGACTGCATGAAACACAGCAAGACACTCCTTCTCTGTGAGAATATAATTCTTCTCATGCTTGTTTAGCACGCAGGAAGTGTAAGCCACAGGATGGTCTACACCCTTATTGTCTAGTTAGGCCAGAAAAGCTCCAATAGCAAGATTGCTAGCATCAGTGTATAGGATGAACTCCTTATTGTAGTCAGTATACACTAGGATTGGAGCCTCTTTGAGTTTTTGCTTAAGGGTTTCAAAGGCTTGCTGTTGACTGGCGGTCCATTCAAAAGAAACATTACGTAACAGTTAGACTAGAGGTTCACTAGTAGCGTCAAAGTCAGGGATAAACTGTCTGTAGTAGCCCACCATCCCTAGAAAGACTTGTATCTCTTGCAGGTTGGTGGGCAGGAGCATTTTGTGAATGGCCTCAACCTTCTTAGTCATTGTGAAAATCCCTGTCTGGGTTACTCCATGGCCCAAGAATTCAAGACGCTCTTTGAAGAAGACACACTTGGAAGGTTTTAGTTTGAGGCCAGCTTCTTGAATCTTTAGGAACACTTCTTTGAGATGAGCCAGGTGATTAGTGAAGGTAGCGCTGAAAACTGTTATATCATCCAAGTATACTAGGACGCACAACAACTTCAAGTTGCAGAGGATGGAGTCCATGGCTTTTTGGAAGGTGGCTGGGGCATTGCAGAGTCCCTGCAGCATGCAAGTAGGCTCAAAAAGCCCTTCAGATGTAATGAGTGCAGCTTTTTGGCAATCCTTGGGCAACAGATCAACTTGCCAGTATCCAGATGCCAGATTCATTGCAGAGAAAAACTTAGAGCCTCCAAGACGTCAGAGAGTATCATTGATACACGGCAAGGGGTACAAGTCCTTCTTGGTCAAAGAGTTCAATTGGCGGTAGTCCATCACAATTCAATGATCTCCATATTTCTTCTTTAGGATGAGTAGCAGGGATGCCCAAGGACTTTGAGAAGGTGCCAGCAGTCCAGCATCCAACAGTTGTTTGTACTCTTTAGATACCTGGGTGTCCTCTACACGGCTGCGGCAATATGGTTTAGCACAGAAAGGAGGAGCGTTGCCAGTGTCAATCTGATGGATAACGCCTTTGGCTAACCCATAGTTGGTACTGTCCTTAGCAAAGATGTCAGAAAATTGGTCTAGCAAGTTTAGCATCTCTTTCTGTTGAACTGGGGACAGCTGTGGAAAGTCTTACGCAGTGAACAAGGATAGAACTTGGGGTTCATCCTCAGGTAGGTTAAAATCTTGGAATGTGCCAAAGGGATGAAGAGACAGGACAGCAGGAGCACTCACAACTTGCCATATATGGTGATCTGCCCCCTAGACATGGTCATGGGGAGTGCAGTCAGGTTGGCTACCAACAATTGAACAAGGTTCAAATGGGAGACATCTAGGATTCCAGGACAGAGATAAGGTTTGTTGCGCCCTAAAGAGGGGGAGAGTATACCTCCAAGAAGGTTTGATCAAGTAGTTCATATGATATCTGGGAGTCTAGGATGGCCTGAGAGCCAGGGGGGATGGTGACAGCAGACATGGCCAGGAGAGGGATTCCTTCAGACGCAGGACAAGCCATGGATGGACACTTAATATTGGAGGAGTGGGTGTGGTACTTTAGAGTGAAACCCCCATTGGGATATTCCAAGGCACATGTCTTGAGAAGTATCCTGGGAACTTTAACTGACTCTTCAAAGATCAGAGGGGCTTTGTATTCCAGTATAGAGAGATAACCATCTTTTAAGTTGATTATCCCATTATATTCCCTAAGGAATTGAGTGACAACTAAGAGATTGTAACTCTTGTTTTCCAAGACAACTGCTGGTGCAGCTAGGAGAAGCTTGCCAAACTGCATGGGTAGAGCGGAGTAAGCCCCCTATGGTGCGGGTCATAGACAGTCCAGCCGTGCCATACAACTGGTGATAATTAAGGTCAGGGGCAAGTTTGAGTTTCTTCACAAGCTTGGAAGAGACAACGTTGACCGGCAAGACAGTGTCTAAAAAATGACCTTGATCTTCACTTTTTGAATAGATATCTCTACTTGAGTGGTAGTGCAACCAAAGGGTGGAAGAACTGCCAAGATGTCTTGAGCCTCTGATAGCTCCTTATTCCACTTCTTAATCATGCATCTTAATCCTGGGAACTCCTTATAAACATTTTGTAGAGGAAGAAAAACAGATACATTCTTGAAGACAGCATCAGCAACCTCAGCAGCTTCTTCTGACAACTTCACTAGCACAGGGGACCTCTTAGCCTGAGTGAGGTAAGGTCAAGAGACAATTTCTTTGGCTTCAGGAAAAGACTTAGCAGTAGTTTTAGTCTTTCCTGATTGCAACTTATAGGGGACTGTAATGGTTTCAGGAAAAGCCAGGACAGAGTACCCATATGCATCAGCATTGTCAGTATCAGAGTCATCCAGGTCAGAGTTGTCAGAGATATTGTGGAACAAGAGGAGGATAGGAGGAGCCTCATTATCAGCAGGCTTGGAGTCAGATATAGAGGGAGGGATTGAAAGAGACTGGGAAGAATTGTCAACCAAGAGCGTCTCTGCCTCTAGGTTGACTTTTCTTTTCCTGCCTGCTCTTTTGGATCAGCTCCTTCAACCTGTGGGTTGGTGCAGACTCAAGAATGATGACCTATCTGACCACAGTTGTGGCAACCTTTACGTTGAGGAGGATTTTGCAAGTTCATAGTAAGAATGCAAGGACCACGGGAAGACAAACAAGAGTTAGAAGTAGCTCAACCTTCCCTAACAACTGCGCCAGAATGGGTAAGGTGCATGTCCTGCAACAGCCTCTTTATGCTCTTCATGGAGGAAAGCATAGCCTTATTGGCTTTGAAGTGAAGCCATAGAAGTTGGTTAACTTTGAGGGCTTGAGCGCAAGCCATGTAGGCCTCATGGGCTGTCAACTGTCTGCTTGATATCAGTTGCTGTCCTTACATGTAGAATCTATCTGCAAACTCAGCTAGTGTCTCTTTAGGTTTGAAAGCAATGTACATGAAGGCTTCCTTCTTTACTTCAAGACTAAGGTCACCACCAAATTCATCAATCAGAAGCTGCTTCATATCTTCCCAAGTCTCAATGGTGGGCAGCTCAGGAACCACCACCTCCTGGTAAGTTGGGTGTAGACAGGTCAGAATGTGTTCCTTCTTAACCTTGTCTCATGGCAGTTTTGTAGATAGTTAGGAAAGCTGCAATGGTGGAGGTTCTGGGGTTGAAGACTTGCTTAAAGGTAGGCTTGAAGTGTGCTTTGGGAAATGGACCACCATTGTTGCTATTGAGTATGTTTATACACAGGGAAAACTCTGCTTTGGATTCAGAGGGGGGCTGTCTAGCCCATAGCTGATGAACACTCTCTTCAAGGGTAGTCAGGGTCTCAACAATGCGGGCACCCATATTGACAGCTTGTGTGGTCTGTTGTGCAGTAGCATCTAGGCGTTGACCTTGGGTGGTCACTACTGTGGAGAGCTCAGCCAGTCAAAAAGTAAGGGATGGCCCCACTGAGAGGCAAGGGGCAAACCTGTTGTTCACAGAGTCAATCAAGCCATTCATCTCTTGTACTTCTCTATCCAGTTCAGTATGGTCCTGCTTCAAATGATTCACCTTGTTAGCTAGGGCAATTAGTTCCCAAGCACATTGGATTCAAGGGGCTCCAGGTAAGCCAGGGCACAACCATCTTTGTCAACAACCCCAACTGGACTAGCAGCAGTTGCCATCATCTTGTGTAGGGCGGCAAGTTCTTTCTGTAGCTCTGCAACTTGAGCAGTCAACTCAAGCACCTGGGGGTCAGGTTGAGGCGCCTCAGCAGGACGTCCTTGACTTTGAGTAGCTGTACATAGCTCTCAAATAGCATTGCATATTCTCTGTTCTCAATCCACCAAGTCATCAGAAGGGGGAGAGGGCGGAACATCTGACTTGGACATAGCTAATTCATTCACTTGACTCTGGAGTTTGGCTATAGCAGCAGTGGTGGCAGCTCTCTCTTGATCAAACGCCGCACTGAGTTCATTAAGGCTGTTAGCATCAAAGTCTGCTACCTGCTGTAGTTGCTCAAATGAATACATGCTGAATGTATTGAGCTGCTGCACAAGTTGTTCAAAGTTATTGAGATAAGCGTTTAAAGTGGAATCTAATTGAGTGTGCCAGGGCTATTCTAGCTGGTGAAACTTGTGTAGATGCTCTCTCACATATTTAGGAATGTACTAGTGCATATGTTCAATAGAATTAACCAAACAGGTCTGGGAGGTAACAGAGTCACGCTGATTGTCAGATACCAAGGAAAACAGGGAATGGATCCACTGTTGGTAGGCAGCAAACTTGTCCCAGTGATGAGTAACCGCTGCTTGTAGAGACAAGATTTCTTGGACATGGAGCCCCAACACCATTTGATGGTGGGCCAAAGCAGGCTGCACAAAGGATGACAGTAGGTGTTCAGCAGAGCCAGCTGCTAAGAGGAGATGCTATGGAAATTGGGGAGCCACAATCAATTTGTAGTATTCAGCCCAACTGAATTGTAACTGAAGGCAAGGGATGGCTCCGTCACAGGATATTCCAAGGGCTACTGCCATGACTTGTTCTAAGTCAGGGGTACCCATGGGGTAAGCAATTAGGCAGGGACCATTCCCAAGGTTCAGTACAGTAGGGATAATAGACGGGTTGGCAATATCCTCCTCAATAGGAGGGCTAGTAATTTCAGGTGAAGTTGGCTCTTGTATAGGCAGAGGCAAAGGACCTGAAAACGTGGATATGAAAGGGATAACCAAGGGGCTTACAGCCCCTGTAGTGAGCACCATTTTTATTGTGTTCTGAGGCGCAGCACAGACACACAATGGAAAATCCTAACCTTAGTATTAGATTTGTACTAAGTCTTGGTTAGATGACAGGGAAGACTATGTGATTACCTTGAGGCCCTGGAAGAATAATCTCTACTAGTTGTGGCTAGAGAGAGGCGCAGACTTACTGAAGGCACAAAGACAAAAATGTGAATAGAACTTAATTTTTATTGGTGAATATGAAATGGAATATATAGTGGTTAGGAATACCACAAAACACTACCAGGACAGTAGGATCACTTGCCACCAGCATGAGTTGGTCAAGTGAGTTGTGCAGGATCAAGAAACCAAACAATTGTATTTCCTGATTCAGTCATCAACTCATTTTGAGAGGCAAAAGCAAAAGCAAGAGATTTGTCTTCAAAATGGCCCACCAAAGGTGAAATCAATACATGGTGAATAGCAGTATTCATGATAGTCAGAAACCCTCACTTGTCAGTACAGCCACAGGACCACAACTGCCACTCTCAAATGAGATACCAGACAGGAATGATCCCAAGGTACTATACACCAGAAAAGACCAAGAGAGGATGGAACCCCAAAGGGTCCAGCAGGAAGTAATTCCATTATAACAAGAAAGGTTCCAAGTCAGGGACAAGATCTGGGTCATCATACACAATCAACACAAACTAGAATCAGGACTACGCAGACCAGGCATTGTCATGGAAGTTAAACCCAACAATACCTACATGATCAAAGGAATTGGAGCTCAAACTGAACTGAAACGTATGCACCATGACCAACTCTGCTTGTGTAAGGCAAGAACAGCCTAGCAAAATTCAAGGCTCCCTGTACCCAACACCAAACTGGATTAATATCAATCCTGCATACCAGATACTCTCAAGAAAATTCCCAAGGCTCCGCCTTCCAGTACCCCAGGGGGAGATGTTGCAACATCTTTGATTACTCCCTCTTGGGGAATTGGAGCCCAAGTAAATCCCCAAATGCCTCACCAAGTGGTTCACCAATCAGCCAGTGAATTGGTGGCACCACTATCAGACAGCCATCTATTACAGGGATCAACTAATACAAATCCCAAATGTGATGCAATTCAAATAAGCCTTGTGATCTAAGAAGAACACTACTCATATAATCCCCATGACGTACATGGACTGTATGTGTCTTATTATGATACTATATATATCCCTATATTCATATCCAATAAAGTATCATTCTCTTCTTAAATCTTCCCCTTATTTTGTTTATTATACTTCACAGAAGTATACACTCAACAGTATTTATTATTATTATAATATATAATTTACATTTAAATAAAGTGATGATTGATTTTTATCATTCCATAAGTTAAAATCAGCTGCTTTAATATTTATTAATTCTATTGTTTTCTATTGTAACTTTAAAATATTTGAAGCGCTACAGTAAAGTGAATTTAAAAACTACAAGTGCTACAGACCAGCCAATTGGAATGGGCGTACATGTGGAGTATTTGTGCTTGGATCAGACCAGACACGCCTCAGTTATTGCACCCAGTTTAACTTGATGAAATAAGCCTGTTGAAGATAGGACATATCTTTGTTTGCAAATCAGCACTCCAACTTGTGGTCAATCTAGCACCAGAGAACCCAGTGGTCTGGTGCTAGATTGACCACAAGTTGGTGTTCCAATTTGCAAACAAAGATGTGTCCTATTTTCAACAGGCTTATTTCATTAAGTTAAACTGGGTGCAATAACTGAGGTGTGTCTGGTCTGATCCAAGCACAAAGACACCACATGTACACCCATTTCAATTGGCTGATCTGTATCACTTGTAGTTTTTAAATTCACTTTACTTTAGTGCTTCAAATATATTAAGTTATAATAGAAAACAATATAATTAATTAAAATAATCCATCTCACCGCATATATCTCTGGAATATATGATCTACATATAAACCCTGAGTGTGGTCATTTTTTAATAAATATGTACTTTGGGCTGGACTTGGCATACTGATTCAAGAATAAATTATATTGTACTGTAAATTTAGAACCTAAACGTAAAAATGCAGGATTTTCAAATCCTTGGTCCAAATTTCAAATCAATTTTGCAGGATGGCCTTTTTTAATTAAATTTTTTGTATATTTATTTGAATTTTTAAAAATGCAGGAACTCATAGACACTTTGCAAAGTTCAAGTTGAACTGCATATTTCCAATGGACAAAATGAATTAACTGGAATCATATTTGAAGTGTTCAAATCCAATAATCATTTTCATTATGTTTACTATGTTTTTTGGAATTACAGGAGTGTCAAGTCCAAGAACCAAATTTCAAATCACTTTTGATTGCCACTAGTAAACTCAAATATTAATTGCAGGAACTGGAATCCAAATTTAATGTACAGTAAGCACACTAGTAAACACCAACCCAAATCAAGAAGCTCCACCACAACTAAAATCAAATGAAAAATTCAATCTCAATAACCATGTTTAGACATAAAAAGCGATTAAACTCTAAATTATCCAAACCTGAGAAGTATACAATATTATACACTTCAAGTCATAGATATAGAATTTCTGTTACTATTCAATGATAAATCAAGAGAAAATAACTACTCACAACTAAACCAAAAATCCAAATAAATACATATTTAATCTAAAATATATTTTTTGTTTTATTTTTATGGAACAACAATTGCATTCCCAACCAGCTCCTGCACCAGCCTGCGGGGCAGCCTGTCTACAAGAGCATCCCAGAGGGTCCAAGAATAGGCCTAGAACCCAACTCAAGGGGAGTATGCCAACACACAGGCCTCCCAAGGCGTCAGCGCCAGCCAACCACCTCTTGTGTCACAAGCCAGAACAACCAGCTTAAATCCTAGACAGAAGCTGCTCTCAAGGCCTGCCACAAAAGTCCCCTATACCAGGGTCACCAGGAACACTGAAGTTACTTACACCTCCACCGTGTACCCAGTTGTCACTGGCCCTGCACTCTTGATCCAAGAGTTGCCACCACATGTCCTGCATCTTTGATACATCATATGAGCCATTGGCAACCACCAAAGAGCAATCTGCGCCTAATGTGTATTCAACCATTGACAGCGCCACCACAAGCAAGTGTGATCCCACCTTCTTTAAAAAGGTCCCCATCCCCTGTGTTGAGCCTGCTAGCCAGGATGCTGCAGTACCTGCCAAGGGCCGGCGTTGGTTGACAGATAGTGACTGTGAAGCTCTCCTCAACTGCTTAAACAGGGGAATAGCAGTTTGGGATATTGTGTCCCAATTTGGTGTCACAGCCAGATATGTTGGCAACCTCAACACCAAATACAGCAACACCAATCAAATTGCAAAATCCACTCATTCTAAGTGGCAGCCCAACCTACTTCAGCCCATCTATCTCAAGGCAATCAGGCAGTGGGTAACCAAGGATTGCCACCTGGACACGCTTGCTGTCTAATCAATGCTTGCCACAGAGTTTGGGCTTTCTGTCTCCAAAACCCTTGTTTACCAAGCAATAATTGATTTGGGCTTCTCCTGGAAGGTACTGAGAGTTTCTCTGTACAACAGAAACAATGAGAAGACCATCAAGGATTGACACATTTATGCCAAGACCTATGTGGCTCTTAAGAAGACTGGTAATGTCTGGTTCTTTTCATCAATTAATTGTTGTTTTCCTCCTCACTCAGGTATAGGCATGGGTGGGTTGAGAAGGGGTCCAAGGATGGTTTATTACATTGTGCAGCTGTCTGTTCCCAGACATATACAATGATTGCGCTTCTTTGGTCCTTGCAGTTTAGACCAATATCAGATGATTAAAGGCTCTCATAACAGTGGGACTTTTCTCAATTTTCTCTAAACTTTCAAGAAGTACCTCCAGAGCAATTATTGCAGTACAACCAACATTGATGTGTTGGATAATATCAGGCTCCATAAGGTGGATTTGATTATATCAGAGTTCCCACCAATAGATAAAAATAGCCATTTGGCCAGCCACTGCCTGGCTGACTTCCCAATGAGACTCCTCTTACTCCCCCCATATTTTTCATTCCTTAACCCAATTGAGGAGGTCTTTGGGTGGATCAAGAATAAGGTGAAACAAGGCCTTCCTCAGGACACTGAAGATCTATTCAATATTCTTGAGGTCAGTCAATTTGTAATGCCACCTGATGTGGTGGCGGCTTTTTACAAGCACTTGGAATCCTTCCTTCCCAAAGCCCTCAACTCCAAGCCAATCAGATAAATGGATGCTAGGACTTTGGAATAATATGGTAGACTTGACCATCATTCCCCTGACTGATTGGCTGCAGACAGCCTCCTGTCACAGAGCTGTCAAGCTTAAAGAAGTACCAGTTGATCTCAAATATAGCTTCAGGTAATCAGAATGCTGATAATTACCCCAAAGCTTGATCACAATTTAGTGCTGGACTTCCTATTGGCTCAAACCCAAACCATTAAGCCTGATGATTCCTGATTGTGATTGCAGAACGTGCCTCAGCCAATAGGCTGATTAATTCCTGAATATTAATGCAGGGCATGCCTCTGCCTGACATTTGTTCCAGGACTCAAATCAGACTTTGACCAATATTGAAGGTTGTTTATAAAGAACAATGCAGAATGCAAAACCCCATTAACAGGGTAACCAAACCTGCATATGCATGAAATGGTGGACAAGATGCCGCCAGGGACCTGCATATGATAGATTGGGGTTTTTTAATTAATTGAAGTCCCATGCCAGACCAGCATGGCTGCCTAACTCTGGGGGCTGAAACTAGCAGTCTGGGGAACAGATAAACTGACTAGTAAGAGTTAGAAGCATCAGATAGCAATCTGGAAAGAGGGCTTATCCACCCTATATAAGGTATTCTCCTTACTTGAGATCAAGTATAATATTCACCCTTGAAGATAGAGATTGAAGATCTCTATTGTTGTATCACTACTAGCCAACACCTGGTAGTCAGAATTATCCAAGTAGAGTGCACCACTGTCTACTTGCAGAACAGTGTATTTTCTCCTACAACCAAAACAAGCCTCTGCCAGGCTGTAGCTGTACCCTAAGACCAAATTGGTAGCTATAGATTATTGCCATACAATCTTTATCAACAACCCTACTATAATGTAACAATAAAGATCT